>QEPC01004308.1:241199-253817 GCA_003113815.1 Sphenodon punctatus | reverse complement strand
AGACACATCAATATGCATGAAAAGCACTTTTAACCAAAGAATATTAACCTAGGTCTGAAGATAATGGATGAGAAATTTCAGCCTAAAAAAAGGTATGACTAGAAGTATCTTTGCAATCATTAACACAACACAAAACTGTAATAAAAACTTAAGAGTTTTTTCAGACACCACGATTATCACTCACATGGACTCCAGCAGAAACACCAAGAAAGTATTGTGACATCTAAAAGAACCCTTAACTGATCCTTAAAATTAATGGTCCAGATTTCCTGCTAGCATAACACATTTAGACCAGCTGAATAGCTAGTTCACAATGGCTTTATGAATTTCATCATAGACTCAAAGCATGAGAGAATAAAGGAAGACATTTCAATAAGAAATTCATAGTTAATATACAAAAGCAATACAGGGTATATCACCAGAGTGTTCAACATTATTGGGGGTTTAAACAAATATAGTGTTAGAAAGCTCTCACTCAACACACATTTGAAAGCTTACACCAGCATGATAGATTTATAAAGAACTTTATACTTATAAAATACAAAACACATGTAACTGTTACTCAACCAATTCAAATATAAGTTTTATATTAGGGGTGTGCAATTCATTTTTGTTATTATGATAGAAAAAATGAAAAAAAATCCTTTTTATTTTTCTTTATTGCAATAATGAAAACAAATAATAATAATAATGAAAATAAAAATGAAAACGAATATTCTTTTTGAAATAATGGGGAAAAAATGAAAAATATATTTCTGGCTATAACTTTTTTGTTTCTTATTAATGAATCTGATGTAACTTTGGTAGATTGTATGCCCAATGGAGGGCACTATGTTTTCCAAATTTGGAAAAGGATGAATAAAGAAACCAATTTTATAAGCAATTGAAAGTTGTGATTTTAAGAAAATATGCAAATTGCATACACATTCCTGGCTATAACTTCTTTATCTTCCATACACTTTGTATGAAACCAGTAAGTATTATGTCCCTCCCCAAGATTAACAATCTTGCCAAATTTCAGAAAGATTGGATAACGGGTCCTGATATTATAAGCCATTAACTTAAAAATGCATTTCCAGCTGTAACATTTTAATATTTCATCCTGTTTACAAGACATTTGGCAGGACTGTATCTCACACTTTCCCTGTCATCTCTGCCAAACTACAGGACAATTTGATAAAGGGCCCCAATTTCATAAGCAATTGAAGTTGTCCCCTTGAAGACCATTATTCAGATATATAGCAGCACATGCAGTGCCAGTCAGTGGCAGGCACCTGGCATGGCAGGGGGAGGGAGGCTGTAGGAGGAAGTATGGTGAGCAACCCAACAGACATACAGACACATTCACTGGCCAATTACTGCATGCTTCCATCTTTACAGGACCCATCGGCGGTGGCTTCAAGACGGACATAGGGGCAGCCCTGAGGCAGGTATAGAAGGGACATAACTGGGACTTTGTGGATAGCATCCCAGAAATGAGGAGACATGGTTTACACAGCCAGGCTGTCCAAATATCATCACAATCACATCCTGTACTGTAGCACTGTGACAGAGGACATAAGAATAATCTCTATTGGCTCTTTCCTAAACAGATGCTTCCAACTTCCCAGTAACAAGAGGGGGAGAGAAGTTGGGATGGTCACAGAACAGAATGAGTATATTTGGTTGAAATTTCTTCTGGCCAATTGACATCACAAACAGATCTTATACCACAATGACACGCAAGAGAATCTCTGGCATAGTGTCCTTCTCTGCATATGTTGTGAAGGCTTATAAAATTGGAAACTTTTATAATATCTTTTCAATATTTGGCAGAGATGATCCTGACGGTGTTATATACAGTCCTGACAAGTTTCATGTATACTGGTTGAACTACAAAGATATTACCGTCAGACACACATTTATAAGTTAATTGCTTATACTACCAGGACCATTTATTCAATTCTTCTGAAAGTTGGTATACTTATTAAACCTGGGGAGGGGTATATATTTGCCAAATTTCATCCATATTATATGGGATACAAAGAAGGTACAGACAGGAATGTATATCCAGTATTTTGCAAACTAACATAATTCAACTGCTTATAAAATCAGATTCCTTTATTCAATCTTTCTGACATTTGGTACACTTAATGCATTTCATTGGAGGTACAATCTACCAAGGTTTCAGCCAAATATAATGAAATACAAAAATGTTACAGCCACAAATGTGTTTTGTTCCATTGAAACCAATGGAAATCAAAAATGAAAGCAAAAACGAAAATGAATTTTTTATAGTTACAAAAACTAAATATTTAAATAAAGAACATTAAAACAAACAAAAAAACATGGGTCCCTGGTGCACACCTCTATTTTATATAGCCTTTGGGTTTGAACCAATACAATGCACTTATTTTACATTGTGTACCTTGCACTTCACTACTTCATCTATAAGATAACAAGTCTAGGAATTCACTATGTCATCCATAAGATATAAAGCAATCATGATATCTTGTATCAGCTTGAACATTACTTACTTGGTGTCAATGACTGAAAGCAAAGTTCAGTACTTATTCTATGTGCCGTTGTCTGCGGCAATTTTAAAACACTAAACCAGGGGTTCTGAACCTTTTTCCAGTCATGAGCACTGGAGTGACATGTGACAACTTGCGAGTCCTGCATAATTTGTATGAATGATTTGCATAATTATGCATAGATTGTCTCCCCTCTGCAATTCAATTTAATTCAATCCAAAGAAGGACTGTTTCAAAGTGCTCCTGAGCACTACTGACAGCTGGCTTGGGGAGCACTTTCACTCATTGTCCCAAACACTTTTTGGTGTTCCCGAGCACCAGGTTGAGAATCCCTGCACTAAACAAAATATGAGCTGTTGTCATATGAATGTATCTAGCATCTGAACTACAAATAAGCTAAGTACAGATGTCAATGAAGAAGTAATGGGCTGCATTCTTTGTAAAGACCACCAGTTTAAATCTGCTATATTAAAAACCTTATTGCTTTGGAGTCCTGGAAGAAATCTTAGCTTTTTAACATGGTTTTGAATGTTCACATGATGTAAAGTATATAAAAGTATTTTTGCCTTTACATTCTATATACCTAACTGTACTGTTTCAGTATTCCTACAATGCTTTCCATTTTCCCTTCAATTGTACAGTGTCTAGTCCCACTACCCAAGCCCCCATTCTGCCCACATCCCCCTCCAAGAGCCCGCATTCTACCCATCCCCACCCAATCCCATNCCATTGACTTTAATGAATTCAGGATTGGAGCCAATGGAAAAAAATCTCATTCAGGCAGGTTCACAAGGGAGATTCACGTGTGTAGATTGCATGTTGAAGTGCTGTGCTAGGCTTACGTGGGGCAAATCCTCACTAACAGTGAGAAGCATCATTGGTCATCACTCAGTCTTGCTTACACATGCAGTGTCACCCAAAGCCCAGGATGGCCTCTCCATTTGGTCTAGCCATGTGTAAGTGTGCCTCAGCTACAGAGGTGCATTCTACACTTCCCTATTATAGTCAGTAGCCTACCCACTGTGACTATGCTGCACAACGACACCGGGGATGCATCCTTTGTTTTCTACATGGCTGCCATGGAGTTATTCCCAAATTATATCACCATAAAGAAAGGAGATCCAAATCTTTAGTTTGTAAGGGGGCTTTGTTTGAAGTCAGATACCCCTAAAGGACCAGGTGAGGAGGACATAAGGATTAGGTGCAATATGAGCATCTCAAATAGCACAGTATAGTAAGTAAACAATTATTTAGTGTAGATCTTATTTTTGTTATGCCATGTGATAGTCAAGTATGATAAGTAAATAAGGATCTTAGCAAATGCTTTGAAGTTATGTTATGTAGAATAAACTTCCTTTCATGTTATTAAAACCAAATCACTTAGGGAGCAATCACGGTTGGTGCTGGGGCTAAGATGGCAGCTTGTAGATCTTGGCCACAGCCCTCCCTGCTTGTAACTGAGCCCCAGAACCCTGGCGGCGGGTCCTGGCACTGGAGTGACTGCTTCTTGTCATGCGGTGGAATGACATCGAAATGTTCAGGGAATGATGGCCCCAGACCCATCAGGTGGGTGCTGGGGCTAAGGTGGCAGCTTGTAGATCTTGGCCACAGCCCTCCCTGCCTGTAACTTGGCCCCAGAACCCTTGCAGGGGGTCCTGGCACTGGAGTGGCTGCTTCTTGGTGCGTTGGAACGACATCGGAATGTGCGAGGAATGACAGCCCCAGATCCATGGGTGCTGAGACTAAGGTGGCAGCTTGTGGATCTTGGCCACAACCCTCCCTGCCAGTCACATAGGCCCCAGCACCCTGACGGCAGGTCCTGGGGCTGGAGTGGCTGCTTCTTNAATAAAAACTTAAGAGTTTTTTCAGACACCACGATTATCACTCACATGGACTCCAGCAGAAACACCAAGAAAGTATTGTGACATCTAAAAGAACCCTTAACTGATCCTTAAAATTAATGGTCCAGATTTCCTGCTAGCATAACACATTTAGACCAGCTGAATAGCTAGTTCACAATGGCTTTATGAATTTCATCATAGACTCAAAGCATGAGAGAATAAAGGAAGACATTTCAATAAGAAATTCATAGTTAATATACAAAAGCAATACAGGGTATATCACCAGAGTGTTCAACATTATTGGGGGTTTAAACAAATATAGTGTTAGAAAGCTCTCACTCAACACACATTTGAAAGCTTACACCAGCATGATAGATTTATAAAGAACTTTATACTTATAAAATACAAAACACATGTAACTGTTACTCAACCAATTCAAATATAAGTTTTATATTAGGGGTGTGCAATTCATTTTTGTTATTATGATAGAAAAAATGAAAAAAAATCCTTTTTATTTTTCTTTATTGCAATAATGAAAACAAATAATAATAATAATGAAAATAAAAATGAAAACGAATATTCTTTTTGAAATAATGGGGAAAAAATGAAAAATATATTTCTGGCTATAACTTTTTTGTTTCTTATTAATGAATCTGATGTAACTTTGGTAGATTGTATGCCCAATGGAGGGCACTATGTTTTCCAAATTTGGAAAAGGATGAATAAAGAAACCAATTTTATAAGCAATTGAAAGTTGTGATTTTAAGAAAATATGCAAATTGCATACACATTCCTGGCTATAACTTCTTTATCTTCCATACACTTTGTATGAAACCAGTAAGTATTATGTCCCTCCCCAAGATTAACAATCTTGCCAAATTTCAGAAAGATTGGATAACGGGTCCTGATATTATAAGCCATTAACTTAAAAATGCATTTCCAGCTGTAACATTTTAATATTTCATCCTGTTTACAAGACATTTGGCAGGACTGTATCTCACACTTTCCCTGTCATCTCTGCCAAACTACAGGACAATTTGATAAAGGGCCCCAATTTCATAAGCAATTGAAGTTGTCCCCTTGAAGACCATTATTCAGATATATAGCAGCACATGCAGTGCCAGTCAGTGGCAGGCACCTGGCATGGCAGGGGGAGGGAGGCTGTAGGAGGAAGTATGGTGAGCAACCCAACAGACATACAGACACATTCACTGGCCAATTACTGCATGCTTCCATCTTTACAGGACCCATCGGCGGTGGCTTCAAGACGGACATAGGGGCAGCCCTGAGGCAGGTATAGAAGGGACATAACTGGGACTTTGTGGATAGCATCCCAGAAATGAGGAGACATGGTTTACACAGCCAGGCTGTCCAAATATCATCACAATCACATCCTGTACTGTAGCACTGTGACAGAGGACATAAGAATAATCTCTATTGGCTCTTTCCTAAACAGATGCTTCCAACTTCCCAGTAACAAGAGGGGGAGAGAAGTTGGGATGGTCACAGAACAGAATGAGTATATTTGGTTGAAATTTCTTCTGGCCAATTGACATCACAAACAGATCTTATACCACAATGACACGCAAGAGAATCTCTGGCATAGTGTCCTTCTCTGCATATGTTGTGAAGGCTTATAAAATTGGAAACTTTTATAATATCTTTTCAATATTTGGCAGAGATGATCCTGACGGTGTTATATACAGTCCTGACAAGTTTCATGTATACTGGTTGAACTACAAAGATATTACCGTCAGACACACATTTATAAGTTAATTGCTTATACTACCAGGACCATTTATTCAATTCTTCTGAAAGTTGGTATACGTATTAAACCTGGGGAGGGGTATATATTTGCCAAATTTCATCCATATTATATGGGATGCAAAGAAGGTACAGCCAGGAATGTATATCCAGATTTTTGCAAACTAACATAATTCAACTGCTTATAAAATCAGATTCCTTTATTCAATCTTTCTGACATTTGGTATACTTAATGCATTTCATTGGAGGTACAATCTACCAAGGTTTCATCCAAATATAATGAAATACAAAAATGTTACAGCCACAAATGTGTTTTGTTCCATTGAAACCAATGGAAATCAAAAATGAAAGCAAAAACGAAAATGAATTTTTTATAGTTACAAAAACTAAATATTTAAATAAAGAACATGAAAACAAACAAAAAAACATGGGTCCCTGGTGCACACCTCTATTTTATATAGCCTTTGGGTTTGAACCAATACAATGCACTTATTTTACATTGTGTACCTTGCACTTCACTACTTCATCTATAAGATAACAAGTCTAGGAATTCACTATGTCATCCATAAGATATAAAGCAATCATGATATCTTGTATCAGCTTGAACATTACTTACTTGGTGTCAATGACTGAAAGCAAAGTTCAGTACTTATTCTATGTGCCGTTGTCTGCGGCAATTTTAAAACACTAAACCAGGGGTTCTGAACCTTTTTCCAGTCATGAGCACTGGAGTGACATGTGACAACTTGCGAGTCCTGCATAATTTGTATGAATGATTTGCATAATTATGCATAGATTGTCTCCCCTCTGCAATTCAATTTAATTCAATCCAAAGAAGGACTGTTTCAAAGTGCTCCTGAGCACTACTGACAGCTGGCTTGGGGAGCACTTTCACTCATTGTCCCAAACACTTTTTGGTGTTCCCGAGCACCAGGTTGAGAATCCCTGCACTAAACAAAATATGAGCTGTTGTCATATGAATGTATCTAGCATCTGAACTACAAATAAGCTAAGTACAGATGTCAATGAAGAAGTAATGGGCTGCATTCTTTGTAAAGACCACCAGTTTAAATCTGCTATATTAAAAACCTTATTGCTTTGGAGTCCTGGAAGAAATCTTAGCTTTTTAACATGGTTTTGAATGTTCACATGATGTAAAGTATATAAAAGTATTTTTGCCTTTACATTCTATATACCTAACTGTACTGTTTCAGTATTCCTACAATGCTTTCCATTTTCCCTTCAATTGTACAGTGTCTAGTCCCACTACCCAAGCCCCCATTCTGCCCACATCCCCCTCCAAGAGCCCGCATTCTACCCATCCCCACCCAATCCCATTCCTGAGGCCCCCATTCTGCCCCCCACCCCCAATCCACCCCGAGGCCCCCATTCTGCCCACATCCCTCTCCAGAGCTCCCATTCAACCCACCCCCACCTAATCCCGCCCAGCTTGGCCAATAGGAGCCAGCCACCTCATCCCCCTAAGGAAGCCTTTGCCCAGCCACTGCTGGGTTAGATTGCTTGCGACAAGCAGCGCGCCTGCCCCCTTCTTCTTTTGCCGGTGCATATGTGTATGTGCGTAAAAAAGCAGACCCAGAAGTGCAGCTTTGTTGGCACAGCTACCGAAGCTACAGCAGCACTGCCGAGCTGTGTGCCCATTTTGCCTGCCGCCACTGAGAGTCTGAGCCTGGGAGGTCCTGGGGAGTTGGCGCTCCAGGGGGCACTGCCCCAGTTCCCAAGGTGACATACCGTACCTGGAGTGAGCTCTTTTAGGCAAAGACAGTGTCGTGCTCTGTGGTTTGTTGTGTACTCTGTAGACCAGGGCTCCAATCATTAAAGGCGGCAATGCCATACTACAAATCCTCAATAATCTTTACAATAATGCACTGCGCATAAGATTTATATTTAGGTTACATTGGGTGTTTTTAGATGAATGCAGGCCTGTCTGCCCCTGGAGCTGCTCCAGGGGTGCACCCCCACATCTGCCTGCTTCTAGTCCTGCCTGGGTCTACTTTAGATGGATCCAGCAGGTTCTCCTGGTCACGGTCTGCCCGCACAGCAGCCTCCACACCATAGAGTTGTGGGCAGATTGCCCAACGCTCTAGGCTGGTGTCTGCCTACAATTCTATAGTGTTGCTGGGGTAACAGTTGGACAGGAGTAGAGCTGCGGCATGGATCCTCTGAGCAGAAAAACAGCAGTTCTTCTCTGTGCCGGTGCCCTGGGTTTGGCTGACTTGTACTTCTGAAGCCACTGACTCCAGGATGTTCTGGAGTGCCATCAGCAGAGCTGCCTGGAGAAAGAGCAGCCTGCTCTGCTTCAACATCTGGCAGGTAGCCTTCAGATGGGTGGGCTAGCCCAGGGGAGAAGCAGACTGGTGCAGCTGCTCCAGGAGCTGCTATCCATCTGTTTACACCCCTTACAGAGTTGAACCCATAGGATCATTTTGCTCTGGGAGAAGTATTCACCCACAGAATAGTTTCCTTGTACATAATTTTTCTGTGTCTTCATTTGTGATTGTAAGGATTGATTGGTCTGATTGATCATAAGTATTGATCTTTAGAATTGCAAATGAACTTGCATAGAAAAATAATTATACAGAAGAACACCAAATCAACTCCAACTGTGGGTTTTCAGATCTCTCAAAGAGATCACTGCAATTCTGTTATCTCTGTCGACCTGAAAGAGAACCTGGAAAACACCTTTAGGAGACTAGTCTGGACATTTAAATTCTTAGCTTCTTTAATAGGAGATGAAACTGTAGCATTGGCTTCTTTACTGAAAGTGTCTGTAACTTTTTACTTTTGCACATAATTAATAATATCTAGCTTGTATTTAGCTTGGGTTCATTTCTGACCTTCCTTATTCCTGCCTTTTGAAGAGCTATGCCTAGTTCCAAAGTTTGTACACTCTCATCAACAGAAACTGATCCACTAAAACATATCACCGTATGTTCTTTGGCCATGAATTGACCACCAATCAGGCTGCATTCCCATCTGTGGCAGTGGTGGCGGCAGCGGGAGGGGCAAGGGAAGACGTGGCAGCGCAGAGGAGCCAGCTGACAGGAAAAGAGCCAGTGTGAACGGGGATCTACCACAGCTTCTCTCACGCATGTCAGGGCGCAAAATCCTGCCCTGACCTGCGAGAGAGAAGCCATGGCAGATCCCCGTTCACACTGACTCTTTTCCTTTCAGCTGACTCCTCCACGCTGCCGTGTCTTCCCTCGCCCCTCCCTCTGCCGCCACCGCCGCCACAGATGGGAACACAGCCTCACTTATTCCAGAATAGTCCCATTGAGGCCCTGTGACCCATGAGCCCTGAAGCCAACTATTGTAGAGTAAATGGTTGGTGGATCATGACCTTTGACTCTTGCCTCTTCTTTTAGAGCACACTGTCACCTTCAAACAGTATGTCAAGTCAAGTACGTTTTATTGTTTCAACCATAGTTTACAACAATGGTATATAACAACAACACATACACAAATTTAAAACATCAAACAGTATGTATAATGGAAGATGTAACCAAGATGATCCCAATTTCTTGAAGAGCAGATATCACAAAATCCGTTTTCACATGGAGCTGCTGGGTGGGGGGGATGGGTGTGCACCGGGTGGAGGTGGGTGTGCTCCCTTTCCCATGGGTGCACACCCATCTCCACTCACGGAGCCTCCTCAGTTTGGTGCATGGCTCCATGGGTGAGTGATGCATGCACCCGCATCCACCGCCCGTGGTGTTTCCATGGGCACACACCCATCCCCCCCACCCACTGTCCTGGCATGCCTACTGATACCCCCACCACCATCACACATCTGCCTGCACACCCAGAGGTGGGGGAGGGGCGTCTGTGCAAAAACAACCAAAGATAACCTGAAAATGCTTACTCCAGAACAGAGACCTCCGTTACACTTCCCTACAAGTTTTTGTTAACAAGACTTGAAAAAAAGTCTTCACAGCAAAAAACATATTGCTGACAATTACTTCAGTCAGTGTATATCATAGCCCAAACAAAAATGTTTAGCATCTTGAAGAGCTATCTATGCTCATTACAGTCACAGGATGAGGTCACTGACCTCTTATACATTACAGAGACCTGACTGTATGAGGCACCTGGTACTGTATTGTTCTAGATGGTGCCAGCTGCATACTTGGTGCAACACCAGCCTAGGACTGAGGGCGAAGTGGTGTTTATCTTTAAAGACACTCTGGGCTTTTGAAGGTATCTGGTGTCTAACTCATCCAATACAGAGTGTGTCCACTTTGTGTTCGAGGCTAGGGATAGAGACTGGGGATTTTGCTCATGTACTGAGTCACTGATCACCCCACTGCACAACAGATTCCCTGACGGAGCTGGCTGTTTTGGTCTCAGAGGTATCTTGAGGTAACCCAGACTTATAGTCTTGGGTGACTTCAACATACATGCTGAAATTAATAGGGATGGGTGAATGCAGTTTGGAAGTTCAGAGTTCGGACCGAACTCGATCAGTTCGGTCGACCGCACCAAACTTCCGAACCAAACTTGATTTTCGAACCGAACCGAATATCCGAACTTGGCTCTGTTCGCCCATCCCTAAAAGATAATATTCCATTTAGTTCAATGGGATTTGAATTTCCGAACTTTGTTCGGAAGTTCGGAGTTCAGACCGAACTCAAATAGTTTGGGCGACCGAACCGAACTTCTAAACTGAATTTCCAAACCAAACTGAATTTCCAAACTCAGTTCTGTTCACTCATCCCTAGAGATTAATCCTTTGGGGGCCAGAGCAGGACTTCATGGCCTCCATGACAAGCATGGGTCTATCCCAAATAATATCTGGCCCAACACATGAGACAGGACACATGTTGGATTTGATGCTTTGCACTGACCTGCATACAGGGGTCCCGATTATTGGGGGTTGTTACAATACCGATGTTGTGATCAGACCATTACCTTCTGAAGACCCAGATCCTTGCCCTCCTATGCCCCCACTGGGGTAGCAGACTCTGGGGTAGGTTGGTCCACCCCTGGAGAGTAATGGATCCAATTGGTTTCCTGAACTCTTTGGAGGATTTACCTGCTGACCTTGATGGTTAATTTGATGACCTGGTTGCTTTGTGGAATGACATCTTGACTAGAGTCATTGGACATTTTTACACACACCTTAAAGTTCCAGATTTTTCAATCTTCTGGGTTTACAAGTCCACAANACATTTAGACCAGCTGAATAGCTAGTTCACAATGGCTTTATGAATTTCATCATAGACTCAAAGCATGAGAGAATAAAGGAAGACATTTCAATAAGAAATTCATAGTTAATATACAAAAGCAATACAGGGTATATCACCAGAGTGTTCAACATTATTGGGGGTTTAAACAAATATAGTTTTAGAAAGCTCTCACTCAACACACATTTGAAAGCTTACACCAGCATGATAGATTTATAAAGAACTTTATACTTATAAAATACAAAACACATGTAACTGTTACTCAACCAATTCAAATATAAGTTTTATATTAGGGGTGTGCAATTCATTTTTGTTATTATGATAGAAAAAATGAAAAAAAATCCTTTTTATTTTTCTTTATTGCAATAATGAAAACAAATAATAATAATAATGAAAATAAAAATGAAAACGAATATTCTTTTTGAAATAATGGGGAAAAAATGAAAAATATATTTCTGGCTATAACTTTTTTGTTTCTTATTAATGAATCTGATGTAACTTTGGTAGATTGTATGCCCAATGGAGGGCACTATGTTTTCCAAATTTGGAAAAGGATGAATAAAGAAACCAATTTTATAAGCAATTGAAAGTTGTGATTTTAAGAAAATATGCAAATTGCATACACATTCCTGGCTATAACTTCTTTATCTTCCATACACTTTGTATGAAACCAGTAAGTATTATGTCCCTCCCCAAGATTAACAATCTTGCCAAATTTCAGAAAGATTGGATAACGGGTCCTGATATTATAAGCCATTAACTTAAAAATGCATTTCCAGCTGTAACATTTTAATATTTCATCCTGTTTACAAGACATTTGGCAGGACTGTATCTCACACTTTCCCTGTCATCTCTGCCAAACTACGGGACAATTTGATAAAGGGCCCCAATTTCATAAGCAATTGAAGTTGTCCCCTTGAAGACCATTATTCAGATATATAGCAGCACATGCAGTGCCAGTCAGTGGCAGGCACCTGGCATGGCAGGGGGAGGGAGGCTGTAGGAGGAAGTATGGCGAGCAACCCAACAGACATACAGACACATTCACTGGCCAATTACTGCATGCTTCCATCTTTACAGGACCCATCGGCGGTGGCTTCAAGACGGGCATAGGGGCAGCCCTGAGGCAGGCATAGAAGGGACATAACTGGGACTTTGTGGATAGCATCCCAGAAATGAGGAGACATGGTTTACACAGCCAGGCTGTCCAAATATCATCACAATCACATCCTGTACTGTAGCACTGTGACAGAGGACATAAGAATAATCTCTATTGGCTCTTTCCTAAACAGATGCTTC
>QEPC01004308.1:218990-239826 GCA_003113815.1 Sphenodon punctatus | reverse complement strand
TGAGACCTCGCATCTTCATGAATGTTAGACCCCTTGTCTCTCCCTCTGTTCCCCTTCCTAAGTCTCTCCCCCAGCTCCTGTCTCTCAGATTGTAAGCCCTAGGGGCAGAGACCGTGTCTATTTTATTACTTTGTAAAGTGCCAGGTACACTGCTGGCACTATATAAATGTTTGTTAATAATAATAATTAATAATAATAATGCTGGTCTGGATGGCTTGCAGTGCAGCCCTACAACTGGCCAGACTTTTTTAAAAGGACCTGTTTGCCTGGCAGGCCAGGGCCATTTTCAAATGTAGGAAATATTGTAGCAAAGATTAGAAATATTTTTGATCAAAGCCCGTAGATCTCCCCACTGAACACAGAGAAAGCAGACAGTTTAGGATGAAAAACAGCAAAGAAGGGGAACACCACTGACTTCAACAAACCATTTTGTGGGGGCTCCAACTGCACAAACTGGCCACTGTCTTTTTTGCACATGCTTTGGGCTTGGGAGAGCAGAGGAGGGAAACCAGCAGTACATCCCTTGCAGCATGCATTGCAACTTGCACAGATCATACCAAGCTAGAGACCAAATATTCAGCTGCTCACCTCAGAACGTCTACTTGATATCCTAGGTCAGCAGCTCAATATTTGGCTTCAACCAACCCTTAGACACAAGGTGTTTGGCTGTGGGGGATAGGGTGTAGCTACTAAGGATACTGGTCTGGATGGGCCTGGTTTGCTTTCAGAGCAGCCCTGCAACTGATCAGACTTTGTAAAAAGGGCCCGTTTGTTTGGACAGGCATTTGACTGTTGGGGATAGGGTGTAGCTACTAGGGATGCTGGTCTGGATGGGCCTGGTTTGCTTGCAGTGTAGCCCTGCAACTGTCCAGACTTTTTAAAAAGGGCCTATTTGCTTGGACAGGTGTTTGGCTGTTGAGGATCTTGGTTAAAATGGTCCCTGTCTTTGCTGTTTTCCACCTAAAATGTCTGCTTTCTGTCTTTTGGGTGGAGGGGCCTAGGAGCTTGGCAGAAAGGAAGGGTTTCCAGCGCAATCTTTGCTGGAATGTTCCTTGCATTCTATAATGGCCCCACCTTTTACAGTTTGGTGGGATGTTGTGGCAGGCTTTTCTGCAAGAAGGCCATGCCACATGTTGGTTCAGTTCACTAATGGCTAGTCTAACGGTCTTCCCAGCTGCAGCAGATTTTGCCTTTTACACTGCAACAGAACTGTGTAGCATGGTTGGGGGGGTCTGTGGGAGAAGTGGAACTCTATGCTGCAGTTATTGTGCTGTGTGTGTATCATACACAGTGTAATAACAATGTGCCATTCTGCTCCACTTGGCACTGCACACTGTGGTGAGGTTGCTGTGGCCCTTGGGTTACTTACGTATTGAACATATTTATGTTGCTGCATATGAGAGTGGCCAGGGAGTACCACTTACTTCTGTCCTTCCCCCTTTCTGCACCACAGGGCTCTCCTTGTGCACCTCATTATAGGGGTACAGGGGGCCAAAGGGCATATCAAATTACTACAGTAACACCTGCAATTCTGTACCATTTCTCTGCAGTACCTTGGAGTTGGGAGGACAGACCCCTGTGTCTATGTCTCTTGTCTATGCTACTCTTGTGTATTGCACTGTCATTGTGTTTGCATCCTGATCCAAAGTATGGCAGAAGTTATCTGGATCAGTGGCGATTCCTACATTTGCCGTTTGGAGCAGTTGGTCTGCGAAGAGGGGCTTAGCTTCTTAGACAACCAGAATTCGTAGTTCAGAAGAGGAGGGATGAGATGGCATGAGATGGTTCCAACATTTGATAGGATTCAGAAGAGACGTGATGTTCTACCTCCAAAAAAATTGTGATCCACTGTGGTGGAAATTATGTGGATGACCTTACTGGTCTAGAGTTGGTGAGTGCCATGAGACGTGACCTGCGCCGTATCATCCACTCCTTTCCAAGGAGCAACATCTTGGTGTCTGATTTAATTGAAAGAGCAGTCAATAGGAATGCAAGGCCAAGCCCGACTGATTCTGGTACACTTTGTTGGTTTAGGAAATCGATGAGAAATGTCAATGGAATAATGGATGCTTTTCTGCATCATCAAAGGAGGGCTACTATAATCTGGCATAGGTTCTCAAGAAAACAGTTATTCCTGTATGATGTAGATGGTGTGCATCTATCAAGAGCAGGACAGTTATGTTTCTTTCAAGTGCTCCGAGAAAGTGTTCATCAACACATTTGAAGACTTTAACACTGTACAAATACTATGTAAGTTAATGGAGCTTCTAATTGGTTGTCTCTGGTGGTTTTTCCTTGTTCCCAGAAAGACCAAGTTTAGGATAAATATTAAATTTTAAAAAGTGTTTCTAAATAAAGTATTAAATAAATTGCGTTTTTTTTAACTGTCTGGGTTAATTTTGCATGGGACAGTGTTTTTTCTGTTTCCTTCTTTTTATGTGTTTTAATTGTTGTAAGCCTCCCTGAGCTGCCTGTGGCAGGAGGGGCGGGGTAATAAGTTTAAAAAATAAATAAATAAATAAATAAATACATTACCAAAAATGGATCGCTTTGCATATGTGTAATAATTTTGGGGTGTTTTGTTTACACATAAGACATCGCTTTAAGTTGAAGGACAAAAGGCAAGGTTGAGGGGAATGTTCATATCTTTGTGAGAGTGCTGCTAGCGCTAAATCCCCATTTTTCATCTCTTTTTTGTCAGACCCTACACTTGAAAATGAATACCGTGTATTCTCTTATCATGAAGCCATTCACTACGCTGACTTATGAAGAGAAACTACAGATCAAAGACATGGAACCTCACCATCCAGAACTACAAATAGAACAAGCTACACAGGACAGAGGGAAAGGTGATACACGCAGGTACGAGAAGTTCTGGTGGCTATGTGGCAGTGTTTCCAAGAAGTCGTTCTGTTTTCCTTGACTGCTGTTTGGTGGTGACGCAACGTGGATGAAGATGGGAGTCAAGGACATTAAGCACCTGTCGGAGAAGGCAAAGAAGCACGATTCTTGTAAAAGCCACCTTGACAACTGCCTAAACCTGTCACAGTTGGGAAAAACAAATATCGCTGAGAGAATCAATGAAGGCTACCTTGTGTCTGTAAGGAAGCACAATAAGGACGTGGATCAAAATTGATACATTCTGTACAGAATAATTGACTGCATAAAGGTCTTGTTGGAAATACATTCCTTAGTTACATCTCCCCTAAGCACCTTATCCTGCTTGTTTGCTAGAAACAGCAGGAGTAGATGCAGTCAGATCAGGGAACCCCTCCCCCATCCACTTTGTTCTACTTCTGCTAGGACCTGATTAGTTAATCTCCTCTCCTCAGGATGTTTCTTATCTCTTTGTGTTTGAGAGATATTCCAAGAGCTTCTGCTACTTCCCTCCTGAACACACCTAGTCTTAGGACTTAGTATAGATGTAGGTCTTTCCTTTCCTACCTGTATTTCTTAATAAAGTTACTTAAACTTAAGTATGCTTCCTGCCTGCTTATTAATGATTAGCTACTCACACTCCTCTGTAAACTCAGCAATGGGCTAATCAATGTAATGATCTCACAGTCCTTGAATTCCAACAGTTCTGTGGTGCCTTTGAATTGGTGTTGTGTGGACATGATGAAAGCGAAGGATCTGTCAATCCAGGGGTTTTTAGAGGTGCAATAGATTTACTTGCCACAGCTGATAGTACACTACAGCAATATTTAAAGACTGCAACTGTCTTCAAGGGGATTTCAAATACCATGCAGAACGAACTCCTGGACTGCATTCTAGAAATTTCTCGTGGCCAGAAATTAATGAAATTAAAAATGCAGATTCTGTGGCTATCAAAGCTGACGACACCACTAATGTTTCAACCGTCTGCCAGTCTGTCATGATTTTGAGGTAATCTTCATCTATGAGCACAGAGAGGTTCTGGTTGAGTGCTTTAAACAAATACGACTAGATAGTTGTGATGCCAACACTGGTATTGAGGCCAGGTCATACATGAACATGTTGGAATCTAATGGGGAGTTCCTCTACTTGTCCTTGTTCCACAGAATCATGCCACATATGGACATACTTTACAAGGAGCTCCAAAAAAACCACCATTTACTCTGTAGGTATTCAAAGATATACTACTGACTTCATAAGAGCCATCAATAAAGTGAGGGACTCCATTGGAACCCTGTGCTCAGAGCTGCCGGAGAATGCTCAGATGGGCAGAAGTGCACCTAGCATGGACACGCAAGAGCAAATTGCTGTGGAAGTGTGTGATAATATAATGTCTCATGCACGTGACAGTTTTCAATTCACGAAACATCTAGAGAGTTAAACTTTGACGTATGTGACTTTGTTTCAAAGGCACAGTGAACACTTTCCCATCCAAGCATTTAATGCGGCAACAGAAGCCTACCGAATGCTGGAGAGAGACCGACTGAGGAGCGAGCTTGGGACTTTGTATGACAGGTCAGAATTCCATTCCACCTAAGATGCCTATGCGCTACTTGCTGTGTTGACCGAGGACAACTTGGACAAATTCTTTTCAGAGGTGATTAAACTGCTGAAGATTGTGATGACAACGCCTCTCACAACTGTTGAAGCGTAATGAAGCTTCTCAGCTCTAAAAAGAATTAAAACCTTTCTGAGAAGTACCATGACAGAGGACCATCTGAATGCTCTAGCAATGCTGTATATTGACCAAGCCATGGTCAGGGAAATTCCGGACTTCAACAACAAAACAATAGATCTGTTGGCAGAGCAAATTTCCAGTACAGGCGCTGAACAGACCTGAAGATGATCTATTCTGGACAAAGACCTGCACAATGAGAAGACCTCTTTTTGCATCCATCCAGTTCCAGCCTGCATGGTCTTTGTCCTTAAAGGGAGACCCATGCCAAAATGGACGCTGCAACCAAGTAAACATGTGATGATCTGGACTGGACTCTCCATTGCATGAAAACTAGAAGGAGGGGAGACCACAAAATAAGACAACCTGTTTTGGAGTCCTTCAGTTCCAGCCTGGCCTGCATGGTCTCTGTAACATTACAGGGAGACTGATGCCAACACAGAGGCTGGACTACGCAAACAGGAAAAGAAGGCACTGCCACCAACAGAACTGACAACACACAAGGCGGAGGAGACCACAGTTGCTGCTTCTTGCTTTGGCGAGTGTGACGAGGAGGACAGCCTGCTCCCCAGACTTCAAGGACAGATCACAGAGAGGAAGACCAATGGTGCTGCAGAACCACCACCATGAATAAACCCAGCACCAAAAGGGCACCACGTGACAGTGATGGCACACAAGGCAGAGGGAGGCATTTCTTGCAGCTGTGAGTGTGAGGATGAGAGTCAGAAGAAGACATCCCACATTTAAGATAAGTGTGGTTTCTTCTTAAGTTAAAAAGTTGTTAAAAAAAGTTGAGTTAAAAAGTTGCCTCAAGTTAAACAGTTGTAAGTTGCAGGTTTTTTAATTTTTAAGATAACTGTGGCTCCTTTACTGCCTTAAGTTAAAAAGTTACATTAAAAAGAAAAAAGAAAAGAAAAGTTAAGTTAAAAAGTTATGTCTTCAGTTAAACAGTTGTAAGTTAGATTAAGAGTAGGTGGTTTTTATATTTTAAACCCACCCCTGCCCCCAAGAAGAGGTACAGAGGGTATTCATTGTGAGGGTGGAGCCTCTTCTTGGCCCACGGCTGTGGGACACCAAGCAACAGAATGCATAAAAAAAGATAAACATTAAGATGTCTTAAATTAAACACTTGTTAGAGTTTTTTTAAATTGTTTTTTTTTAATTGTTGGTGCTACTGTAGTTTAGAGGTAGTTAGTTATTTAGAGTAGGCAGTTTTTATATTTTAAACCCACCCCTGCCCACAAGAAGAGGTACAGAGGGCATTCAGTGGGAGGGTGGAATCTCTTCTTGGGGGCAGGGGCAGGCCCACGGCCATGGAACACCCTAAAGTCTTAGGGAACCCCCAACAATTCATGTGGGCTCCAGAACCCCAGTCATAGGGGCCTCTACACCAACTGACCCCACCACCACTGTGCCTCCAGATGCAGTGTTTGACTTCAGGAATTACTGGGGTTCTTGTCTTCATTGGACAATGAAGCCTGAAGTCACACTGTGTCTGTAGGCCTTCAAAAGACCTGCTGTGGGACCTGAACAGCGAATGGTCTCAACAGCAATATCCCCCCACCCCTGTGTCTCTAGACACAGTGGAACATCACACTCCAGTGGGCTTCTTTAGGCCAACAGGTGCAAATGTTCCACTCTATCTGAGACCTCCAAAACACTAGCGGTGGGACCTCCACAGTAACATAATGCAATTTCCTACCCACCACTGCGCCTCCAGACGCATTGTGACCTCAGTCTACAGTCGGGTTCTGTGGATGCCTAGTGCCTTCAAGACACAATAGGACTTCAGACTTCACTGATGGTTCTTTATGCCCAATGTAGACTTAAGTCCTATTTTGTCTGAGGACTGGGAGCCTACCCTAGAAAACTACAGGCAGCCAAGGAGAGCATGAAAATGAAGAGGGTTGTGGATAATGGCAAGTGATGGCATGGGGATTGGGAGGGTCTTGGACCTCTTTTTTGGTGGAGAGGTCCATAAAGAAGCAAAATTAAAAATGTCATTCATCTAAAGTAATTTGCTTCTTTTTTCTATCCAGTTTGTCTGAGATCTGGCATGATTCCACACCTCGCCTTGCGTTCCTTGTGAACAGAGGAGAAAGTAGGTAGGAGCATGGCAGAAGAGAAGGCTGCAGACAACAAGGAAACTCTTTTGCTCTGTCTCCCACTGAACCCATCTCTTCCCCTTTCTCTTCTCATGCTCCAAAACCAAACCCTTTCCCTCCTACTACTCCTCTGTCCTGTCCTTCTCTTCCCTTTCATTCTCTTCTGATTTGGCTTGTCGCATGACTGGGACCTAACTCAGTCCTCCCAGTTCTCCAAGCCAGAAGGAAGGCTTGTCCCAAAACCTACACCTTCAGAAGACCACAGGTACCTAAGGATGCCATGAAAATCAAGGATTCGAGGTTTCAGGATAAAGGTAGGTGATGGCAACGTGATCTATTTTTTTAACCTACTATGGTTAATTTGCACCCAGTGGGAAAGACAGTGAACGGGACTCCAGGAAGAGGGCTCTCTATCCCCCAGTGGCAGTGCTTCACACAGCAGTGTTCCCAGCGTTAAGTAATGTAATGTCCATCCAATGTTAACCCTGGGAACTCCTTGCTACTGGGTTATGCTACGCCACTGGCCTACTGTTGCCCTGGCTCCACCTACTGTTGCCCTGACTCCACCTACCATTGCCCTGGCTCCACCTCTAGGCCAGGCACCGCACCTAGGCCTGCTGGGGGATACCTTTAAGTGTTCAAAAGACATACTGAGGGCTGCCTGTTCATTAAGCAATGTATGCTAAACATGCAAGTGGGAGCTGCATGGACCGAACCTGGACTGCAGTGAGATATCCTTTGTTTTTACACTCACCCTTGCCCTATTCATTTGGCTCAGTTTAAACTGGTATCACCCACTGATGTAGAAAGTGTACTTGGAGGAATGTGAGCTGCCAGTTGCAATTATTCACATGCTATATAGAATACTTTTACTTTTATTGGCATATTGGTTAACATCCTCAAACAAAACAAAAAAACCTCAGTATTTGAGATATGCATAAATGCACATAAAGTAATATAACATTGATGAGAGTTTCCTTGTGGGCACACTGAAGGCTACCAAAACAGTAACACTAATAGTAAAAGCAGTAGATATAGCAGGTCTTCAGAAATGGGAATGGGAATGGGAAGCAATGGGGTGGCTCTATATGTAAAAGACAACATTGAGTCAAGTACAATTAAAATTTTAAAGGATGCAAATTGTTCCCTAGAATCTTTATGGATAGAAATTCCAGGTATAAAAGGGAAGAGTATCACTGTAGGGCTATACTATCACCCCTGACCAGGATGGAGAGACCGATAAAGCAATGCTAAAAGAGATTAGACAGGCTACTAAAGTCGGCAACATAATAATAATGGGTGACTTCAATTACCCTTATATTGACTGGGTGAATGTTTCCTCGGAGCAGGATGTGGAGGTCAAATTTCTGGATGCCTTATTATTGCTTCCTAGAACAGCTGGTTCTGGAACCAATGAGAGGAGGAACTGTTCTAGATCTAGTCCTGAGTGACACGCAGGGTCTGGTGCAAGGAGTAACTGGCAGAGCCACTAGGCAATAGCGATCATAATATGATCAAATTGACATAATTTCTGGAGGAAGAAAGACAAACAAAAGTACAGCAGTAGCATTTAACGTTAAAAAGTGGGACTACGACAAAATGAGGAAACTAGTTTAAAAGAAACTAAAAAGCATAGTTGCAAGGGCTACAAGTTTGCAAGAGGCATGGAAGCTGTTTAAAAGCACCCTTTTGGAAGCCCAGATTAAATGCATCCCACAAGTTAAAAAAGTAAGCAGCAAGACCAGAAGTCTTCCACTGTGGCTAAATGGGGAGGTGAAGGAGGCTATTAGAGCCAAAAAGGCATCCTTTAAGAAATGGAAGGCTAGTCCCAATGAAAATAAAATCAAAGAGCATAAACACTGGCAATGTAAATGTAAAGTGTTAATAAGGCAGGCCAAGAGAGATTTTGAAGGGAGGCTTGATAAAGAGGCAAAAATAAGCAACAAAAACTTTTTCAAATACATCAGAAGCAAGAAGCCTGCTAGGGAGTCAGTTGGGCCATTAGATGACAAGGGAGTAAAAGGGGCGCTCAGGGAGGATAAGGACATTGCAGAGAAGCTGAATGAGTTCTTTGCGTCGGTCTTCACTGCGGAGGATTTTGGGGAGGTACCCACGCCGGATCCTTGCTTTGTGGGCGAGGAATTGGAAGAGCTGTTACAAATCAATGTGACGTTGGAGGATGTTCTAGGGCAAATTGACAAACTGAATACTAACAAGTCACCAGGGCCAGATGGCATTCACCCCAGAGTTCTGAAGGAACTCAAATATGAAATCGCAGACCTACTGTTAGTAATTTGTAACCTGTCACTAAAATCTGCCACTGTACCCGAGGACTGGAGGGTGGCAAATGTAACCCCGATATTTAAAAAGGGATCCAGAGGCGATCCTGGAAACTACAGACCAGTAAGCTTGACGTCTGTGCCGGGCAAAATGGTGGAAACCATCATTAAGGACAGAATTACAGGGCATGTTGACAAACATGGCTTAATGGGGAAGAGTCAACACGGATTTAGTAAAGGTAAGTCATGCCTCACTAACCTGTTGGAATTCTTTGAGGGTGTAAATAAGCATGTGGACAAGGGAGACCCAGTAGATATAGTGTACCTGGATTTCCAGAAAGCATTTGATAAGGTCCCTCATGAGAGACTCTTGAGAAAATTAAAAAGTCATGGGATAGGAGGTAGTGTCTTACTATGGATCAGAAACTGGTTAAAAGATAGAAAGCAAAGGGTAGGACTAAATGGTCAGTTTTCACAATGGAGAGATGTAAAAAGTGGTGTGCCTCAGGGATCTGTATTGGGACCGGTGCTGTTTAATGTATTCATTAATGATTTGGAAAAGGGTGTTAAGAGTGAGGTGATCAAATTTGCAGACGACACCAAGTTATTCAAGGTAGTTAAAACACGAGCAGACTGTGAGGAACTGCAAAGGGATCTTACGACACTGGGTGCCTGGGCATCTAAATGGCAAATGAGATTTAATGTGGACAAGTGCAAAGTGATGCACGTAGGGAAAAATAATCCAAACTATGCATACACAATGGTGGGTACTAAGCTAGGAGTTACCACTCAGGAAAAGGATCTGGGGTGGTTGTGGACAATACAATGAAATCTACAGTGCATGCGTAGCAGCAGTAAAAAAAGCAAACAGAATGTTAGGAATTATTCAGAAGGGGATAGAGAATAAAACTGAGAATATCTTAATGCTTCTATACAAATCGATGGTGCGACCGCACCTTGAATATTGTGTGCAGTTCTGGTCGCCCCATCTCAAAAAAGACATAGCTGAACTGGAAAAGGTACAGAGAAGGGCAACAAAAATAATCAAGGGCATGGAAGGGCTCCTGTATGAGGAGAGGCTTGGTAGGTTGGGACTCTTCAATTGTAGAAGAGACAACTGAGAGGAGATATGACAGAGGCCTATAAAATCATGAGTCGTGTGGAACTAATAAACAAGGAACAGTTATTTACCCTCTCAACTAGTACTAGAACTAGGGGACAACCCATGAAACTGATGGGTGGCAAGTTTAAAACAAATAAAAGAAAATATTTTTCACTCAGCATATAATTAGGTTGTGGAATCTATTGCCAGAAGCTGTGGTAAGGGCCTGTACTATAGCTGAGTTTAAAAGAGGTTTGGACAAGTTTCTGGAAAATAGGTCCATTAGCAGCTATTAGCCAGACAGGATCTGTGAAAATGACCGGAGGTTGGGGGAAACAGGGAATGGATCCCCCATTGTAACCTGTTGGGTGGTGCTTCCCCCAAACTACCATGATTGACCACTTTCGGGGACAAGATGCTGGGCTACATGGACCATTGGTCTGACCCAGTATGGCACTTCTTATGTTCTTTTGTTCTTAAGCATTCACTAAAAGCATGGGTTCTATGTACAAAATTTACATAGCTGGATTTACAAAAGTTGGATAGTGTAAACTATCCAACTTGAAGAGGGCGTTCTCAGTGGCCACCCCACGGCTGTGGAACTCCCTGCCAGTGGAGGCCCGTTTGGCCCCAGGTCTCCCCTCGTTTCGATGCTGTTGTAAGATGTGACTGTTTTACATGGCTTTTGGGGGGGAGGATGGGTAGGGTAGCGGGAATGGGTTAGGGTGAGGGGTGGTTGGGGATTTTTTTATACCTCCCTTGTTTAGGGATCTGGGAACGTGGTTCAGAAGGTCTGAGTTCAGACGGAACTCGACTAGTTCAGTCGACAGAACCGAACTTCTGAACCGAACTCGAATTGGACCGAACTGTTCGGTCGAATCCGAACCAGTTCGGAAGGCCCAAAACAGCGTAAAACACCGGTTTTGAATGTACAAACTTGGTTCAGAAGTTCGGAATTTGACCAAACTAGACTAGTTCGGTCGACCGAACCGAACTTCTGAACCGAACTCGATTTTTGAACCGAACTGAACTGAATTGGTCAACGATCTCCGCCGGGAGATGGATGCAGGATGTTCAACATTTCTCATCCTGCTAGATCACTCGGCTGCTTTTGATACCGTGGACCATGGGCTGCTGTTGAGACGGTTGCATGACCTGGGGGGTCTGGATGGGACTGTTCTTGAATGGTTCCGTTCATTCCTCTTGGGGAGAAGCCAGCGGGTGGTGCTGGGGGAGGAGATATCTTGCCCCCGTGCTTTATCATGCGGCGTTCCGCAGGGTTCCATTCTGTCTCCATTATTATTTAATGTTTATATGCAGCCCTTGGGGGAGGTCGTGAGAGAGCTCGGTGTGCGTTGTCACCAATATGCTGATGATACTCAGCTGTAGCTCTCTTTTTCAACGGACCCAGACCCTGCTATCTCGGTGCTATCCCAGTGTTTGGAGGCCGTGGCGGAATGGATGTGGCAGAGCAGACTGAAGCTAAACCCCGATAAGACGGAGGTGATGGTGGTGGGGAGAGCGAGGGAGGTGTCGGCCCCCCTTATTGGGGGGGGTTCACCCTCCCATAGCTCAACAGGTCCGGAGTCTGAGGGGGGTGGTGCTGGACGCGGATCTCTGCCTGGAGCAGCAGGTGGAGGCAGTCGCAAAGGCTGCCTTTCACCAGTTGCATCTGGTACGGAGGCTGCGTCCATTCGTCTCCGGCCCGGACCTGGCCTCCCTCATCCATGCCTTCGTCACCTCGAGGCTGGACTACTGCAATGCGCTCTATGTGGGGCTTCCCTTGTGCCTGGTTCGGAGGCTGCAGCTAGTGCAGAATGCGGCAGCCCATCTCCTTTCGGGGACGGGTCGTCGGGAGCACATAACACCTGTGCTCCAGGCACTGCACTGGTTGCCAATAGCGTGCTGAGCCAGGTTCAAGGTGTTGGTACTGATTTACAAAGCCCTTCACGATCTCGGCCCCTCATACCTCAGGGACTTCCTCGCCCTCTGTGCCCCGGAGCGACTCCTTCAGTCTGCCGGGGGTGCCTTCTTGGAGGTCCCCCGTGTTAAGTGGGGGGCCACAATGGCGAGGGCATTCTCAGTGGCCGGGCCGCATCTTTGGGACTCCCTACCAGAAGAAGCTCGCCTGGCCCCAAGCCTTTTGACATTTCAGCGAAGGTGTAAAACCTGGTTCTTCGCCCAGGCCTTTGGGGAGGGGGGTTAGTCCATTTTTAATCTCCCCTACCCTATTTATTGTTTAATGTATCCTGGGCCCTGTTCTTAATATTTGATATTGTATTTTTATATGTTTTAAATTGTTTTATATTGTATGTGTTTTTTATTGTTGGAAGCCGCCCCGAGCTGTGTTCAGGAGGGGTGGGGTATAAATTGAATAAATAAAGAAATAAATATAAATTTCTGAACTTGGTACTATTTGCACATCCCTACCATTGTTGTTTATTTACTGTTATGTTTTATATTGTGCACTGCCCAGAGCTGCCTGTGGCAGGATGGGCGGGTTAAAAATGTTTTAAATAAATAAACTATTGAATCTACATTGGATTTTCCCATCACATATTATAGATTTCAGACCACATGTTCACCTTGTCAGAAACAGATGAAAATGAAAGAAGGGTCTATTTATTTCTATATAATCTTATAAGTTTATTGGTCCAAACTCTTATACACGTTAACAATGAAATTTTGTGGAAATACTTGGGTAAGGGTTTAGGAAACTAGAAATAATCCAAAAGCTACTACAATGGTCTTTATGTTTAAAAAGATGAAGTTACTATAAAAAATTGTCGTTAGCAATACTAGGTATACCATCTTGGTCGATTTTTCCCTTTTGAACAATAAATCCTCCCTATTTGCCAACTCAGCCAACTGATATGCTTGATCGAGTCAGGAGAATTGATAGCCTCTTTGTAAAAATCTATTACTGAGCAGATCAGCATGTCCATAATCTTAAGGTTCTAGCCAACTTCTTTTTACCCCATCAAGATGACCTTGAGGGGAAATTAATCTGGTATGTGATAAAGTTGATAATTGGAAATCATAATGATATTTGTCTGGTAAGTTTGTTTGTCTCCAAATTCCAGCTAGGAGTAATTTCTTTTAAAAGAGCAACTTATGATGATTTTTAAATTAGCATCAATCTCTTTTATGAAAGTGCTAAACACTAGTAATTCATAGCAAGCCTGTCCAGGACAGAAATATATCATCTACATAGCCCATACAGTAAGCAATGTGTTGTTTGAAAGAATCAATACCATCATGATAAATTAAGCCTTTACTCAAACATTGCCACAAAAACCTGGTATGTAAGAGATATTCTCAGACCTTTTTTCTTCTTCCCCAACTCCCCCATTCCTTTTCCTTATGTTTGTAGTAAATATCATTCCTTAAATTGGGGGTAAAATGTTTCTAGAGCCAGAAGAGTTGTTTAAAACAGAGGACGTAGATCACTGAAAAATAATAATTGCATGAGATAGATAATTCTCCTCCTCCCATCTTCAGACATGAGGCTATTTGTCCCCGCTGCCCCTCTTAGGAAGAAGGGAGCACAGATGGACTCAGGCAGGTGCAGAGTAGGCGCCTGCAGAAAATGGGGGTTGCTAGGCAACCCAGGCAGTGGTGCAAAAGGAATCCCAATGAGATGGGGCTTCCGTGTGCCATTTTGGGACCAATGGATCCCCTCGGCATTGCAAAGAAGCAATGGCAACTGGGAAGATATACAAGCTAGAGCATGCCAAGGAGCCGTCAGTCACAGGAGCCCCAGAGAAGATGTGCAACTCTACCTTAGGCCAGTAAAGCCAGAGTGTGGCAGGGTGCNTACCCATGCCCAATCTTTGCTTTGTGGGCGAGGAATTGGAAGAGCTGTTACAAATCAATGTGACGTTGGAGGATGATCTAGGGTAAATTGACAAACTGAATACTAACAAGTAGGGGGTGTGCATGTTGTTTTTGTTATTATAATAATTATAATGAAAATTGTTGTTTTCATTATCGTTATTTCAATAACGAAAATAACAAATAATAATAACTAAAATAGAAACAAAAACAACATGTGTTTTTTAAATAAAGGGAAAAAACTGAAACACATATTTACGGCTATAACTTAATTGTTTCTTATTCACTTCTGATGAAACTTGAGGTGGTTGTACCGACAATGGAGGGCATAACGAGTTTCTATTTTCTAAACTTTAGAGAAAGGGAACCAATTTTAGAAGCACTTGAATGTTGTGATTTTACAAAAAGCTCCATATACATTCATGACTACAACTTCTTTATCTTTCATCCACTATGCATGAAACCTGTGAATATTGTGTCCCTCCAAAGGCTTAACACTCTTGCCCATTGTCAGAAAGATTAGATAAAGGGTCCTGATTGTATAAGACATTAACTTCAAAATACATTTCTAGCTGTATCATTTGTTATATTCCATCCTGTGTACAAGACATTTGGCAAGAATGTATCACTTCTTTCTCTAATCTCTGCCATACAGGACAATTTGATAAAGGGACCCAATTTTATAAGCAATTTAATTTGTCCCCTTGAAGACCATTATTCAGATAAATAGCAGCACATGCTGTGCCAGTCAGAGGCAGGCACCTGGCATGGCAGGGGGAGACTGTAGGAGGGAGGATATGGAGCAACCCAAAAAACTGACAGACACATTCACTGGCCAATTACTGCATGCTTCTAGCTTTACAGGACCAATCGGTAGTGGTTTTGAGGCAGGCATAGGGGGTGGTCCTCAGGCGGGCATAGAAGGGTCATAACTGGTACTTTGGGGATAGTTTCCCAGCAATCAGGAGACATAGTTTACACATCCAGGCTGGTCAATTATCATCACAATCACATCCTGCAGCACTGTGACAGAGGACATTAGAGAATCTCTATTGACTCTTTCCTAAACAGATGCTTCTGANGATATTGTATTTTTATATGTTTTAAATTGTTTTATATTGTATGTGTTTTTTATTGTTGGAAGCCGCCCCGAGCTGTGTTCAGGAGGGGTGGGGTATAAATTGAATAAATAAAGAAATAAATATAAATTTCTGAACTTGGTACTATTTGCACATCCCTACCATTGTTGTTTATTTACTGTTATGTTTTATATTGTGCACTGCCCAGAGCTGCCTGTGGCAGGATGGGCGGGTTAAAAATGTTTTAAATAAATAAACTATTGAATCTACATTGGATTTTCCCATCACATATTATAGATTTCAGACCACATGTTCACCTTGTCAGAAACAGATGAAAATGAAAGAAGGGTCTATTTATTTCTATATAATCTTATAAGTTTATTGGTCCAAACTCTTATACACGTTAACAATGAAATTTTGTGGAAATACTTGGGTAAGGGTTTAGGAAACTAGAAATAATCCAAAAGCTACTACAATGGTCTTTATGTTTAAAAAGATGAAGTTACTATAAAAAATTGTCGTTAGCAATACTAGGTATACCATCTTGGTCGATTTTTCCCTTTTGAACAATAAATCCTCCCTATTTGCCAACTCAGCCAACTGATATGCTTGATCGAGTCAGGAGAATTGATAGCCTCTTTGTAAAAATCTATTACTGAGCAGATCAGCATGTCCATAATCTTAAGGTTCTAGCCAACTTCTTTTTACCCCATCAAGATGACCTTGAGGGGAAATTAATCTGGTATGTGATAAAGTTGATAATTGGAAATCATAATGATATTTGTCTGGTAAGTTTGTTTGTCTCCAAATTCCAGCTAGGAGTAATTTCTTTTAAAAGAGCAACTTATGATGATTTTTAAATTAGCATCAATCTCTTTTATGAAAGTGCTAAACACTAGTAATTCATAGCAAGCCTGTCCAGGACAGAAATATATCATCTACATAGCCCATACAGTAAGCAATGTGTTGTTTGAAAGAATCAATACCATCATGATAAATTAAGCCTTTACTCAAACATTGCCACAAAAACCTGGTATGTAAGAGATATTCTCAGACCTTTTTTCTTCTTCCCCAACTCCCCCATTCCTTTTCCTTATGTTTGTAGTAAATATCATTCCTTAAATTGGGGGTAAAATGTTTCTAGAGCCAGAAGAGTTGTTTAAAACAGAGGACGTAGATCACTGAAAAATAATAATTGCATGAGATAGATAATTCTCCTCCTCCCATCTTCAGACATGAGGCTATTTGTCCCCGCTGCCCCTCTTAGGAAGAAGGGAGCACAGATGGACTCAGGCAGGTGCAGAGTAGGCGCCTGCAGAAAATGGGGGTTGCTAGGCAACCCAGGCAGTGGTGCAAAAGGAATCCCAATGAGATGGGGCTTCCGTGTGCCATTTTGGGACCAATGGATCCCCTCGGCATTGCAAAGAAGCAATGGCAACTGGGAAGATATACAAGCTAGAGCATGCCAAGGAGCCGTCAGTCACAGGAGCCCCAGAGAAGATGTGCAACTCTACCTTAGGCCAGTAAAGCCAGAGTGTGGCAGGGTGCCTCTTGCCAGGCATAAGTCTTTACCAGATCCATCCAAAATATCACACAGTATTTAGGGGAATCAACTCAAACAGATTTATTCCGCATAACAACTTAAAAGAGCTTCAGTCAGCATAAACAGTCCATTATACATTTCCAATATATTTCTCAGGATTAAGCTTATTCTTGCTTACCCACATACAGGCAGAGTTCCCAACTCTCAGTCCATTACCATTTCAGGGCTACCTTACTCTCAGTCAGCCTCTCCTCAGGCTTTCACTCCCTCTCTGGTTGTCGCCCTGTTCTGAGCTCATCCACTTCCTTTTGTACCCTGAGCCATGCTACAAATGCGCTGGCTTCCTGCCAGAAGCCATCTGAGGGCTTATTGGCCATTTTTGCTCCTTTACAGTCCCTGTGATCCCACTCTGCCACACAGAGCACCACCTATCAGCTGTTCAGCAGTGCCCCTGGTGGTGATCATCTGTTATGCAGTGTGGAGGAAAAGGGCCAGAGCAAGCAAGGAGTGCAGGAAGAGGTGTTTAGTGCACCCAGCTCTGTGGGGCCTGGAAATTTATCTGGGGGAAGGGAATACTCCCCCTGCACTAGGCCTGGTGTTCCCCCCTCCCTTATAGGCAGACAGGGACCACCTGGGTGGGTGACATGAGGGGGTGAAACTGGGGGTGCAGGGTCCGCACCTGCCCCTCCCCTCAGGCACCTAATTCTTCTCCCCTAAGACAGTTGGGGACTCTCTCCCCTCCCCACCTGTTGCCATTCCCTTTTTCCACTTCTGGTAAGGGCCAAATTTTGAGTAAGGGCCAGGCAACATAACACACCTCATTGTTCATGGGGGTTAATGCATTCAGGCAGGCAGAGTAGTCCAGCCCTAGCTGATTTGAGTGTGGAGGTGCTCTGGCAACCAAGGTCTAGCAAGGAGAATGTCCCCACATGATGGGGAGGAAAGAATAGACCCATGAATTCCCCCTTCCTTTTCTCCCAGAGAGGTACAATCTTTCTAAATCTCATCCAAATTGGATGGAAAACAAAGTTACAGTCAGAAATGGGTACACAACTTTTGTTAAGAACACAACATCTAAATTGCTTATAAAACAGGGTCTGTTTAGCCAATATTTCTGACATTTGGTAGGTATGAACCCTTTGGTGAGGGGTACAGTCTGTCCAAATATCTTCCAAATTAGATGGAAGACAAAGTAGTTAGAGCAATGCATGCATTTCCCATTGAAACCAATGTAAAAGAAAAAGGAAAGGAAAATGAAAATGAAAGACAATTACAAAAATATATATGAAAACACTTGATATTTTAATAACAGAAATGAAATAAAAAATAATAATTTAAAAAATGATGTACACATGCCTATGGATCTCTCTCCTAACAGTGGTACTGGAGGAACACCTGGGGAACTTCACCTCATCCACCACCTCTCATTCCCAAGGGGTGTTCGGTGAATGATGCTATCCTGCATAAGTCACCATTTTCAGCCACGCAGAACTATCCTGTGTGGCTTTCAAAAAGTTCAATTTGATAACTGAATGGATGGGCACCCCAAATCACTATCTGGATGACTTCCTCTGTGCAGGGAGGGCAGTCACACAAAGGGAGGGCAGCCATGCACAAATGTCGGTGGTTGCTTGCCATTTTTCAGGAAGTTGCTTGAGAACTTGGGGTTCCTCTGGCTATGGAAAAAAACAAAGGCCTGAGAACCACATTAAACTATTTGGGTATCGAACTGGACATGGTCAATTTCTCTTTCACGGCTCTCAGGAAACAAGCTTACCATCCTCTCGAAGGGTTGTGAATACCTGCTGGCATACTACCAAGGTAACTTCTAAGCAGCTGCAATCCCTACTCAAGAGTTTCAATTTTGCATGCTGGGTAGTTGCACCGAGGCGTGCATTTAGATCTCACCTTTATTTGTAGTTAACAAATGGCCTCCCCATTATGTGAGGCTTACACAAGAAATGTGTGAGGTTTTAACGATATGGGACACATTCCTATCTGAGTATAATGATGTTAGTTTTTGGAGGCAGTAACTTTGGCTTGAAGCTGAGCTCCAGATTCAATCTGATGCTGCAGGAGGGCTAGGTTTCAGGTTATACTTTGGGGGATGTTGTTGTGCAGTACCCCAGTGAGATGAATGGATGGACATGGGGATAATGAGAGCTTTTACCTTTTAAAAGAGGCTTTTTTTCATATAATGGGAGCTGTCCATTTATGGGCTGACGACTGCTCCAACAGGTGTATTTTGTTCTGGTGTGACAATATGGCAGTGGTATGTGTAATAAATAGACTATCATCCAAGTCAGGGAGGGAGATGAAGCTAGTCAGGGTTTTCATGCTTACATTTTTGAGGAACAACATTGTCTTTTTGGCAAAGCATGTACAACATAGCTGATGTCATTTGACATTTCCAGATGGACCATTTTTACCTTCTTGCACCAGGAACCAAGGAGAGTCCAGAAGTGTTCCCCAAGGACCTTGGATCTTAGAACTGTTCCAGATGGTGAGGAATCCTTGGCTCCCAGAACCAAAGCAACTGACAAGATGGACTTCCACAAATTCCAAGGGTTTAATGCTGACCAGGATTCAGCTCTGGGGTTCCCTATTTTGGAACATCAGATGCTCCAGTTTGGGCTCATGCTTCAGTGCAACAGTTTAGCCCTGGGGACAGTGATTAGTAAAATGTCATCCCTGTCATACATAAGCAGATTAACAGGGCAGCCGCCCCTAACCAAAGGTTCTTTATGGGTAGAATGACAGAGCTGGGCATGGGAGTGGGGAATAGGGCTGTAGTGGTATACTGCTGCGGCAGCTGTTACCGACGGAAACCCCTATTCCGCGCATCGCAGCACGGTTCAGCAGACACAGCTTTCCGATGGCTGCGGCTGTGGTTTGCCGCAAATGGTGCCGCGGTATTGTGACTGGTCAACAGAATTGGAACTTTTGCGAATTTCAATAAGAAGCAACACCAACTCCCCTTTCCATCAATGGCGGAATCTTTGTGGTTATCTGATCATTGTATCATGTTTACATCGCCTGGAATACTCGGTACCATGAGACCCGGCAGCGTGATCAACTCTCGGACCCTATTGACAGACACCCGCATGCCCAATTTCATTGGCTAGGACTTTCCCGGAGAGACATGTACCGCCTTCACCATTAAATATAAATAGGTGTGTTTGTAGCCTTCTTCTCCCTCTTGATCCCCAATCGCAGTGAGAATGAGTGACTGTTGGAGCTGCGCCGCCAGTGTCTGTGTTTGTTAACACACTGATCTTCCACGCGCCGTGACAAAACACCGCATCGCAACTCCAGGAGAGAGAGTCCTATCCCTTCCTAATTCATACCATCAATTTTGGATAAGCAGACTAGACTACACACAACATAAAGAAGGTTTTGTGTAAGTGCTTGAACTTTTCTGCTAATTCTGCTAAACTGTGCTTTATTTACCTGCTAATTTAGTGCTAAAGTAGCTAAAGTAATTCTGCTACAGCTACACTTTACATTTTCCATTATCCCTTTTTAAAATAAATGTACACAAATGCTGTTTGCTGCTATCCTTTTAGTGTTTACGTATATGTTTATTGCTCAGTTTGTGCTTATGTTCATTTTGTTGTTCATGATAATGGCTGTTGGTTGGATGGTGGAATCATTGGATAATTTGTGAAAACTGTGCTGTTGGGTTGATAATTGGATAATTTGTGCATTTTTTTTACTGTGACTGTCCCGATTCTTTAGTTGTGAACGGTGGGCAAACGGCGACCGCAGCTATCGCCTCCCCCCCTCCGTGCTCTCCCATGACTGACTCCCCTAGAAGCCCCCCCTGCCTATTCCCGCATGTGCTCCGGAGTCCCTTCTCCAGGCTCGCCGGCGGCTTCCACAGCTACCAGCTACGCCCCCCCTCCTGGCTCTCTATTGATTGAGTGACTCTCCCAGCAGCCCCCCCTGCCTATTCCCGCATATGCGTCCCAAGTCCCTGCTCCAGGGTTGCTGGCAGCTTCTGCAGCTACCACCACCCCTTCCTGGCTCTCTATTGAGTGACTCCCTCGGCAGCCCCTCCTGCCTATTCCCACATGTGCGTCCTGAGTCCCTGCTCCAGGGTCGTCGGTGACTTCTGCAGCTACCCCCCCTTCCTGGCTCTCTATTGACTGACTCTCCCAGCAGCCCCCCCGCCTAGTCCCCCATGTGCTCCTGAGTCCCTGCTCCAGGGTTGTCGGTGGCTTCTGCAGCTACCACCCCCCTCCTGGCTCTCTATTGAGTGAATCTCCCAGCAGCCCCCCCTGCC
>QEPC01004308.1:162494-195590 GCA_003113815.1 Sphenodon punctatus | reverse complement strand
CTTGTGTTTGTGCTGTGTGTTCCACTGTGCCCTCGTTGTCTCTGTGCCTGTTGTGTGTGGTACCTCAGCGGCTCTCCTCCCTCTTCCCCCTCCCTTTCTGTTTCCCTTGGGTGGGCATTCCCTTCCCTTTTGGCACTTGCCCTCCACCGGCCATGTCTGTGTCCCGCCCTTCCCCGGTGCCTTCTGGGTGTTTTGACCACAGTCGGGGATCAGCGTCACATCTGTTGCACTGTTGCACAGGCGGTGGTCTGGCGTCCCGATTCCCTGCCATGGTCCCGATCCCCTCATGTTTGTTTGGGGCTCTCCTTGACCACGGGGGTGTGTGTGTGTGTGTGTGGCTGCTCAGTTCCCCACCTCTGGGAATCCACTGTGGTGAATCGGGACCGCGTAACATCTGAAAACACCCATAGACACCATGAATAAACTAAAAATGACAACATATGCATAACAAAAGTGCAAATGCAGTACAAGGAGCCCTGACTCTTAAAGTGGATGTTATGTTTAACTGATCAAAAATTAATTCCAATAACATTTTCCTTTTTTTTTTTTTAATGGGGAGTCAATGAGTATCTGTCAAACACTCCTTTGCTAGTAGGCTAGCCCACCATTTCGGAGAGGCTCCAACTTCCCTTGATCCAAAACTGCCAGTAGCTATATTTAAAATATGCTTATTGCGCCAGAATATGCACCCAGGGGTAAATTTGAATAGCCAAGTATAAAGCTTCTGAAAATAACAGGTTGTATTGGAAAGACTGGTACAGCTTTAATTATAATATTGCAGTGCTATAAGAAAAATACTGTACCTTACCGTATATTAAACTAAGGTTGCATATTCCTTTGGCAGATGCAAAATAATTGTGATTGATAGAAGATTCCACACCTGCCACCTTGGGTTTTTTCCCAGAGCTAATTACAACACATCTCATGGGGAGGAAAGAGAGCTTGGGAATCAAATATTTGCAAGGGAACAATGATATTAGAAGTGTTCCAGGTATATCTATCAGCGCAAGACCTCCAAATGCTATTGGTAAAGAAAAAATGCAAACTATTCAATAGCTATGAATAGCTACTATGGCTACCAGGATGGACATTTTCTCTTTTGCCAAGAGCAAGCAGAGAAAAGAACATGCAACAGAGTAAATTAAAGTTGTGTACTTGTTATATCCAATATCATCACAAACAGGGATGGAACAAAGACTCAAGAGTAAAGAGATGGGTAATAGTCTATGATGTCCACAGTACAGGTAACAGTAAACAACCGGACCGACCAGGCAGGCTACATTGAGTTATTTCTGTGCCCACCTGGAGAGAGCTTCCGACAGCCATTCCTCAAAGCAAACATAGGAAGATTGCATACAGTACCATGCAACCCAACCCCAAGAAGCGAACAATGCTGACAGCTCTTTGCCACTGCTGGGGGTTAATTCCAAACTCTCCCTCTTCCACCCTCATGATAGACAAGGGTCAAAAGCATGCATGCAAAGGCTGTTGGTAGATTATGGGTGTTAATAAACGTGACTCTGCTCGCTATGGCCTATCTGGGCAAGAGTCTGAGCCATGTGTCTGTGAACAGGCTGCCAGATTTTGGCTAACTACAGCCTCTGACCAAGTAGGTGGCTGCCCAGTAATTGTGGACCTGGAAGTAACTGGACCCACAGTCTGGACCCAAGGACCACCCAGCTGGGCCATAGCAGGTGAGTGTGTTTGTTCTTGCCACCATCCCGGCCCCAGTACAGACTCTGTGGAGGCCGCCATGACTGCCATTATTAGCAGTCATGGCTGCCCATAATGGCGGGGGGAAGCAGGGCACCAACCGCAGCATAGGGGTAGGGCCAGCCAGCGTTAAGTCTCTTCTTCCCCCCCCCTCCCCAGCTGGGTCAATCTGTGGGAACATTTGTTCAGTTCATTGACCTGACGTGGCCAGGTCATGGCCCCCTCCTTCGGATGTGTAACCAGCGCACCGGCTTCACATATATTAACAACCACTGCACAGCCAAGACATGCTGCCCTACGTTTCTTACAGAGCTGTCTCCTTTTCTGGGAAATCAGTAGTGGCACACTTGGCCGATCTAGTATCAGGTGGTCATGTCCACTGCCCTGCTATACCCCTTCCAAAATTAGCTTATCATGCTTCTGTATCACCTGTTTGAGGCATCGGATTCAGTAGCAAACTGGAAAATCTACACTAAACATCAGCCACAAGGAGGTACCAACTTGTGTTTGGCTGTATGATGTGAAAGGTCAAGCCCTCAATATTTGACAAAATGATATTGGCACCAACCTCAGATAAATGCACCACAGCCACATAGTAATGTTCAAGCTTAATGTGAATAATCTGTGGATGATTCCTAATGGCACATCCACTTTACACTCACCGGGCTCCAAATTCCCTATTAACCCTTTGCAGGGCCTCATCACCTCTGGATGCACAGTGGGCAGCACACCATACTTGCCTCTCCAGAACTTCAGACCATATCAGCAGCACTTCAGGAAGAGATCCATAATCTGCTTCATGTCCTATATAGCCTGCATAAGTTGGCCTGATGCTTGCTGTGAAAACTCCAAGGTCATTCTCCCCAGGTGAAGAAATAAGAGTCAGGCCCTGGTTCATCAGTTGGACCCAAAACATTCTGCAACTACTGGGCCATTCCAGCAGGGCCAACTTGTCAAGGAGGAGATGGGAACCAGGGGGTATTCCCCATCTATTCATATGCCCCATGCATAATAACATGCCCATTGATTCTGGTTCTGTTCACACCTTTACTAACTCTCTGCACAGCAAACAAGATGGGAAAAGAAAACTGGCAAAGCTTTAGTGCCTCAATCCAGCAAAGGCAGCCAAGCCTTGTTGGGATGTTCCATTTCTAAGAGATAGGGAACATGTTAGGCTAGCAGCCCCTCTATTAAGGTTGCCCAATATATTCCATTACCAAACTGTTAACAGAACTTGTAGCTTAGTAGAGAAGGAGTTGGAGTCGGACTTAAGAGACCAGGGTTCAAATCCTGGCTGAAACCAGACATGCAGCTGGCATACCAGCTCCATAGCCTGGGGAGGGAGGCTACCCCTGGCTGGGTCAGGTCAGGGCACTGAAAGAACATGTGCCGGGCCGGGCTGGCCAGCGAGCCCTCCCCCACTCCACCCCCAGTGGAGGGAAAAGAACAAACACACGAGTGGCCCCACCCTCAACATACTCGCAGCATCCCACTCTCTGCCATAACGAGCAGCCATGGGCATCCATGACTGCCAGAGATAGTAGCCCCCAAACCCCAGTGAAGGATGGCAGTGGGAACAGATGTGCGGGCCCACTGTGGCCTGGGATGGCCCACTGGGAGGGCCCTGACTGTGGTCCTAGGATCTTCTGTGGGACAAAATCCAGGCCAGCTGCCTGAATGAGATGGGGCAGCAGTGAGCCCACATCTGGTGAGCCAAAAACTCACATGACAGTGATTCCCTGGCCCTAGCAGGCCCTAGTGGCCCACATTGCATTTGTTTTCATCAAATGCCCTAGTGGTGAACTCACTGGGTGGACTTTGGAACGTTACTATCACTCACCCTCAGTTTCCCATGTGTAAAATGGGGAATAATAATAAACACCTTGGGGTTGTTGTAAGGGTGAGCAAGATAAGAACTGTAAAGCACTTTGAATAATGCAAGTTCTTTATATAAGATTAATAATACCACCATCACTACCACCACTATGACTTATTGCAAGGGTCTGAAATAGAGCTGCAGTGGATAGCGCATTTGCTACCTGGTTGTAATACCCACAGTTTTTGGCAACCCCAGCAGGCACCCAACAGAGTATCCAGCCCCAAAATGTGGGTATTACTGGGGCATCCCAGGATGCCGATCCTGGCACCCAACTATGGCTCCCTGGGCTAACTCACCTTGTCACTGCTGCTCCTCTGGCAGGGTGGCCAGGGGTCTGGAATTGTCCCGGACTGCTCAGTTTTTCCAACAGTTCCAGCTGTCTGGGATGGGAGGGGAACCAGACCATTGAAGCGTCCGGAATTTCCCCTTCCATCCCACGTCTCACTGGTGCCAACTGGCTGCAGCTGCGCTCTCTGCACTTCCGCCCAGAGTGGCCAGCTGACGGGCTTTTGGCGCAGCGCATGGCGTGACTGAACTGGCAGCAAGTTCAGTCTGCTGCTCTCCACATCTCCCTGCCACCCGCAGCCTGCCTAGGGTTGGGTGGGTTCCAATCCTGATTCCTGACAAAGCCCCGGCCAGGATGGAACTCCGGCTGTTGCCTCTGCCTGCCAGTGCCAGTCTAGCCCCTGCCTGCATGATCATCTCACCGCCATGACCGTGAGTAAAATAAAAGAGCTGCCTGGGGCAACTTGGGACTTCTGGCTGGGAGGGGCACTCTGCCCCTGCCCTCCCCCCACCCTCTGAAGCAGCCTGGGCGGGGGGTAGAAGAACTTCCACCCTCCTTTCACCCACATGCCAGAGTGCCCTGGGTTGGCCCGGACCCCTACCTACCTACCTCTCCTGAGAGTCCTGGTTGGATCACCTCAGTACCCGACCTCCTGTGGAACAGAAGGTTGCTACCTTGTAAACAAGGTTCTTCAAGATAGCTCCAATCATTCTCACATTCAGAGCCATCTGAAGAACCTTGTTTACTTCTGTTCTTAAAAATATCTCCAATCATTCTTACCACTGGGTGTTGTGAGAATGGTTGAGCCACTTGAAGAAGTGCATTTGTGTGTGCAAGAGAGAGAGAGAGAGAGAAAGAGAGAGAGATTGTGTGCAAGAGAGAGAGAATCTGTGTGTCTGCGTCTGTGTGTATGTGTGTGACAGAGAGAGAGAGAGTCTGTGTGTGAGAGAATCTATGAGTGTGTATGCGAGGGGGAGAGAGTGTGTGTGTGTCTGTGTGAGGGACTGTGTGTGTGCGAGAGAGAGAGAGTTTGTGTGTGAGACAGAATCTGTGTGTACGTGTGTGTGTGTGTGACAGCGAGAGAGTCTGTGTGAGAGAGAGACAATCTGTGAGTGTGTGGGTGAGGGGGAGAGAGAGAGTGTGTCTGTGGGTATTTTTAGACATGCCGGGCCTCCCTCTAACCATGGTCCGGGATCTGTTTCGGATCAGGCTGGCCATCCTTTAGATATGTCGGCCTGATTCCTACAGGGGATCGGGGAGGGGGCAGGGCCGCATGGCACAACGTGCGGCTGCACAGCCCCATCCCCCCATTCTCTTGCCTGGCCTGCACACTGCTCAGTTGAGCTGGGGACTTCCTTGCTTGGCTTTTTCTGAGTGTGTATGTGTGTGTGTGTGTGCGTATGTGTGTGTGTGTGTGGGCACGCATGTGTAGGCCTCTTTCCACCTGCGTACACACCCTAGTAGGTCTCCCGTCCCCAGGGGAACTCAAAATGGGGTGCACACAGTGCCTGTGTGCTCCCCTGATACGGTTTCCCCTGGTAACGCACGACCAATTAGGGAGGTGCACACAGGCGGGAAAAGGCCTCCTTGCTCCACCCTTCCCCCTGCTCAGAAAAAGTCCAAGTGGGGAAGTTCCCAACTCAGCTGAGCAGCTTGCAGGCTGGGCAGGAGCAGGGAGCAGCAACTGGACCAGGGGGGCAGCAGCCAGAACTGTCCAGAATATCAAAGTCATGGGTGTTGATACAGTCAATACATTTACAAAGAAGCTTCCCTGATAAACAAACTAATATAATTGTACAAGGTGAGTTTACATGGGAACAGTTGCAGTTGAGATACATGCTGCCTTTCTTTTCTGCTGGTCTAATTATTTTATCTCTTCCTCAGTATTGTTCCCTCTAGCGATTCTCGCAAGGAAACGGGCTACCTGATCCTTTAATCCTGCTAACATTTTACAAAGGAAGATCCAAATTAGTTTTGCTCACACCAGATGCTTTTTATACAATTGGGCATAGCACAATGCTGACTGAACTGGGAAACAGGCAGATTCAGTGATCTTCTTTAGAAGAAGGACTTTCCTGGGGGACCCCAAGGAAATGTGTTTGCATACTTATTGCTACCCCTTAGCCCTGTTGCCTCCTCTTATGCAAGCAAGCAACCCTGTGAGTCGTATGCATAGTCTCCCTAGTGTTGGACTTGTGAATGAGCACTGTACTGAGTGTTTGGCAGAAGACTATGAAAAACAGAAATAGAAGACACTAGGCAGTGGGCACTAACTTCCAGAGAAATAAGTGCCCAATGTGAAATAGTGATGTGAGCCCTCTACTGACTTAAGAATGGTTAACGAACACATTAGGACTTACCCATTAGAAAAAGAGAAACTTTACACTGACTAATTTTGGATGTTCAATTAAACATAACACGCCATTCCCTTCAGGGACCGTTGTTTTTTGCACTGCAGGCCCGGCAGGTCCCATATGTGCTGTATAAATACTACGACTAATAATAATGCATAATCTGTTGTTTCTGCTTTACTCAAGTCATGAGCCATGTGTTGGGGGTTTCTCCTGAATGGCAAGGTGACTGTATTTTACATCAGTGCTTCTCACAGTCATGTTGTGATTTTAAGTTTATTCATGGAGTCCTGTATGGTCACCCAACACATGAGTCCCTATGCAGTTGCACAGTCTGCATTTGCCTGGATCTGACCCTGAACAGACAGAGGTTTATTAGTTGTATAGCTTATAAGGGTGTTAAATCTGGGGGAGTGGGAGGCCACCCCTGGCCAGGTCAACTCAGGGAATGGAGCATATGTTCCCATGATCTGACCTGGACAGAGAGGGGGGAGAGGGGAGGAGGAGGAGGAAAGTGACAACACATGGTCGGCTAGGTCTACCTCCATGATGCAGTCACACACACACACACACACACACACACACACACCCATGACAGGCAGCCATAGCTGTCAATAACAGGCAGCCATGACTGGTTGCAATGGCAACCCCTCCCACCGCCGGGCCTGATGGGTGCAAAAACAGATTCACCCACCTGGTTCAGTCCGCTCTGCCCCCCTCCCCCCACCGAGTGGCTTTGTGTCTGAACCATGAGTCCAATTTCTTCCAGGCCCACATTTCCAGCCCAGCCGCCTATGCAGGTTCAATGCTGGTCCACATGGGCTACACTGAGCGAAACCGGGCCAGCGTCATGTTTGAAAACACCCACAGTAGTTATAGTAGTAGTAGTGGTACATGACACTTTTAAAGGTTAGTTGGCTCCCAGCTTTAGAAGGGGTTTACAATTTTTACAATCTAAAATGAATCTTAAAAAAGGTAGAGTCAATGTGGGAAGGGAGACAAAAATTAAAATGTAGTTATAGGCAAATACAAATTAAAAATGAGAGGTAGAATCAAGAAAAGGGCATCATGGGAAAAAATGGATTTTTTTAAAAGAAGAGATTTGAAAGATGAAAGAGAGGTAGGATGGTGTATGGGTTTTGAGAGGAAATTCCAGGTGTGAGGAGAAACAAGGGAGAAAGGAAGGTTTATTCCTGTGAGCGTGAGCCTAGAGTGATGGGGAGAAATTAATTCTTACTAGGCAGAGTGTGTATGGCCTAGGTGTTAGAACATTGGATGAGGAAGATTCCAGGGTTCTATTCCTGACTGCAGTGTTGGCACGAGGGGAAGGCTTGAAAGATCACTGTACTAAGGTCCTGATGTCTGGGGGCCTAAAAACTAATAGATTTTTTAAAAAAAATTAAAAAAAATTACATCATAGTTAAGGGAGTAAAACAAAAAATACAAGGAACATCTGGGTAAGTAAAGTACTAGCATCTGCCAAAATTGTTTTCAAACTTTAAATTTTTGATCACTGGGCAAAAGGGAGATAAAAGGTGGTGGGTGTGAAGCATTGGACCATGAGCTGTCCTTGAAGGATCAGGACTTCTGCAGAGTTGCAGTAGGATTGGGACCAAGCAGGATCAGGCAACAAATCAAGGATCAAACCAGAGTGCTGTAGAGTCAGGATACAGGTCACGAGATACAGTCAGAGATCAGAATGAATCAAGCAACTAAACCAAGGAGCAGAGAAGAGCGTGGAGTCCAACAACTAGTTAAGAGGTCCAATATAAGGAACTCTGTCCTTCCAGCAAGGGTTGGAAGTCAGCAGGTTTGGAAACAAGACTAGAGGTAAGTGTTTGGGGGGTGGGGAAGGAACAGTAATCAAGCACACTCCAACTGTTCTTTTTTCTATTGGGTGGTTTTAAGTACTAGGGATGTGCAAACAGAACGGGGTTCGGATGTTCGACCGTTCGGCCTGAAAACTTAGTTCGTGTTTGTGGGTTTGGTCCCGTGGAGTTCGGATCCCCCCAAACATTCTGAAAGTTCAGCTGTCTGGAGGCTTGGGGCACTTCAGGGTTGCCCGTGGGGGCATGGCAGGCCATCAGAAACACAGCAGCAGCAGAGACCAGGAAGGCTTGGGGCTTGGCACCCCAGGTTGCCCGGGCAGGCAGGCTCAGTGCTTGGCCCCAGGGGGTGCCTGTGGCACCATGGCTGGCCATCTGAGGCCCAGAGGCAGAGGTTGGGAAGGCTTGGGGCTTGGTGGCTGGCCTGGCACCCCTACATGGCCGGGCATTGCAGGTTGCCAAGCATCAGCCGAGCAGTGGCAGACATTGGATTGCCTGGTCACAGAACCCATGGCACAGCAGAGGCAGAAGAGGCAGCAGTGGCAGACATTGGATTTCCCGGTAGCAGAACCCATGGCACAGCAGAGGCAGCAGCAGTGGCAGCAGCAGACATTGAATTGCTGGGGCATAGAACCCATGACACAGCAGAGGCAGCAGAAGCGGACATTGGATTGCCAGGGCACAGAACCCATGGCACAGCAAAGGAAGCAGAAGCGGACATTGGATTGCCATGGCACAGAACCCATGGCACAGCAGAGGCAGCAGAAGCAGACATTGGATTGCCATGGTACAGTAGAGGCAGCAGCAGCAGACAGGTAGCGTGGCATGAACAGCAGAAGGCAGGCTGAGGCAGGGATTGAGGGAAGGCAGGCTGGGACCTTGGCAGGGCACTCAGATAGGCTGGCAAAGACTGTGCAGCAAGAGAGCCAGTCAGATGGGTGGGCCGAGATCATCTAGCTAGAGGTCGGCTGACAGGCTTACAACTTCCCAATGTCACCCGATATCATGAGGTCAGTCAGATAGGCCAGCTGAGGCTGTCTAGTGATACTGAGAGAGAGAGAGAGAGAGAGAGAGAGAGAGAGAGAGAGAGAGAGAGAGNGGCATTCGTAGCCCAACTACGACAGGGCTTCAACTTGCAGAGAGAGCCCCAGGGTGGCAGAATATGAGAGAGAGAGAGAGAGAGAGAGAGAGAGAGAGAAGGTGGGCACCAGGCATTGGGAAGAAAGGACAGCACCTCAGCAGCAGCCCAGACTGAGGAGGAGCCCAGTCCCAAGACTGGCATGGAATGGTGTGTGCCACTGCACCATCAATCCATGTCCAGGACAGCTCTGGGAATCCCAGCAGCGGAAGGTTGACCTTGATGAAAAGCAACTGCTCCACCAACTTGGCCCCCAGTCTCAGGCAGTGTGGTGAGCAAATGTCCCCTGACACAGAGGACACCTGCTCACTGGAGACACTTGCTGGTGGGCAGGACAACAGACCCTTGGCCACTTTGGACAGGGCCGACCACATGTCGCTCCGAGAGCTGTGTTGCCACCATGTTCTTCCCTCCCATCAGCGCTGTTAGTGGTGCGTCACCCAGTGCAGACCAGAAGGCAGGAGGGGGCAAAAAATCCTCTGCATGAGCGCATTTTAAGTTGGTGCGGGCAGATGATCCCAGGGACGTGCAGTGCAGTTTGTGCCAGAAGGTGGTGAAGCGCGGGCAGGTGCACAACTGCCATGGCGAGGCACTTCAAGGCATGCCACAGCACTGTGCTGCTAAGTGGGCAGGCAGGGGCAGTGGACGCCAGACAGGTTCCTGACTGCAGCGGCTACTCGCCCACTTCCATCAGCAGGCAAGCATCCTCCTTGAGCAGCTACCTCTAGCAGCAGGAGCGGTATTGCTGCTAGGGGGGAACAGCAGCAGCGGCCGCCAGTTGAGGCCCAGAAGCATCACTGCATCATGGAGGAGCTGGGGTGGGGGCAGCTGCCAAGTCCATCAGCAGCTGCAGGACGTGGAGGGCAGCAAGGGCGTGACTTTCAACTGAAAGCCATGCACATGTTGGGGGAAATGATTGCGCTTAATGGGCAGCCCTTCGCGGTGATTGGGGACATGGGGTTTAGGCCCCTGATTGGTTTCCTGGCCCCCCAGTTTAAGCTGCCCTCGTGCACCACCCTGAGTCGGCAGGTGGTGCCAGCCTTGTAACCAGGCTTTAAAGGAGTGACATTGCACTGGTGGCAGGACCCGGAGGCATCATTTGGGAGTGGCAGGAGGGGTCTTGAAGCAGGGTATAGGTGGGCCCTGTTTCAGGCGGTAGTCATGGATGGCCCTCACACTTTTCCGAACATTGAGGCAGCCCTGACTGCCATGGTGAGGGAGTGGGTCACGGCAGGTGTGCCCTTCACCAAGGGGTGCGTGGTGACCGGCAATGCGGCCAACATACTGAGCGCAGTCCGTGAGGGGGGCTTCACCAGCATCCCTTGCCCTGCACACACCCTTCACCTGGTGGTCAGGGACGCTCTGGGCTTGGGGGAGAAGGGGATTGGGGCAGGCACACTTAGCTCCCTGATCGAGTGGGGGAGGAAGTGGTCCGGTTTCTTTAACCAGAACAGCAACCTCCTCCAGGTGAAGCAGGCAGAGCAAGGCTCCCCAGTGCACCAGCTGGTGCAGGATGTGTCCACCCAGTGGAATTTGACGTTCCTGATGCTCAAGCAGCTTCTCGAGCAAAAAGTTGCCTTGCATCAGGTTCAACTGGTGATGGACATTGGGGCACCTCCAGGGTACAAGGATGGAATGGGAGATCCTGGCTTACACTGTCTTTGTTCTGAGACTGTTCCTGGCAGTGACGGAGACCATCAGCTCCTCCACAGCCACCATCAGCCAGGTGACCCCTCTGGTCCAGAGTCTCCTGAGGAGGCTGGATGAAATTCTCCAGGTGCAGGATTGTGGCCCTCAGGGCAAGAAACTGGTGGCTGAGGCAGTTCCCCTGGTGCGGAGCTGAAGGCAGGGCTGAATGCGTGGTCTGATGAGCTCCTGCAGCAGGAGGAATATGTATGGGCAGCCATGCTGGACCCCAGGGTCAAGGGCAGCATGGCATGGCAGACAGCGCTCTATGGACACTGGAAGGGTGAGCTGGTGAAGAGGGTCTGGCAGGCAGAGATGGCTCTTGAGAGTGCGCAGCAGCAGCAGCAGCAGCAGCAGGATGCCCCTGGGGATGGTGGGAGTGGAGCAGTCACTTCAGCCAGCAGGGTCTGTCTCTGCCCCCAGTCCTAGCAGTAGCAGCACCAGAAACAGGCTGAGCAGCGGCAGCAGCACCCCTATTTCCTGCAGCAGCAGCTCATATGTGCAGGCCACTCTGGCGAGCATGGGCCTGTGCACAGCAGGCAGGCAGAGTGGCTGAGGGCAGTGGTGGAGGTGGTGCCCAAGCAGAGTTATGCAAGGGAGTACAACAGCACCTCAGCAGCAGTGGAGAGCTACCTGGAGGAGGAGCCGTGTATCGATCCCAGCAGTGATCCCTTGGCCTCCTGCTGGGAGCTTCTGAAGCCTGTCTCCCAAAATCAGGCCTGTGCAGTTTGGGCGTGGTGATGGGCTCGGGCTGTTGATGATGCCTGCCACTCCTCTGGCACGGGCCCTGCCACCTCTGCCACATTCCCCATTGCCTGCCTTACGGGCAGCAGACCGGCCTCTCCTGCTTCCCTTCTCCATTTCTCCCACCCAAATAATGCAGAGGAAGATTTTATATATTTTTTATTTATTTATTCAAATTTGGAATATAATATATATCTTCTACACTAACTCTAACTGCTATTAACTATTCTAAAACCTTTGAAACTAAATGGAATATTATCTAATATCTACAAAGGCCTAGTCCTGCAAACATACTACAAAATATTAAAACTGATTCACTACACACTATCTCTATCTGTCTCTATAACTAAGCTAACTCCTACAACTATCTATGTATGGGGTGTGTGTGTGTGTGTGTGTATACACACACACACACACACACACACGGATGGGGGAGAGATACAGACAGCTCACAACAAACAACACAGGGAGGGTACAAAACTGAAATGAAACCTAAATCAATCCAATCCTACTCTAAATAAATCCAAAAACAGGGAAAGGGAATCAGGGATGGACTATATAAAGGAAGGAGGGAAGGATTCAATGGAGGGGAGTGAGAAACAACACAGAGAGGGGTAAAAAATAAAAATAACACCTAAATCTATCTAATCAAATCTAAATAAATGAAACTATGGAGGTAAATGTGTGGAAATGGGTGAAACAGGAGGAGGATAGCAATGGGTTGGGAGGAACACAAACTGCTTGGAGAGGGAGAGTTCTGAATACGCCCACTGACAGGATCATTGGCTAGCTTAGAATGAATTGGAAGGGGGGAGAACAATTTGTTTTGTTACTTGCTGTGTCCGCCTTACCACAAGCCCCATTGGCTCTGTGCAGCCTAGCCCATGGACAATCGCAAGCCAGTGGTCTGAAGAAAAGTGGGATGGTGATTGGGAAGGCTGGCTGCTAGTCCAAACCTCTCCATCCCTTGTCAGCTGACCCCCCCTCCCTGGGCCTGCCAGCCAGGTTTTTCCCACCCGAACCTGCCTAAACTCATCCGAACGCGGCCAAACTGTTCAGGGGTTTCCGCGTTCAGTTCGGGCATCCAAACTGGCTGAGTTTGGGCCAAACTCCAAACGTCCGAACCGCGTTTGCACATCCCTATGAAGTACCGAATGTGGCCAGTCTGGGTACAGGAGGCATGGCATGAGTTGCAGAAGTGAAAGCTCCTGAACTTGCAACCAGACCCAAGGAGTCAAGAAGCTACATTGGCAGTGTAAGAATGGCCACTGCCTATTCCAGCAAGGTCGGTTTGAAGCTGGAAGATAGTAGGGACCTTCAACCAACTTCATGTACTAGGACCTCAGATATCAAACAATGAGACCTATTGTGAGAAATAGGGATGTGCGAACGCGGTTTGGGAGTTCGGAGTTCGAACAGAATTCGGTCTGTTTGGACAACAGAACCGAACGACTGAACCCGAACTCAATCCAAACTCAGAAATGACCGAACAGTTCGGTATCATTCGGGTGAGTTCCAGCAGCAAAAACGTGATGGGGGGGCAGCTGAGAAGCAGACTTCTTGGCACCAAGAGTGGAGAGGCTTGGAGTAGCAGCCAGCCTGCCCAATCACCATCCCTTTTTTCCTCAGAGCACTGGCTTTGCAGTCTGCGTTTGGACATGAGGCTAGGCTGCACAGAGTCAATGGGGCTTGCGGTAAGGCGGGCGCAACAAGTAACAAAAGTCATTGCCCTCCCCCCTTACAACCTGAGCTAGCCACTGTTCCTGACAGCAGGCATTTTCAGAAGTCTCCCTCTCCCAGCAGTTTGTGTTCCTTCCTATTCCTATTCCTAATCCATTGCCATCCTCCTCCTATTTCACCCATCCCACACATTTACCTCCCTAGTTTCATTTATTTAGATTTTATTAGATAGATTTAGGTGTTATTTTTATTTTTTAACCCTCCCTGTGTTCTTTCTCCCTACCTTCCATTGAATCCTCCTCTCCTATTCCATCCCTGATTCCCATCCCCTGTTTTTGGACTTATTTAGAGTAGGATTAGATTGATTTAGGTTTCATTTCAGTTTTGTACCCCTCCCTGTGTTGTTTATTGTGAGCTGTCTGTGTTTCCCCCCCTCATCCCTGTGTAATGATGATAGATAGATAGATAGATAGATAGATAGATAGATAGATAGATAGATAGATAGCCTGCCGCCGCCGCTCCTCCTGTTGATTCCATCCCTTCGGGAGGGCTGCTGGCTGATTGCGGTTGTCCACCTGGAAACAGAAAAGAGGGGCTGAGTGAGTGTGGGGGTTAGGTGCACCTGAACGGAGAACTCCCTCCCCACCCCCACTCACCTGTCACCAGAAGCTGCTGGGACCTTGAAAAGGGGATCACCTGCGGCTGCGCCGCAGCCAAAGGACCACGGCCAAAGGGTGCGACCCTTTGGGGCCCTTCGGGGCCTGTCGGGGCTTAGGGGTAGGAATCTTTTCTTTGGTTTGATGTGGAATTTATGATTAGGACTTTAATAGTGGAGGGGTATGGTCGGGAGCAGCTGATTCTTGGGTCATATTTTGTTTTTGGATTTAGGTATGCAGGGGGCTTCTTGCCATCAAGTTCCCGCTGTGGGGCAGTTTTGTGAAGTGAGGGTGTGGGAAGGTGGGTTGAGGAAAGAGAGAGGGGTATTACGAGGAAGGGGAGTAGTGGAGAGAAGACAGTCGGTAATGCCATCTCGTAATTTAGTTGTTGATAGGAGTTGGGGGGGTTTGAGGAGAGGAATGTTAAGTTGTGAAGGAAGTGATATGAGGGGGGAATCGTCTTGTAATTCTGTACGGTCAGGGGTTGGAGTGGAGGCCGGGGATTTTGGGGATGTCTGTCACCTTCGTATGATCTCTGTTTTAAAATTGGTGGAACCACCTCCCCCTGGTGAGAGAAGGGTGGAGGTGGTGAGGTTTTCCCTGGTGGCAGCAGGGGAAGGAGTGACAGCTTGTGGGACTTATCAGAACCGGCGGGAGATCTGATCTGATCTGTGTTCATGCACAATGCCCACGTCCTGCAGCAAATCTACCAGAATGAGACGGAAACAACACACAATGTAATAATTATGTGCCCTTCCCTGTGTGCCTCCCTGTACCACCTGTACCACCTATTGAAATGTTTGAATGAAGTGTGCCCAACCAAGCACTAATTCTACGGACATAATTCAACTCCCATGGGCTGTCATTCCGCTGTACCTGAAGCAGTCATGCCAGTCCCAGGAACCATCATCAACATTCTGGGACCATCATTCAAGCCACGGGGGGCTGTCATTCCATTCCACTGGATCCAGAAGCAGTCAATCCAGTCCCAATAACCATAATCTGCGTGCTGCTGCTGTTCGTGCCTGACTGGCCAGTGGCCACCAGCGCCCACCTGCCAGCCTGCCCCCCTCCAGCCTACTCCTCTGCAGCCACCCGCTGCTGCCCGTTGCTGCAGCTGAAATAGCCCCCTCTGCCCACCCGCTGCCTGCTGCCCACTGCCAAAGAGTCTCTCTCTTTCTCTCTGGCACCCCTCACAGGAAATATGATATCCCTGACTGGCTGTTCTACCTGGGGCGCTGTCTGCAAGTCCCCCCCCCGACCCCACAGGGCAATCTTTGTACGAGCTGAACACACCTCTCCACTCGAGGGCTTCAAAGGGACCAACCGACAAATGTAACCAAGTATTATATATCCCAACTCGACTTCCCAAGGCTTCCCCCCATGCAGCAGTCTCTCTGTAGGGATGGGCGAACGTGGTTTGGAAGTTCAGAGTTTGGCCCAAACTTGGCCTGTTCAGATGACCAAACCGAACTTCCGAACCGAACGCTTGAACTTCCAAAGAGTTCAGATGAGTTTGGATGAGTTCAGGGGCAGGAAAAATGTGACTTTGGGCAGGAAAACCATGACTGGAAGGGGGAAGGCAGCTGAGGAGCAAACTTCCTGACACCAGGGGTGGTTTCAGGGCCAAAAATACCGATACCAAATTTGTTTCTGTTTCGGTACTGATAGAACTTTTTTGAACCGAACCGAACTCCGCTGAACCAAACAGCCGAACCCGAACTCAGGTTTTGAACCGAACAACCGAATGGCGTTCTGTTAGCCCATCCCTATCTCTCTGTGAAAGCAGGCAGTACACCTGCTGATGCCCATGCCCACTTATGCCTCTGCCAGACTGCCACAGCTTCTCTCTCTCTCTGGCATACCCACACAGATACAAGCCCTGCCCCTCCTGGGGGGCTGTCTGCAAGTTGAGACCCTGCTGGCACATCTTGGGGCTAATACACTACATGTGCTGCTGCTGACAGGTAGGAATCTGACAAGCTGTATATATAATGAGATTCTGCCACCTGCCAGAAGCAGCACAGAGCGAAAAAAGATTGGACAGTTTAAACAAAGCTGGTAACAATTTAAATATAACTTTTATAAAAACTTTTAAAACAACATACATTACAACTTTATAAAACAAAAAACAAACATTAATATATATACAAAGAAAGGAAAATAAATTAGGGGTCTGTGGGCCTGTCCCCTGGAACATGGGGGAAAGGAGAAAGGGGTTCATGGGACCGAGAGGTGGGAAGCACGTCCTCCTCCGTCTTGTACCTATGTTGACGGGCAACGTCCAAGGCCCCCGCCAAGAACACCTTCCATTTGGCGACCGACTGATGGTACTGTTCAAGGGCTTCCTTCTCTGTGCGGAGGTACTCTGCGTACGCCTCTGCTTTACACTCCCTTACTCGGAGCTCCTTGAAACGTTCCACCAGCCGGTCCTCCGTGGTGTGGGCTTGGACCCTTAGCCTGTCCATATATTTCTTTGTGGGCCTCTCAAACTGTGCCCAAAAGGCCCTTGCCTCGTGGGTCTCCTTCCGGGGGGCTGGAGACTCCTCAGCAGAACTGGAGAGGGAAGGGCTGTGGTGGCGGCACTTCTGATGGGCCTTCCCCCCTTCCTAAGCAGGCTGTTCCTCCCTGGAGTCTCTGCAGCTGCTGTGCATTCCAGCCCGAGAAGGACCATGCACCACCTCGATTTGGTGGACGTTCTCCATGTGGGCGATGAGCCCCAATGTGGTCCCCTGTGACCTCCTTTTGATTTTTTTGTTGCAGATCTAAATAATATAAAAAGAAAGGAACATAAGAAGTGCCATACTGTGTCAGACCATGGTCTATCAAGCCCTGCCTGCATTCTGTCTCCACAAGTGGGTGACTGGCCAATCTCTCTCCCTGCGGGGGACTTCCTAACAGGTCATAGGGCAATCCATTCCCTGTTGTTCCAGCCCCTGTGCCTTACCTTGCATTATGTGAATCCGCCCTTGGGGGTGTAGAAATATTTCCACACCACGGACCTCGTGGGCCTAGTTTTGGGTGGCTCCTGCGGCTGCGGCTGCGGCTGCGACTGCCGCCGTGATGGGGTTCTGATGGCACCAGAGGCATCCTCATCCTCACCCTCTCTGAAAAGGGAACACATAAACAACACCTACATAATATCATGCATTCTTGGTGATGCCTCTAGTCCTTCCAAGAGCAATACCCATTCTCCCACACCAAGTGGATGGAAGCTGCTGCTGCTGCTGCTGCTGCTGCTGCTGCTGCTGCAGTGCTGCCCGTGTCTACTAGGGACGTACGAATGTAGTTTGGAAGTTCGGGGTTTGGAGTTCGGACCAAACTCAACCAGTTCGGTCGACAGAACTGAACTTCCGAACTAAACTCGAATTCGACCGAACTGTTCGGTCGAATCCGAACCAGATCAGAAGGCCAAAAACAGCTTAAAACACTGGTTTTGAATGTACGAACTCGGTTCGGAAGTTCGGAATTTGACCAAACTCGACTAGTTCAGTCGACCGAACCAAACTTCCAAACCAAACTCGATTTTTGAACTGAACCGAATTTCTGAACTCGGTTCTGTTCACACATCCTAGTGCCTACTCGCCTCTTTCCCTTTCTCCCATGTACACCACCACCACCTGTGGTGCTGTAGTGTCTGCAAGTTGAGACTCTGGCTGCTGTTGCTGCTGCTGCTGCTGCTGCTGCTGTTGCTTCTGCTGTTGCTGAAAGAGCCCCCCCCCCTCTCTGTGGCAGACCCATAAATAAGACACGTGCAAATCCTGCCCTTCTTGCGGTGCTAAGGTTGGCAAGTAGGAACCCTGGCTGGCACGTGTCTGGGTGAATGCTCCGGCTCGTGCCTGACTGCTGGAAGAGCCCACACCCCATCTCTCTCTGTGGCAGATCCAGAAATAAGACATATGTAAATGCTGCCCCTCCGCTGCCACTCGCTGATGCCCGCTGTTTGTGCCTGACTGCCCACCACCCGTATGCCTGCAAGTTCACTCTAAAGGATAGTAGTATTCTTGTTCTCAAAGTTATATGGAGCAATATACAAAAATAAATTTTACAAACCTGGCAGCAGTGGCACCTCCTCTACCCTCTTCCTCCTCTGATGGTCCAGGCTGGGCCGCTTCCTCCTCCACCTTCACCTTCCTCAGCTTAACTTTTCTTTTTCTCTCACCCTCCATTTCCAACCAAACAAACCAAACAAACCACCTCAACCAAACAATACCACACACACAGCCACAACAACACACACCCATTCTCACACACGCTCACAACCACTTTTAATACTTTTCACAACCCAGACAGACACACGCACTCAAAATACCGTTTCCTGTTTCCATTTTTTGGCATGATCATGGGATCAAATGATATCGATACCGATACTGAAAATAAAATATTTGAAATTGGTATCGGTATCGATATTGACAGTAATGAAAATGACATTGCAGTCTTTGCCAGCCTATCTCTGTGCCCTGGCAGGTTGCAAAGCTCAAAGCTCAGTCTGCCTGCCTTCTGCACATGTCTGCTCACCCTGTGGGCAAAGCTCAAAGCCTGCCTCAATCTGCCTGCCTTCTGCTCATTCCACACTGCCTGTCTGCCCACCCTGTGGGCAAAAATGAAGCCCTGCCACAGCCTGCCTGCCTCTCATGCCAAGGTGGCTGTCTGCCTCCCCTGGCAACCCTGGGTGATGTGCCCCACTGGCCTGGTAATCCTGCTGCTGCTGTCTGCTGGTCCGTGGGTGCTCTGCCCTGACCAATCCAAAGGTGCCCAAGCAATCCTGATGCTGCCATCTGCTGCTGTATGGAAGCTCTTCCCTGGCAAATCCCACCATCCTGAATCCTACCATCCTGGCTCCTACCATCCATGGGTGCTCACACAGGCAAATCCTCCTGCTGATTTCTGCTGTGCCACGGGTACTGTGTCTGGGCAATCCAATGTCTGCCACTCCTGTCAATGCCACCTCTGCTGTGCCACGGGTTCTGCTACTGGGCAATCCAATGTCTGCTGCTGCTGCCAATGCCACCTCTGCTGTGCTATGGGTTCTGAGTCTGGGAAATCCAATGTCTTCTGCTGGGTGTCCACGTGATTCACCACCTGGCAAGGCTTGACCAATTGGCAGTAGAGCTTCTTGAGTTTGGTTGAGTATGAGCCAAGCCCGCAACGCCTGGCTGAGTGGGGTGCTGCCAGCCACCAAGCCCTGGCCGGACCTCTGCTGCTGCTCCACCCATGCCAGCCAGCCTGTAAGCAAGCTCCTCTTGGTTATTTTCTCACCTGCCTCAATGATGATGCTGGATGGATACCTCCTCTAAGTCCAAATAGTTGTCTGTCTCCAACAGGAGTAGAGCTGGCTGTCCCTGGGCCATGCTGTAAGCAAATAAGGACCCTCCACGTGGGAGCTATCATTCCAATTCATCCAGAATCTGCCACTCCTGTCCCAGAACCCACCCTCAGCGTTCTGGGGCTGTCATTCTGCTCATACGGGGCCGTCATTCCACCACATCAAGAAACAGCCAGCCACTCCAGCCCCAGAACCCACCTTCAGGGTTCTGGGCCTATGTTACAGGCACAGGGGGGGGGGGGCGCTGTCCATCCACTTCATCTAGAAGNGAGAGAGAGAGAGAGAGAGAGAGAGAGTGCGAGAGAGTGAGGAGGGAGTGCGACGTGTGCGAGTGCGGCAGTGAGTACGTGGGTGATTGAGTACAGGTGTGTATTGTTCCTGTGTTGTGCACCATCCCCCCTATCTCCCGGTAGCCCTGAGTGTTTCCCTGCGGTGGGTAGGGGTGTTTCCCCCGTTTCCCTCTCCCCTAGTCCACAGGGGTACTCTCCCTCCCCCACACTCCTTTCCCACGGGGTGTTCTCTTCCCAGCACGGTGTGCGTGGACGGGTGCAAGGGGTTCGTACGTGTGGGCAGGGACCTGGTCCCCCTGGGAACCAGGAGGGGGCCTGCGCACTCTGGTACTGATTCCATTCCCTGTGATGATGCGGCCCTATCTCTAACGAGACACGGTAGGCCACCCAACAACCTGAGGGAACTTCTTTGTCGGACCCAGCGTGTGCACCCCCTCTTCTCAGGAGTCCCTTGTGTGGGTCGAGTGAGCTGCTGGGCAGGTCCGTGGGCTTCCTCCCACACACTCCCCTCCCCGGGGAGCCCTCACAGTGCAGATAGTTTTCTGTGAATTGACAACATTGGATTGCTAGAACAGCTTCGTGAAGAATGGGATGAGAAATACCCTAAGATTCGTGAGTCAGTGGGAGTTTTAATACATGATGGCACTGAAGCGCTGTCATGAACTTATCCCCTCTGGAGTGGAGCCACCACCATGGTATGGATCTGGCCAGGACCTCAAACTAATGTGATAGAGGCCTGGATACCAGGGAGGGCAGGGACCCAAGATAATATGCATGTGTCCACGCCCCGCCCTCCTCCCCCACGCTATGCCCAGTGGCCGACCCCGCTTCTTGACAACATGGTGTTCAGTGACAGCTGCCATGGCACCCAGGCTGCTGGCCACTCCAGAACAGGGTGACTAAAGCAGGAATTCAAACATGGAAGTCATAGTCCAGGTTAGCTGCCACAACAGTCAGGAATGGATCCATCCTGTGCTAACATCTGGCCGGTGCAAACTTACATGATGGTGGCAGGCAGAATAAAGTGTGCTGAAGTGTGCTGAAGTCGGCCACTGTTATGTTTGAAAACACCCAGTTTTAGAATGTTGTTGCTCTATTTAATCTCACCATTGGGTGTAAACAGATGGACACCCACTTCACCCATGGGTTGGTTGGTCCATGTAATGGACACCTTCCAGATGTGCAAGTGGATCAGGCTGAAGTTGTTCTGTGGTAGCCCTGAGGTTCTCTGGAACACTGGAGTGTGCCACACAGTGTTAATGGGAGACCTCAGTCCATGCATGATTATTGGGGAGGATCGGTACCCCAATATCCACTCATTTCTTTAATTTAGGGGAATTAGTCAAATTAGAGGTCCCCACATGTCCCAGGGATCAATCTGAGGAACGACACGTGCTACAGTCAGTTTATGTTATCCTCCCCAAATTGTAAGGAGAGAGAGAGAGAGAAAGGTTCAATAAAACTGAAACAGGTTTATTGTTGTATAAAAATAGAAGTACAAAGACAAAAATAAGGTACACATACACACACACACAAGCTAATGCTGAAACACAGCCCCGGTCTGGCTGGTGGGATACAAAAAGGGAACACATAAAATGAGGGGGGAGGGGGTCCAATGAAGGCATAGCAAAGAAGAGAGAGAGAGAGAGAGAGAGAGAGAGAGAGTGGACCTTTAGTTTACCTCTCCTAGCTGATTGCAGAAGGAATCAGCAGCCCAGGATCCAGCAAAGTTTGGGGGGGNTCATCTAGAAGCCAGCCACTCTAGTCCCAGGACGCACTGTCAGGGTTCTGGGGCCATCATTCTGCTCACAGGGCACTGTCATTCCACCACATCAAGTAACAGCCACTCCAGCCCCAAGACCCATCCTCAGGGTTCTGAGGCCTACATTACAAGCAGGGAAGAGGCCCAGCCAGGGCTTGGTGGCTAGCATGGCACACATATGGGACCAGGCATTGCAGACTGGCATCCTACTCACCAGATCTCAACCAACTCTTCAGCAAATTGGTCAAGTAGTCTTGCCTGGTGGTGATTCACGTGGTCAGCCAGTCAGCCAGTCACCACCTGCTGTGATGACAACTAGATATGGAGAACCCAGCCAGCATAGAGCGAGCAGAACTGGAAGCCTGCCAGCCTGCAATGCCCAGGCAACCCGTGATGCCAAGTCTTCCCAGTCTCTGCTTCTGCTGCTGCTACTGCTGGATCTCTGACGGCCTGCCATGCTGCCACAGGCAAACCTGAGGGTCCCTGAAGTGCCCCAAGCCTCCTGGCGGGTCCAAACTCTGCTGAACGTTCGACTGAACTGAACCGAACAACCAAACCCAAACTTGGTTCCCAAACCCAATGACCGAACATCGGAACCCCTTTCTGTTCGCACATCCCTAACAAGAAATTTGAGCGTAGATGTTAACGACTTGCCATTAACTTTTGGCAAGGACATCGCTATCATTGGGACAGGCTGTGTAACTGCCTCCGAATCCATGAACTTGGAAGAACAACTACACACCCTGCTACTGGGAGGGAAAGTTTTCAGAGCCCCATTTCATCTTTACACCATGGTCCTTTCCAACCTAGCTATACTCCTGGCTTTGGGTAACTATACCCCTTTGTTTAAAGAAACAACGAAAAAGTACATTATAGTAACACTTACTCACTATATTAGGACAGTGTGTTACTAGGCTTAAGTTTGCATGTATACATTGTAACAGCTCTATGTGTCTTATGGTTATTAGTATTACTATAAAACTTAGAGGCAAAACAAAAAATAGAAATAAATCAAAAGGTAAATTAATTAAAAGGTAGCTACGCTGCATTCAATTGTTGTGTGGGGGCTATTCAATTTTCTTTTTTCATTTAATAAAGTATCATTGCACAATGAAAATGTTCACTCAGGCAAAATGAGAGAGAGAGAATCACACATACACACCACTCTTGTATCATGTTTCATGAGGTAGAGGAAAGGTCATGCACTTGAATCTTACTATTGCTGACTGTGGTTTATATTCTTATGTACCTTACTACGTGAAGAAGTGCTGTGGCCTTCTTTCAAACATCTGTGTACTTTGCTTGGGAACTATGTTAACTTTTCTAATAGCTGAATTAAAAAGGCTACCAGTTGTGCTTGTAGCTTTAGTGGTCAGGATTTGAACTGAGCATCTGAAGGCTCGTTGTTGGTAGGCTTCTTATTGTTTGGGTAGAAGATCAAACTGAGGTTGTCACCACCTTTGATCAGAGAAGGATTGTCAGACATTTTTGTAAGAATATTTGTTGAATCCTTAATAGAATTAGCTATGAATTATGTTTTATAATTTTATGAAATATAATTAATAGCTGAAACATAATTAATAGCTAATTTTATTACAGTAGCAGCTGGAGGTCCCTCCCCAAATTGGAGATCCATTGTACAGATATATACTGACAGGAAAGAATCAGTGAGTTTGACAAATTTGCCTAAGGTCAACAACAAAGCTAATAAAAATTCCTAGAATTCTTGAGTTTTAGACTGGTTTTTATTTTATATTTATTTTTATATTTATAAAATAATTTAATACCCCACCCCTCCTGCTCCAAGCAGCCCGGGGTGGCTTACAATGTTATAACACATAAGATAAATAAAACCATAAAATACAATTAAAAGGGAAGGCACAAAACCAAACCACCCCCTTCCCCCATCCCACCCTACACCCCATCTCCCTCGCCAAAAACAGGTGGAACAGCTAGGTTTTACAGATACGATGGAAGGAGGGGAGATCCAGGGCCACCCAGGCCTCCACCAGGAGGGAGTTTCACAGCCTAGGTGCGACCACTGAGAACGCCCTCTCCATAGTGGTCCCCTGGGCCCCATGGGGGACCTTGAGAAGGGCATCCCCAGTGGACTGTAGAGACTGATCCACAATGCAGAGAGCGAGGCAGTCTCACAGGTAAGTCGGGCCAAGGCCGTATAGGGCTTTATAGGTCAAAATCAATACCTTGAATCTGGCTCGGAAGACTATAGGCAGCAAGTGCATGTCAGGACCTGGGGGCGGAGGAAGCCCCGAGAGACCGGCAGGAACCCCACACCCCAGAACGCCCCACCAGAAACCCCAATCCCAGTGCAGGAGGCACCCCCCACGGTCCTATCAGGGGAAGAGGTAGGGAGCAGCACAAACCCCGATACCAGGGCAGAGGAATCCCCGCCGGAGCCCCACAGAGACAAACCGCCTGTTCCGGAGAAGCAGGGGGCGGGGTCAGGAACAACGTTGCGCCGCTCGGCGCGATTGCACGCACAGAGGGGCGGAGCCAGGGACATTTAAGGGCAGCCGGCACAAGCTTCCAGTGCCGGCGATCAGTGTTCTGTGAAGCTGGCCCCAAAGCGTGTGACAGAGACCGAAGGCAACAAGCGAGCGAGTGACGAGAGAGAGAGAGAGAGAGAGAGAGAGTGCGAGAGAGTGAGGAGGGAGTGCGACGTGTGCGAGTGCGGCAGTGAGTACGTGGGTGATTGAGTACAGGTGTGTATTGTTCCTGTGTTGTGCACCATCCCCCCTATCTCCCGGTAGCCCTGAGTGTTTCCCTGCGGTGGGTAGGGGTGTTTCCCCCGTTTCCCTCTCCCCTAGTCCACAGGGGTACTCTCCCTCCCCCACACTCCTTTCCCACGGGGTGTTCTCTTCCCAGCACGGTGTGCGTGNGTGGACCTTTAGTTTACCTCTCCTAGCTGATTGCAGAAGGAATCAGCAGCCCAGGATCCAGCATAGTTCATGGGGGGGGGGGGTGGAAGAAAAAGAGAGGGGCAGACCGAAATCTGGGAGACCCCTTAGCACAGACGTACAGAGCGAACTGCACACATCTCCGTTTCAAGATTTCTCAGAGGTTGAGGGGAAAATCAGGAGCAGTCATAGGGTACTGGACAAAGGATTTGAGAGACTAAGCTGTGCAGTATGGGGTATACAATGGGCTGATGAGGGGAAAAACCAAAACTTCTACTTCCATCACAAAAAGGCCTATTGGAGATGCATAAGATACTTTTGACACAGGGAGAAAGAGTAAACAACAGTAGCTAGAAGGTAGTTAAGGATGAGATGAGGGATTAACGATCAACTCCCTGGGACACAAAAGGCGAGAGAGAGAACAACTGGATTTCTTGGGGGGGGGAGGTTGCTGCTCCAAGTTCCAGTCATCGGTGCTCTACTGAATAGGAAGAATCCCTCTTAATGGCCCCATACTTTACTCTAGGCGTTTTCCTTTTTCCTCTCTTCCCCCAGGTTCAGACTGGTATTTCACATGAGCGACCTACTTTCTGCTGGGTTCCATGGTGGCTGGGCCCGATCCTTTTTTACAAGCCCCTCTTTGCTATGGGGGCTATCCTTTCAAGCTCCCCTTTTCCACGTTTTCCGGCCCTTGGTCACCAGTGAGGCCCATCCCTCTAAGCCCTCCTGGTCCAGGTTTACTGGCCCTTGATTATATAGCGAGGGGGGGGATTGTACCCATTTTAGGGAAGACTGAGGCCATCATCAACAATTCCCCCCCATTGTGGGCTTTTTAATCTATTAAAATGGCCCACACATAATTATAGGGAGCACTCTAGGAGGTGCCACATCCGAACCCTGGCTGCCCAGTCCAATACATTCGACTGGTGATTTCTAAAGTCTTTTCTTCTACTGAGAAGTGTACCAAAATATTATCTACATATGATATTACAAAGTTTCTCGAGTCTGGCTTCAATTCCTCCCACATTTTTGAGACAACAGAATGGCAAATGCTAGGGGAGGAATGGAAACTTTGTGGTGTTCTTGTGAAAGTGTATTGTTGGTGTTTATAGGTGAAAGTAAACTTATACCAACAGGTGGGGTGGAGTGGGATGGCAAAGAAAGTGTTTGCTAAATCAATGACTGAGTACCAGCGAGATCCAGCGAATATCGCTGCAACTATTTCATTGTATTTAGCCACTACTGGAGCAAAAGGGGCAGTTACTGAATTCAAAGCCTGATAGTCTACAGTCATTCTGTAAGTCACCCCGTTCGCCTTGATAACAGGCCAGATGGGGGCGTTACAGATGGGCTGCATTTGTACTATAACTCCCTGTTTCAGCAAACTGTCTATGGTGGTTTGGATTCCCTCTTCTGCCTCCGCTGGGTATTTGTATTGCTTCTGGGGAGGGGGATCATTTCCCTGGATTAGTACCTCATCCTCTACCTTCCCACACTCTGCCTTGTCCTTGATCCATACCCGGGGAAATTCTTGGGTCCATGGATCATTAGTCAAGGGGAGAACAGGAAGGGGTGCCTTAAGGGCTACGCAGCACTGTATGGCGGGAATTTCTGGGGGACCCCCCAGGACTTGCCACAGTAATCCATTGGTTAGGTCTACTGTTAGCTGGGGGTCCCGCAGAAATGGAGTCCCTATGATGCCTTTTTCTTTGCCCTTGTGCACACAACTTTCCATTGTCCCCTTCAGTTTACCTAATTCAAAGGGGACCTCCTGCCATACCGGGGCTTCCTGAATTTCCCCACCATACCCGGTAAGGCTCACTTGCTTACCAGAAGGCTCCCCTGCATTTACCCAATCTGGATCCAAAATGTCTACAGTCTCCTGTATCTACTAGGAGCTGGGCTTGAGTTCCCGGATTCCCGATGCTAGCCCTGACATTGGGTCTGCCCCACCTATCCAGGTGTAGTTTCACAACTACTTGGGGGGAACCCTTGGGAATCGGGCAGCCCTAGCAGATAGTATGGACCTCCTGTAACACCTGTTCTTGTTCTGGTGTCCAGGTTTTGGTGCCCAGTTCTTTGGACCCCACTGCGGCTACTGGTTGGGGGGAGCCATGGTTAAAGCCCTGAATCCGCTGTTTTTGTAATTCCCCCACTGCCACTATCAGAACATGTAGTGGCTGACGGTGGTACTGTCTCATATCCACCCCTAATGCTTTTAACTCCCCCCATACATAAGTATGGAGAGGATTCCCGGGCTCTAGGTTGGGGTGAGGTTGAGGGGGGAAAGTGTTACCAGAGTTTCCTAGTGGTCCCTTCTGGGGGTTGGCTCTAGGTAAGGGGTTCGCTGCCTGTCCTGGGGGAGTCGAGGAGTGAGGGCCATTATTCATGAAGGTGACTGCCTGTACTGGCTCTAGCTGTGGCTTTCAAGCGGGCTGTTTGCCTCCTCCCATTTCCCTCATAAAATCAGCCACCTGCTGAATGCCTGTGGATAACTCATCCCAGGTAATCTGTGCCAGATCTATTCTCCCCAATGCCATTTTAGTTGGGTAAGCAAGCCCTGCATGTACGGCCTCTATGAATTCCTGGTTATCGTACTGCATTACCTGCCTCCAATTTCTCTGGACAGGAACCACAACCTCCGGTAGTGCTACCAAAAGCTTTATCCTGACCACATATGACTCAAGTTGTTCCCCTGGAGGCTGTGTCTCTAAAAGGAACAACCCATGGGGGCTTTGCCCTGGAAGCATAACCTGCAGCACCGCTTTCATCCACTCACTACAGTTAGTACCGTGGAGGTCAACCATGCCTAGCCCCGCTTCCAGAACCTGTGCATCCGCAAGGGACATGCTGGCCTGAGCCAACTGTGTCAGATCTACACCATCTGCGGTGGGATACATATGCCACACCCTGGTCATCCATTAGACTGCAGTGTCCTGGTTCAGTGGACCCAATTGCTCGGCAACTGCTTTTGCCTGAGTGGGGGACCACCGAACCATTTCCCTTACCTCCTCATGGGTTGCACCCCCTCTTCCCACCATACGCTCATCATCCCGGCTCACAACTGGGGCCAAGGTCTTGGGCGTTTGTCATGTGGGATTGTAAGGGGCCTCTGGGATGGCGTCTAAGGGCAATTTAGACTTCAATGCAGGGAGAGGGTTGGGCTCTGTTTCGAGGAGCTCCTCAACCCGCACGGCGGCCACTAGGCCTTTGTGCAGGTCAAGCTCCCCCTGTAGCAAGTTCGGCCATTCAAGACCAGGTTTTTTGGTGTGTGTTACCACTAGGGAGCGCTGGTTGTAAACACCGTGGTAGGTGGGTGTAGGTGCGTGCATACTCCCGCTCAACACCCATCTCCACTCACCCCCCCACCCACGGAGCAACGGACTCCACTTCCGATTGCTCCATGGGTGGGGCGGGGTGGAGATGGGTCTTGTGCAGGAGCATGCATGCACCTACACCCACCACCCGCAGTGGTTTACACAGACACCTCCACCCATCTCCGCCCAACAAAACTGTATGGAGGCATCTCGTGTGAAAAGGGCCCATGTTGCATGGCTGCAGTGTTGCCCTGTACCATGCATAATAAAATGTAATACACATTTTATCGGTGTTAGAGTGTCTGTGTAAAAAGGGCCTTTGTCAAAATGAAGTTTTCAAATGCAAAATTTCAACAGATTTATTGAAATTCAAAAGGTTTTCAGGAAAGTAACATGGTTAATTTTGATCAGTTCTAATTTCTAGGGATGTGTGAATGTGGCTCTGGGGCTCAGGGTTCAGACCAAACTTAGGGTGTTCGGCCTTTCCACAAACCCCCCAAGCTGCCCCCCACCCGAACTACCCAAACAAAGTTCAGGTTCCAAACTCGTTCAGGCAGGGGTGGGTGGCAGGGGGGAGCCCGGTTTCCCATCCCTCCAGGCTGCACGGGTGGAAGGGGTGCTGGACCTCACCTCCCACCCCCCACCCTGCGCAGCCTACTAAAAAATTTGTTTTAATCCCCCACCCCAGGGACTCCCCAATCTAGTGGCGCTGGGACTATGGCCCGGGGTCCCACGGTGGCAGTGGCGGCGGCTCCGGCAGCACTGCGGAGTGCTTCAGACCTCTACTAGGCCTTCCAGTTCAGGTGACTGGGTCAGGTGACCCAGAAAACCTAGTAGAGGCCTGAAGCACTCTGCTACCACAACCAGAACTGGCCCCACTGCTGCTGCCAGACCCAGGGCCAGAGCCCTGGTACCAGGTAGGTCAGGGTCTGGCTCAGGGTCCGGTGTTGGCCACAGCAGCAGCCACGGGTCCAGCGGGGGTGGTGCTCCGGAGCACTTCAGGCCACTACTAGGCGTTCCGGTTTGACCCGGAAGGCCTAGTAGCAGCCTGAAGTGCTCCAGAGTGCTCCCACAGCCGGACCCACTACCAACCTGCCCACTGCCAGACCCGGGGCCGGAGCCCCGGCACCACCAGATAGGGCCGTGGGCGATCCCGGTGGGAGGGTAAATAAATAAATAAATCCCAGGCTGGGCAGGGTGGGAGGGGAAGGTGCTCCCTGGTGCCCTTTCCACCCACGCAGCCTGGAGGGGGGAGGGAAAACAGGGTCCCCCCACCTGAACGGATTCACCCCCCCGAACTGGTTCAGTCCAAACATATCAAACCGAACGGTTTCTGATTTGGCCAAACACCGAATGGGGCGAACACCGAACTGCTCGGTGTTCGCACACCCCTAATAATTTCAGTCAAATAATCTGAGACGTCAATCATCACCAACCAGATCCACAATGCCTAGATTGTCTTAATTATGGCATCTACTGCTACTTAAAAAGTAAAATAGGAAACAGGTAGCTCAGACTCCACTTATTTGAATCTTAGAATTAAATTTATTAATTATTAATGATTATCATTACTATAATTATTATTTCTGTCTTATCAACAAAGAGAATTAAAAAAATACTAAACAGATTGAAAAATAAGAAAAGCTGACCTGCTAAACTTTCTCCCAACCTGGTTTTCAAATGTCAGATGAGCAACAAGCATTTGAAATGTAAATACTGCTGTTAATATCTCTGTGTTAGAATTTGACATTCCTACATACCTTTGTGACTAAAGCTGAAAAAATATCCACAATGACTATTGTATTCACAGTGGGCATAATTAGAGCTGTCATGGGTAGCTATCTAGCTGCCTTTGAGTAGTACTCAAAATTCCAGGCAGCCTGTCGGGGTACCCAGTTACTGAAGCTGAATTCTAGGGATGGGCGAACGCAGTTCGGAAGTTCAGAGTTCGGCCCGAACTCGGCCTGTTCGGATGACCGAACCCGAATCCGAACCCGAACTGACCGAACTGAACTCAATTCCAAATGTCGAAATGACCTAACAGTTCAGTCAGTTCGGATCGCATTCAGGTGAGTTCGGGTGGCAAAAAAAGGGTCACTGGAAGGTTAAACGTGACAGGGTGGGGTAGTCAGCTGAGGAGCAGACTTTCAGGCACCAGGGGTGGAGAGGCTTGCAAGAAATGAAACTATCTGCCTCCCCTCTTCCCAACACCTTCTGAGCTAGTCATTGTTCCTGAACAGCAGGCGTTTCAGAAGTCTCCCTCTCCCAGCATTTCCCAGCTCCCCAATCCATTGCAAACCTTCTCCCATTTCATCCATTCAGCCTATCTACCCCCATATTCTCATTCATTTATTTAGCTTATCTTAGATAGAATTAGTGGTTATTTTTTTGTTTTTACCCCTCCCTGTGTTCCATCTTCTTTCCTCCCTCCCCCTTCCATTGAATCCTTCCCCTCTCCCATATATTCCATCCCAGATTCCCTTCCCTTCCCCTGTTTTTTCATTTAGAGTAGGATTATTAGATTGCTTTAAGTTTCATTTCAGTTTTTTTATAGAGATAGCGTTAGTGATTTAGTTTTAGTGTTTGTAGGAGTAGTTCTGTGTACTTATTAGATAATCAATTTAGTTAATAGCATTTAGAATAGTTAATAGCAGTTAGATATATATAATATTAGATAAAAAATTAAATTAAAAAAGCCATATAAAAACAAAAAAACACACAAAAAAATAAATATATAAAACCAAATAAAAAACCAAAAAAACATAAAAAACAAACAAAAAACCCCCATAACAAAACATTTCCTGAACGGCTGAACCCAAACTGAACGGCTGAACCGAACAGCCGAACCTGAACCCAGAGAACTAACCAAACGGCTGAACCGAACGCAGCCGAACCAAACGGCCGAACCCAAACCGCAATCTGTTCACCCATTCTTACTGCATTCATACCTGATGACAGCGCACCTGCAAGCCAAAGTTGTGGCAGGGGGAGGAGCTGGATGCCGGAAGTACCACTTGTGTGAATGGGGTTCTGCCACGACTTTACTCGTGGTTGTCAAGGCTTAAAATCCAGACATGACAGCCGCAAGTAAGGTTATTACTATTACCAAGTTGCCAATTTTCCTTTTTACCGACCATTTTTCCATTTTAGTGACCAATTATAATATACTGTTTCACCTTTCTTCATTTATTTATTTATTTCAGTATTTCTATACTGCCCTGCAAGCTATACAGCAACTCAGGGTGGTGTACAACAGCATACAAAATACCAGAATAAAATAGATATTAAAAACTGAGATTAAAACCAACTTAAACCCTTCCTCCCCTATCCTCCTCACTGAATGCTTGATGAAAAAGCCAGGTCGTACATTGGCTTTGAAACATGTGGAGGTCCCAGGAGAGTCGGATCCCTGCCAGGAGGGAGTTCCAGAGTTGCAGTGCAGCCACCGAGAATGCCCTTTCAAATGTGGCCCCACCAGGAGACCTGAGGGACCTCCAACAAGGCACCCCCAGATGTCCATAGGGGCTGATCGAGAACATGGGGGGTGAGGCATTCCCACAGATAGACAGGGCCCAGGCCATATAGGGCTTTAAAAGGTTAAAACCAACACCTTGAAGTGAACCCGGAAGCCTATAGATAGCCAGTGCAGAAAATGGAGCACCATTGTAATGTGGTCCCAGCAGCCCGTGGGCTGCTGCATTCTGCACCAGGTGAAGTCACCGGATTGTTATCAGTGGTTACCCCACGTAGAGCACATTGCAGTAATCAAGCCGTGGGGTGATAAATGCATGGATGATGGTGGCAAGGTCAGGGCCTGATATATATGGTCAAAGACGACAGACCAGATGTAACTTACTAAAGTCACTCCTCGCTACAGTCGCCACCTGAACATCCAGGCAGAGCTGTGAGTCAAGGAGAACCCCCAGACTCCAAACTTGAAGGACCAAAGTTGGATGCACCCCATCAATGATGGGGGTCTCCACACACGCAACCTTACCTACCAGCATCATACCCTCCATCTTGTCGGGATACAGCTTGAGGCAACTCGTCCTCATCCAAACACCCACCACAGCCAGACACCGTGTAATCACCGAGACTGCCGGGCCTGGGTCACATGAAAATGAGAAGTATAGCTGGGTGTCATCAGCATATTGATGACACCTCACTCGAAATCCTCTCATGATCTCACCGAATGACTGCATATATATGTTGAACACACTTTCATGTATTTCTGAATGTTCCTGATCATTTTCCTGTCTGAGCACATGGCAGAAACAGAAAATCAGTAACAGAAAACCAGAAACCTGGTACCAGAAATGGTATTTTTGGTAAATCAGAGAGTCTGTTGGACACTACTCAGGTACCGATTAGTACCTGACTTATTAATTGAATTGAAAGGTTTTTATTATATTATATGTACTGTTGTTAGCTGCTTTGGGCCACCTATGGCGGGAGAAAGCAGGATACACATTTTGTAAATAAATAAATAAATAAATAAAGACAAGTTGGGTACCGGAATTCACCAGGTATACCTGTTTTTGCAAATATTCATTGCAGCTCTAGGACTGTTGAAGTGAGTATGAAGCACTATTTGTGCCACTTCAGTCAGATATTCATTTTGCCTTTCCAGTTGTTTGGGTTTTTTTTAGTTTTTGTTCAGTATTCTTGGATTTTTTGTCTTGAATCAGTGCTGGCCCGAGGCATGTGCCACCGGTGCCAAGGCTAGGGGGCCCGACACCCCTCCACCCGACCCCGGTCACCCGTCCAGCGGAGGAAGCGATGCCCCAGCTCGAATCCCCCTCTCTCGACTGCTGCTGCAGCAGCATGGCAGCACCCGGCCCAGGCTCCGCAATCCCAGGATGGGATTGCAGACTCTGGGCCGGGTGCTGCTGCAGCTGACTGCAACAGCAGCTGGGGGAGTTGGGCTGGGGCATCGCCTCCTCTGCATGGCCTCCCATGTCTTCCCAGTGGCAGCAGCAGTGGCGAAAGGAGAGGAGGAGGAATTGCCACCCCCACCTGGAGCCCGGCCCACCCAGGAGCTCCTTCTTCCCTGCCCCTCTGGGGTACGGATCCTTTCCCCCAGATTATTCCCCCATTACTGCCCCCTAGGGTCCCCCATATTCCCCCCAGGACAGGAGTCCTCTTCCTTCCCCCTAGGGTCCCCATCCCTGCCCCCACCCCAGGATCCCTCTGCTCCTTTCTTGCCTCCCTAGGGTCCCCCTGCCCCTTTCCTGCCTCCTTAGGATCCCCCATATTCCCCCCTAGGGTCCCCATCCCTGCCCCCCACCCCAGGATCCCTCTGCCCCTTTCCTGCCCCCATAGGGTCCCTATGCCCCTCTCCTGCCCCCCTAGGGTCCCCCATATTCCCCCATAGGGTCCCCATCCCTGCTCCCCACCCCAGGATCCCTCTACCCCCTCTCTGCCCCCTAGGGTCCCTCTTCCCCTCTCCTGCCTCCCTAGGGTCGCCCATATTCCCTCCTAGGGTCCCCATCCCTGCCCCCTAGGGTCCCCCATATTCCCCCCT
>QEPC01004308.1:120802-141935 GCA_003113815.1 Sphenodon punctatus | reverse complement strand
CCCGCCGCTGTCGCTGTCTCTGCCTCCGCTCTCTTCCGCTTCCCTCCTCGCTCCATCCCGCCACGCTTGCTTGCTGCTGCTCTCGCTTTAAATCTCCCTCCGGTGGTTGTGTTGATGCTGGTTGCCTGGCAGCGACGCTGCGTGCCTTGTCCCCGGCTGGGGCTCGTTTGGTTTGGTTCCGCTCGGGGATTGGCGTCCAGACGTTACTTTTCCTTGGTTCCCTGTGGGGGTTCGTTTGACCACGCTTCCCAGGACCTTCCCCCGGCTAGCCCGGGAGGCGTGGTTGAAACTGACCCCATGTGGGTATTGAGCGTGATGAACATCTGGCGCGTGCCGTTCAGACGTTCCGGGCCCTTTGGCCCCACGGGGGGGTTGAGCGTGGTTCAGTGTGGTTGAGCGTGATCTCGTAACGTCTGAAATCACCCATAGTCATGTCTATTTGTTCCTGTAGTGGAACAGCATGAACAACAAACTGCCACCCTATGGACTATGACCAACAGGGGGAGCCCATGAACGGTAGCATAAACAGGTGAAACCTGAAAGCTCTGCTGGTGAAATTGACACGGCAAAGCTCCTAATTGCAAGACAAAGATGTCTGCTGGTGAAATTTACAAGCTGAAAGCCCTACTGCTGAAACCGGCCTCCTCTTCTGAAACTGACAAGCACAAGGCACAACTGGTGAACAGAAGTTAATCACATGAAATGTTTTGGGATGCTTTGTGGGTAAGCCGAGGAGTTTCCTGGACATGTTCCGGGGAATAAACCTCAGCAAATCCATGTTCACTCTGAGTTGTTCTAGGATTTATGTGACCAAATGTAAAGCTTGCCTGTGTGTTAAATGACTGGAACAGTGGCAAACGTTATGAGTAGAAACACCCAGATAAGCACTGGCACAATTATGGGTGCAGTCTAAGTCCCTAAAATAGATAGAATTTTCAGATGAGGGCAAAGAACAAAAAGGACATAGCTGTAGAAGAAGGGATTTATTTGGGAAGGAAATCCTCGAATGAAGAACGATGAGAAAAATAGTCAACAATAACAGCCGCCTTGCCATTGTGAGCCTCTTAATGTGCTTAAGAACTGATGAAGACAACCTCAATAAATGACAATTAAATAACAGTTTGAAGTAATCCAATATTTTGCCCACTGTTAGGATGGATAGCAGCAGGAAAAGAACAATCTGGTGTACCTTTTGTTAAAGGAATCTATTGCTGCCTTGCAGGCTGTGTGCCTGACTCCCTGTGGACGGGACGTTTAAGTGTTGTGCATAGCTGATTTGAAAACAAAGCAAAAACACTAAGTTTTTGTATGAATTTCATTTGAGGACACATTCATGAAGTTTGGAGACAGTTATATAAAATGACAAATGGGAGTAGGACCCATGTGGACTATTAGGTACTTAAAGTACAACACCAAAGAAATTCCCCAGGAGAGTCCCAACACAGGTCAACACACCCAGTGTCCCTCCATCTGGTTGAACAGAAGCAAGGATGTTTTTTCTAATCTGCAACCTAATTAATAAGAGCACAATTCCAGAGTTCATTTGCAGCTTAGTACTAATGAGTGTATATCAACAGGAAGGCTTTCTATTTTAAACATATTAATGAATGTTATTGTATTCCATTCTTGGTGATTGGCATTTCGACTTGCATATTGTAGAAGGAGGTGGAGATCTTTGGGTTTTGTGAGAAATGTACCAGAAGGAAGAGTTTCTAGAATAATAGGAAAACTTCAGAAATTCAGTTAACATAGTTTTGCCTCCTTTTCAATCATTGTACATTATAGAAAACCTAAGTTCATCCATTCTGCTCTTTTCTTAATTCTAGCTTGAACATAGAGAAATGTCTATGACCAAAATTACTGCAGAACATTGTGAAGCTTTTACAAAAAGACAGCAGGGTGCATAGTTATGGGACTTATTCACACAACACTTTGGCCTTTTTTACATGAGACGCACCCACTCATGAACACCCAGAAATCTGGGTGTTCGTGTGTAGGTCTAAGAATTTGTCACGGTCATGACAAAAGTCACGTTTTTAGTAACTTTTGCCTCCATCCACAACCTTTGAAATCTTCCCATGACTTCTGTGATTTTCCCAAGTTTTCCAAGATTTCCCCCAAACTGAAGAGCAGAGCCAGCAAGAAGCTGGTGAGAAGAGCATGCTCAATGGTTCTAAGAAGATCCACGATGTCTCCCTGGAGCTCCAAACCCCTCCCTGGCTGTGGAGATGCGACGGCATGGCAAGAAGCCAGGGAGAATAGCACGCTGGGCACCACCAGGTAAAGCCAGGGCCTCTCCCTGTAGCTCCAAACTCTTCCTCAGTGTTGTTTCTTGTGGAGGCCTGAGCTTTTGGCATGGTCAAGTGGTGTGGCATAGCATGGTTTGGTGGTGGGATCAGAGGCAGAGAACGTTACCATTGTCAGAGCTTCAAGAGATGCCCAGGAGGAGACGGCAGCATTTCCTCCGCCTTTATCCCCTGCTTCGGCTTGCAATCTAAGCCTGGGGCTTTCAAAGGGCGTTACAGTCCCTGGGTTACAATCTAAGGGGTGGGGTGTGTTTTCCTCCTTCTTCTATTCTGTGCTGGGTGGGTTACAATCTGTGCTGGGTGGGGGGGTTACAATCTAATCCCTGGGTTTAAAATCTGTGCGAGGGGGGTTACAAAATACAATATTGAATAAAAGTTTTAAAACATTTACCCATGAGTTTTCCGTGACTTTTTCTCATTCCTGCCATGACCAATTTATGACTTTTAAAGAAAATTTCCATGACAAATTCGTAGCCCTATTCATGAATGGAAGAGTCCCATATGAAGGATGCAGCATGTGCATGCATGGTGAGTGAGTGTGCGTGAGCACTCCTGCTGAACACACATCCCCATACACTCCCCATTCATCAACATGTACAGAACAACCAGCAAAAATGGAGGTTGCTCTGTTCGTATTGATGAGTGGGGATTGCATGGGGATGAGTGTGTGTCCGTATGTACCTTCCACCACCCACCATGTATGCACTGGTGCAAACACGGACCCTCCCCCACCCTGCAGGGCCCATGTAAAAATGGCCTTAGGTAGAGTAGGTAATGGCCCAAACCAGGGCTGAAATGAGAGTTCACAAAAATGGGAATTCCCATCAAAATTCCTGTTCCTGATACCATCTCAGTCAAATCAAGAACCTCTCAGAACTCCACAATGTCTCAATCAACATTTCGTTTCTTGATTTACCGATAATTTCCATATCAGTCCCATTTAGCATTTACTTCTTTCCTGTTCCCACTTTGGTAAGGCCCCTGGTCTTGAACCCCAGACTCTGGGTTGGCAGAGTGCCAGCCAGGTTGCCAGCTCCACCACCCAGGCTTGGTCTCCTGCCCAGCTTCTCCTCCCCAAGTCTCCTCCCAGTTCTGGTCTTGACCCAGCCTCTCCTCCTGTCCATCTCTCCTGTTCCCCTGCCTCCCAGCTTCCTGATTGGCTGCCGGAAGTATGAAAGCTTGCTGGTAGCAACAGGAAGCCGGGTGGAATGACTCCTCTCCATGTTTTCTCTTCATCTCTCTATAGCCTGATTCCTTGTTCTTGCTTCCCTGACTCCTAGTTCCTTGTTCTGAGCTCCTGGATCTCAGTCCCTTGCTCTCCCGATTCCTTGACTTCCTGATATCCATGGTTCCTGAAACCCAGTCTCCTGATTTCTTGCCCTGGTTCCTGACTCATAGTTCCTTCCTCTGGCCCTTGGTGTCTAGTTGCCTTGCCCCCTTGCTCTCTATATCCCTTGGCCCCCTAGCTCCCTTGTTCTCTCACTCCCTGCTCCCTTGCCCCTGGCTCCTTTGCCCCCTTGTTGTCTGGCTCCCTTGCTCCCGGCTCCTGTACTCCTTGTGTTGAATTCCTCTTTTCCACAGGACCTCGATGCTGAGCCTTACACACCCTGAGATCATCTCTCCCTTCTAACTTTTCCATCTGGTTCTCTCTGGGCCCTGGCCCTTCTCTGTGTCACAATTTGTTCTGCCCCATGGCCCAGCAGGGTACCTATGTTTGGATCCCCACTTCAGCTGGATCACTCTCCTGTTTTCCCCACCTCTGTTCCTTGTCCCCAGTAAGTATGCCCTGGCTCTCCCCAGTGCTACCCCTGGAGGAACTCTCCTACAGGAGGAGCCCAGTGCAGTAGCCTGGTTTATATATTACAGAGTACTGGCATACCACTAGGGGACCCATAAGTGCTTAGGCCAACCCCACAGCAGTTGGATATCTAAATCCACCACTTCCAGAGGCCAGCACTGGACCTCCAGGCATCCCAGAAGGCAGCCATGGTTCTCCAAACATCCCAGAAGCCTGTGCTGCAAAAGCTGGTCCCAGACCTCCAGAAGCTGGCTCTGATCTTTCAGATGCCACAGAGGCTATCTCTAGTCATCCAGATGCTGCAGAAGCCAGTCCTAGCTCCCCAGAAACTGGGACCAGATCCTATGGTACAGACACTGGTACTGGTCCTTCAGAAGTCTTTCCCAGCTCCAGCTGCCAGCTGCCAGCTGCCAGCTCTGATGACCCCCAAACTGCCTCTGGCCCCAACACCAAGCACCAGCTGGCGGTTCTCAGTGCCTTGGCCTCCGGGCCCACCAGTCACTCTCAGTGACTCAGTTCAGCCCCATTGGCCACCTGTTTTCACTCCTGTGCCCTGTCCTACTCATCCAGTACCCCATCCTGCTCATTCTATACCTAGTCCTGCTTCCATTAGGTCTCATCTTGTCCCTTGTCCTGCTTGCACTATGTCTTATCCTGCTTGTCCTGTCCCTTATTTGGCCCATGTTGTGTTTCATCCTATTCAACCCATGCCTTGCTCCATTTGCCTCATGCCTCGGTCCATCTGTGCTGTGTTCTATCTTGTCCATTCCCTGACTGCCATATTCCCTTGTTCTCTTCTTCTGCAGCCCTGGCCTCTGCCCTTCTGTTGTGGGATGTCCGGTTCCCCATCTTGTGTTTTCTGTTCTAAAAGGAGGCTGGTGGTGCATGGAGGGGGGAATACTGTAGGGCCCCTGGACTTGAACCCCCAATCTCCAGATTTCTGGAGTGCCAGCCAGGTTGACAGTGCTACCACCCAGACCTGTTCTCTTGCCCAGCCTCTCCTCCCCATGGTTCCTCCTACTCCTTCACTTGACCTAGCCTCTCCTCCTGTCCATCTCTCCTGTTCTCCTGCCTCCCACCTTCTTGTTTGGCTGCCAGCAGTTTAAAAGCTTGCTGGTTGTCACAGGAAGCTCAGTAGAACAACTCCTCTAATCACATACTCTCTCCTCACTCTCTCAGACTCAGTCCCACTGACTCCTGTTTCGTTGCTCTGGCTCCTGACTCCTAGTTCCTTGTACTGACCCCTGAATACCAGTCCCTTGCTCTCCTGAACCCATTAGGGATGGGCAAACGTGGTTCAGAAGTTCAGAGTTCGGCCTGAACTCGGCCTGTTGGGACAACCAAACTCAAACACGAACACGAACGCGAACATACCTAACAAACTGAACACCGAACGGCGAAATGGCCAAACAGTTCGGTCAGTTCGGATCGCATTCGGGTGGCAAAAAAAGGTTCACTGGAAGGTCAAACATGACAGGGAGGTGCCAGTCACTGAGGAGCAGACTTCCAGGCACCAGGGGTGGAGAGGCTTGCAAGAAATTAAACTAATTATCTGCCTCCCCCCTTCCCAACACCTTCTGAGCTAGTCACTGTTCCTGAACAGCAGGCGTTGAGTAGGATTTTTAGATTGCTTTAAGTTTCATTTCAGTTTTGTACTGAAATGAAACTTAAACCATAAACTGAAACCTTGTGTTATGCATTTCACTGTACAGACTCATTGAGTATGTATGTATTTCACTACAGACTCCTCTTCTGTTTGTGATTCCCCCCATCCCATATATATCCATATATATATCCATATATATCCATATATGTGGATATATATATATATCGATATAAATATATAGATAGATAGATAGATAGATAGTAGAGAGTTGTAGGAGTTAGCTTAGTGATAGAGATAGCGTTAGTGATTTAGTTTTAGTGTTTGTAGGAGTAGGTTTGTGTACTTATTAGATAATCCATTTAGTTCATAGCATTTAGAATAGTTAATAGCAGCTAGATTTAGTGTAGATAGATATATATAATATTAGATAAAAAAATAAATAAAAAAACCCATATAAAAACAAAAAAACAAATAAAAAACAAAAAAACCATATAAAACCCAATAAAAAACCAAAAAAACATATAAAAAACAAAAAAACACCCATAACATTTCCCGAATGGCTGAACCGAACAGCCTATCCGAACGGCCTGTTTGGACGACTGAACAGAACAGCCGAACCCGAACTTGGCGAACTGCCGAACTGAACGGACGAACCAAATGCAGCCAAACCGAACTGCTGAACCAAACGGATGAACCGAATGCAGCCGAACCGAACGCAGCCGAACCCGAACCGCGATCTGTTTGCCCATCCCTAGAACCCATGGCCTCTTGAACCCATGGTCCCCAATACCTAGTCTCCTGATTCTTTGCCTTGACCCCTGGCTCAGAGATCTTTGCTCTGACCCTTGGTGCCTAGTTCCCTTGTCCCCGTCCCCTTCCCCCCTGGTTCCTAGTTCCTTGCTTTCTGGATCCCTTGCCCCCTGCTCTGTGTTCTCTTGTTTCTGGCTCCTGTGCTCCTCATGTGGAATTCCCCCTTTCCCCAGTACCTTGATGATGAGTCTTACTCTCCCTGAGATCGGAGAATGACTGAAAGGTATCTCCCTTTCCCTCACTCCTAACCCCTGGTTACCAGACCTGACTGCTCTCCCTTCTAATCCTTCCCTCCAGCTCCTTCCAGGCACTGACCCGTCCCCTGCATGACCCTTTGCTGTTTACTGCAGTGTCATCTATTTCAAATCCTGAGAGATAATACCAACACAATACCCCATTTCTTCTATCTTCACTGCACTCCATTTGACCTTGTACTTCCTTGTCACTCACTAGTTGATAGGTAGATTCCTTTACAAATCTGCAATCTAATTGGTCAAAGCAAAGGAAACATACAACAATTCCGACTGAAGGGACTGGTATGGAGGCACTGGTTTTTTTAAATGGTGTTTGGTCAGACAGTGGTGGAGGTGAAGAGGTGGGCTATCCACACAGCAATTGGCTCAGAAATGTGGAAACAACAAACAGAAAGAAACCTGGAAGTAAAATGGTACCATTGGCAATGCAGTAAGTGGTAAATGAATGGTATGTATGCGGTAAACACTAAACAGAAAGTTGGTAAATAAGGATGGTATTTCATGCTACTGTGAGAACTGAGAAATCATATTGGTATCAAGAAATGGTCACAAAATCGATCCTAGTTCCTGAAATGGCAAAATTGCTCAAGAGTAAAAATTTTGATGCTCATTTCAGCCCTATCCAAACTCACATTCTTAGTGTTGAGTTAATCCTTACCTTTTCCTTAATAATCCCAAGTTCTCTGCTACATGATGCAAAAGGAGAAAGGGGTAGGATTTGCTACCTGTGGATACCTGCACAGCTAGGATGGTACCTGGTGAGCTTCTGGATGAGTATATGAATGCCTGGGCAGGTACTTCCAAGTAGCCTGTTTGAGTTCTATTGCACTCACACCATTGTTGATTCCCTACTAGTCAATGATCTCAGGAGCTACTAAAATGTGCAGTCCAAAATTTTGCTCATAGGTGCATTCTGAAGAAATCTTGTGTGTAGGATAGTTTTGAAGTGAATCTGGAGGTTTTCAAACAGAGGCGGGACAGCCATCTGTTGGGGGTGCTGTAGCTGTGCGTTTCCTGCACTGAGAAGCTGGTTGGACTCGATGACCTCCGAGGTCACTTCCTCCAACTCTATGATTCTATGAACAGATTTTGAAATTTAAATAATTTTTTTTAAAACAAAAATCCTCTTGCGAATAATGGAGCAGAATGTGTCACTGCCAGTGTTCCAACTTATTTCTTATTTCGGGTTGACTGTGGGGGAAGAGAACTGCTAGGATGCCATGGACTGTGGGAATTACTGTAGCTGCTGTGGGAGATAAGGCTGAGGTGATGGGATTTTTGAGAGCCATCTCCATCTTCCCAATTGATAAGGAAGGTCAAGAAAACTCATACAGGGCCCAGAGAGTACAGTGAGAACCAGTGGGTGGGTACTGCGATATACTGTCAAGATATCCTGGACCTTCTTGACAAGCTGGTAAAATATGGGGTAGATGACGCTACCATCAGGTGGATTTACAATTAGTTGAAGAACCATACCCAAAGAGTGCTAATTCTGTCAGATCTGTCAGCTACTTCTGATACCGTTGACCATGAGATGTTGGTGACGCGCCTGCGGGACCATATGGGGGTGGGCAGGACTGTTCTTGAATGGTCCACTCCTTTCTTGCCAGAAGAACTCAGTGAGTGGTACTCTGAGATTATCATATGGAGTCCCACAAGGTTCTGTCCTGTCCCCTCTCCTGTTCAATGTGTGCATGCAATTTCTCGGCAAGGTGGTGAGGGGATTTGATGTGCGGTGTCATCAATATGCTGATGACACCCAGCTTTACCTCTCTTTTTCATTCGACTCAGGCCTGAGTCTCCATGCTTACTTGATGTTTGACGGCTGTGGGGGACTGGATGAGGGCTAACTGAGTGAGGTTGAACCCTGACAGGACAGAGGTGAAAGGTGGTGGAGGTGGCATGCCCCATTATTGATGGGGTTCACCCCCTGCTGGTTCCCAAGGTTCAGAGTCTGGAGGTGCTCCTCGATTCGCATCTCTGCCTGGATGTTCAGGCGGAGGCTGTGGTGAGGAGTGCATTTCGCCAATTACATCTGGTACGACAGCTTCAACCGTACGTTTTGAACTCCAACTTGGCCACTATCATCCATGCTTTCATCACCTCTAAGCTGGACTATTGTAATGTGCACTCTATGTGGGGCTACCAATGGCGATGGTTCACAGACTGCAGCTGGTGCAGAATGGGGTGGCCCAAATCTTAATGGGGTTCGGCCGCCAGGAGCATATTACACCACTGCTCTAATCTCTGCACTGGCTATGGCTACCTATAGTCTTCTGGGCCTGACTCAAGGTGTTGGTACTTGCCTATAAAGTCCTAAATGGCCTAGGCCCTACCTACATGCAGGACTGCCTCACCCCCGGGTACTGGATTGGCCCCTGTGGTCATCTGGGTGTGTCTTCCTTGAGGTCCCCTGAGTCTTCTTGGGGCCACAATGGAGAGGGCATTCTCGGTGGCCGCATCCAGGCTGTGGAACTTCCTCCTGGTGGATTGGCCCCAGACATTCCCTCTTTTTGACAAAGCCATAAGACCTGGCTGTTCTGCCAGGCATTTGTTGCAGGAGATGGGTGAAGGGTGAGGAGAGTGAGTTAGGGTGTGGGTGAGTTTTTTTTTTTATAACCTCCTGCTAGGAGTTGTTTTATTTACTTTTAATGTTTATTTACTATTGCTGTTGTAAGCCGCCCCTAGCTGCTATGTCAGGAGGGGCAGGGTATTCAGTTTTTATTAATTAATTAATTAATTAATTAAATGACTCCCCATCAATCTGGAGGGAGGTATCAAGTGGGGTGCCTCAAAGCTCGGTCTTGGGCCCTGTACCGTTCAACATCTTTATTAATGACTTTGATGAAGGAGTAGAGGGGATGCTTATCACATTTTCAGATTTCACAAAACTGGGAGGGATAGCTAACGCCTTAAAAGACAGAAACAAGATTCAAAATGATCTTGACATAATGGAAAGCTGGGCCAAAACTAACAAAATGAAATTCAACCGAGATAAATGTAAAGTTCTGCATTTAGGTAAGAAAAATCAAATGTCCAGGAATAGGGTGGGTGATACCTGGCTTGCCAGCAGTACATGCGAAAAGGATCTTGGGGTTCTAGTTGATCACAAGCTGAACATGAGTCAACAGTGTGATGCTAAACAGTAGCTGCTAAAAAGGCTAAAGCAATTTTCGGCTGCATTAACAGAAGCACAGTGTCCAGGTCATGAGAAGTAATAGTTTCACTCTATTCTACACTGGTCAGACCTCATCTGGAGCACTGTGTCCAGTTCTGGGCACCACATTTTAAAGAGGACATTGACAAATTGGAATGGGTTCAGAGGAGAGCGAAGAAGATGGTCACGGGCCTGGAAACCAAGTCCTATGAGGAAAAGATGAAGGAACTGGGTATGTTTGGCCTGCAGAATAGAAGACTAAGGGGAGACATGATAGTCATCTTCAAATATCTGAAGAACTGTCACATAGAAGATGGAGCAGACTTGTTGTCTGTTGCTCCTGAGGACAAAACTAGAACCAATGAGTTCAAATTATAAGGAAGCAAATTTCTAGGGATGGGCGAACAAAACTGAGTTTGGAAATTCAGTTCAGAAATTCGGTTCGGTTCAGAAGTTTGGTTCGGTCCACCGAACTATTTGAGTTTGGTCCGAACTCCCGAACAAAGTTCAGAAATTCAAACGCCATTGAACTAAATGGAATATTATCTTTTAGGGATGGGAAAACAGAGCCGAGTTCGGAAATTCGGTTCGGTTCAAAAATCGAGTTCAGTTTGGAAGTTCGGTTCGGTCGACCAAAATGGTCGAGTTTGGTCCGAACTCTGAACTTCTGAACCGCTTTTACCCAGCCTTACAAATTTCCAGTTTAATATTAGGAAGAACTTCCTAATGCTGAGAGCTGTTCAACAGTGGAACAGACTTCCTAGGGTGGTGGTGGTCTCTTCTTTGCTGGAAGCTTTCAAACAGAGGCTGGAGAGCCATCTGTCAGAGAAGCTGTAGCTATGGATTTCCTGCACAGATCGGGGGCTGGACTAGATGACTTCTGAGGTACCTTCCAACTCTTTTAACCTCTAGATTCTATGAATCTAGAGTTGAGATGAGAGCTAGTGTTCCCATTACAAAGGGAAATACTGATCATGCAGGAGTGCTTGAGAGCATCTGTTTGTAATTCCAGCAGTTTCCAGTGATTCCATGATTCCATCATTTAATTTTTTTAAAATTATTATTATTTTTTGTCATTTTCATAACTTTCCAGGACTTTTAGGTCACTTTCTGGGACTTCTTCATCACTATTCAGGAATTTTATGACAGTTTTATGGCACCTTTACAGCACTTTTCTGGCCATTTCCAGCACTTTTCCAATGCTGAGTCAGCAGGTGTTTGTCTCCACACCCCCTGGGGGTGCATGTGGGGTACACATGGGGCTTGGGACAGCCTTTTTCAACTCACAAAAAGTAACAGAAAATGGCAAAAACTGCGGAAAAGCTGGTACATTTCTGGTGAATCTCGGTGAATGTGCAAATCTCAGTGAATGCTATGCTTTTGATGGACGCAGCATTCACTGAGATTTTTTGTTTCAGGTCTACTGGGATAGAGAGAGACTGCTGTGGAGAAAGACACACAGAGAGATGTCACAGGTAGGCATGGGAGCACAGTTGAGGGAGAGAACAGAAACATTGGGTGTTAACAAACAAGATGGTAGCCCACAAAAGTGGGTTTTCATGTGCCTGTTGATTAGGTGTTTGTCTCCACCAGCCACATTGCCACCACCCACCCAGTACACAGCCCTGACTCATGGCAGGGTCCTTGAGCATGAAGAGCAAGTCATGTGGGCACATGTGTGCTAATCTGTGTCCACATTCCATCTATTAGTTTGTGTGCCACATTGTGCGCATATAGGTCCACCAACACCATAAAGTTTCAGGTGAAACCCCCTAGAATGTTTCGAGGAGCGACCACTTCCTGCCCTTCTCTCCACTCTCACACATGTAATGTCTACCTCAAAAGTCCACCAATTTCAAACATACATTCTTCCAGCACATCCTGGTTTGTAGCATGTGCCCAGCACTTGCTCAGTCTTTTCCAAGCGGTTGCATTCTGAGGAACAACTTGCGGAGGATTACCATGATTCCAGCCTCTTGAATGTGTAGCACCAATTCTTACTCAATTTTATGTAATATACATGTTAGAGATTGCCCATTGTTGTGACCATAACTAAACTCTCTTCATGTCTCTTCACTGGATCCCTGTCCCATTCAGCATCAAATATAAACTCCTTGTTCTCATCTGGATTCTCTGTTGCCTTTTCCCACACACTATCTTGCCTTCTCTGTTGCTACAAATCTGCCCATTCTCTTAACTTGGTGGCAAGGTAAATTTCACTGAAGTGATCAAGTAACTTTCATCCCTTTCCTTTTCTGTTCCACTCCTGCAACCAAGCCAACAATAAGTGACAGCACTTGATCACTAGCTATTTGTGTAATCCTTGTCTTCCTTTCCCCATCCCTCTAGTTGTCTTTCTCTTGGCCGCTTCTCCCTTTCTTTGACTCCCTTAGATTTTAAGCTCCTTGGAGTATGGCCTTGTATTCTCATATAATTAAGTACAGCACCAAGCATCATCATCATCATAACAACAACAATAACAAACCTTATGAAATGTTAGAAATTCACCAACAGAAGCATCCAGGAGAATAATATCAAATACAAGAACAAACATTTCAAGAAGAGGTTAATCATTTCAAAGACGATTTTCAAAAACTGACAGCAACTCAATCTACAACTGTTGCAAGTTTTAGTAGAATTGTTCATTTCTACTTTTTTAAATTATCCATCATTAAAATACATGTGCCCAAACTATAAATTAACTATATTATAAATTATAAATCATTTAACATTAATGTAAGATTCTTCTCCTTGTAAGATTATAATCTTATGATACTATAAATTATTATTGAAATTTAAATTCTACAGTATATTATTCTAAAGTAATAACATTTATTATTTATTAACATTATAATTGTTAATATAATAAGTAATTGAATAAAGTTGAGTATGCAGACTGGCATTATTTACAACATCATGCTAGGTCAAGGCTGTGCAATCAACTTTCTAACCCATACTGTCGCACCCAAACTAGACAGTTCCTCATGATGCACATTAACACCACCACAAAATCTTATAATTTAACTTTTATTTCCAATGTTTATTTTTCAGGCAATGAGTTTGGAAGAGAAAAGAGAGCAATCACGAATATGCACAGCAAACGTTACTCTATATAAGGGTGTACACCAGGGCCCCATGTTGTTTTTTGTTATCATCTTTGTTATTTCATTATCGTTGTTATCAGCATTGTTATCATATTTCAAACAAATATTTTGTTTTAGTATTGTTATTGGTATACACACAATATCTAGATAGATATCTAGATATCTAGATAGAATCTAAGCTAAAACTAACCTATGTATAATACAAAATATTCCTACCCTATAATCCTAATATCTATAATAAAACAGCCAAGTAAGGAATAAGGATTGGAAAGGTAAGGTGGTAGGTATATATATGGTAGGATTTTTAGTGCCATCAACAGCAGATTCTGCAAATGCACCCTGACAGAGCAATGGCTAACATAGAACCAGAGTTAAGCAACCCAGCCCTGAAGTATAAAGGGTTGCAGTGCCCTCCCCCAGAGCTCCCCTGATTGGTTCTGGGAGGCAGGAGGCATTGTGCAATCACAGGGTGTCATTCAACTGCCTGGGACCTGCTTGTGCTGCTTATTGGCCAGTGATTACATTCATCAGTTCCTTCCCCTCCCATCACAGGCCCAGTTCAAGAGTTCAACACTGTTTCTGACTCCAAGATGTCTGCTTCTTCCTCCCCTCTCCACATTTCCCTCCAAAAAACACCAGCCAGACTTCTAGGCAATAACAAAATCAATGACTTTCGTTATCATTATTGATTTTGTTATTATTTTTTGTAGTTTTCAGTATTGATATAATTAAAATAACATGCACACCCCAAACTCTATTTCGAACAGAGTTTTATTTTTTTGGACTATATTGCACTATTTTAAAAAGTATTTTATTTTTTTACTCTTGTGGATGCCTTTGAGGTGTCGCTGGGAGTAAAGTACAGGTTAGACTTTCCCTGGTTCTCTGGTCCCGACTAGGGCTGTGCATGGTTGGTCAAGTATTCGAATTTGTATTTGTGGTTTTAGTATTTGTATCTTTCCCTATGTTTACTGCATTTTTCCAATGGCTGCCAATGTGGAAAATTACAGTGAACACAGTCCCTGCGTATAGGTTATTTTGGCATATTAAGTGAGTATGCAAGTTTGAAAGGTCTATAAAGAAAGGAAAATGCAGCCAAAACTGCTGCTAAGTTTGCTACCAATTTTAAAAGGGGAGCATTGGTTTGGGGGAGGGTGGAGAATAAGACTAGCTTCATGGGGAGGTTGTTAGCTTGGGTAGGGTGGAACAAGACATGTATCTCACTCAGGAAGATTGCTAGCTTGAGGAAGAGTCATGGGGCTAGTTTATTAGTCAGGAGACTAGAACATGGGGCTGACTCAGGTGGGGAGTTACTGGCTTGGGGATGGAGGAGTGGGGCACGGTCTGGCTTGGGGAAATGGGGAATGAGACTAGACTCAAGTAAGATTGCTAGCATGGGAAGGGAGGGTGGGACATGGTGTTGGCTCAAGAGGGGGTCACTGTCTTGGGGAGGGGAAATGGGACATAATACTGGCTTAGAGGGGAGTGCTTTCTGGCTCTGAGGGGAGTCACTGGCTTGTGGAAAGTGGAATCCCTAGGTGGGAATGGGTCATGGGGATAGTTCGGGGGAGGGGGTCACTGGCTTATGAGGGATGGATGAGGCTACCAAGGACATATGATTTCTCACTGGTTGGGCTGGGCTCTGCTGGAGTTAGCAGCAGCCCCTGCAGGTAGGGAAAGCTCACTATAGGCTGCCCGCCCAAACAGGAGACTAAACGGTGAGTCAGAAAGAAACTTAGCTGCAAGCTGGATATGTGATGCTGTTTTAGGGGTGCAGTTCAGGATCTTGAATGTTACATTTTCCAGGAAATTTGTGGTTCACTCAAAACCTAAATACACAGACCTAGTATTTGTGTTTTTAATATGGAAGCCAAAAATGCTTTGGCGGATTATTTGGGGTCTTAATCCTGACAAAGAGCGACATGTTCCCATAACTGTTTTACTACACAAGGAGAAGCAGGCTACACCTGTAGCATGGACCAGATGGCAGCCCCAAATTCAGTTGTACAGAAGCTGCCACTGTGATCTTTAGATTTTTTTCTCCTATTGTTGTGTGTGTCCAGCCACAGTTGTTTAAGAATGAACATTAATTTGTTTGTGTGGTCAGGACTTTGAATTATCTTAGGGATGAATTTGGCCAATAGCTTGTCCTGTGAGTTGCTTCTGACAACATGAAACATTTGACTGTGACCGACAGCAGTTACATGCAATTTATGAAATCAGAAGTTCATACAGAGAGATATCTACAAACAGGTGACCTCCAGACATCTACACTAGAGGATGGTATACACCTTTATAGCACTTCTGATGAGGCCGGGGCGCCAGCAGAATTAGCCTTGGGAGAGGAAGTCAGGGCTGCATTGAGAAGGAGCAGATGAAGGGTCTCTCCTACTCTTTCCTGATGTGATGCTGCCCCCTGTGGAGCATTGCGACATCACGAGACTCCAAAAGGCATGACCATGTCAGAAAGTGTCAGGAGAGCCCCTTTGCCCTGCCCCTTCCCAACAAGGCCATGCCCCTTTCAGGGTGTCATATCATCACAGCAGGAAGAGGCAGAAGAAGGAGAATCCCATCCCCCACCCTTTCCTTACAAGGCTCTGCATGAAGGATGTTCAAAAGAGGTAGAGCTGGGCAAAATCCTGGGATATGCAAGAGCACCCTGGGATGCTGTTTTGCCTGAGTACTAATTTCATCACTAAAACTGTCACTGTGAGGAATTAAACCTGATCACTGGGGCTGACATACCATAGATGCATATCACCACAGTGACCCCAGATCTATGCAAGTGCCAATGCTTGCACATTCGAAGGTAGTACCTTCTCTCAGATGAATTGCACAGATTTTTTTACACACACCTTAAAGTTCCAGATGTTTCAATCTTCTGGGTTTACAAGTCCACAAGTAAGTTCCAGGTGCATTTTTCACACACACACACACTGCCCTGAGGCAGTTCCATATGCATTCTTCACACAAACATTTCCCTGAGGCAATCTAAAGTAGCTGCACCTGTAGACGTGAGGGGCTGCCATGGAAATCAAGGGTAATTTTAGACATTTCGAGACCACGGTCAACCACAGTGAACCCCCTGTGGTGGCCAGTTGTCCCATAATGTCTATTTGATTTCCGCCAGCGGTTCATCATGGTGAACCACCAGCGTGAATCAAATTGACCATGATTCTGGACCTCCGGCCGCCCAGAGGTCCAGAATCATGGTGGGATCGGGGCCCAACCATGGTTGGAAAGGGTGGGGGATGGGATTCTCCTTCTTCTGCCCCTGACATGAACTGGAAAGGGCTGAAGGTAATGTCTGTTACCTTCAGCCCTGATGGGTCATGGTCCCGACCACGGGATGGAATCATGCGCAGTGGCTGGATTAGCCACTGGGCCTGCCCGTTTCCTGGAAGGTGGGCAGCCAGGGTAGCGCGGGGGGTGGGGTGGGGTTGTGCATCCGCACATCGCTCCTCGCAACCCCACCCCCTCCCCGATCCCCTGTAGAAATCAGGCTGGCACATCTGAAGGACGGCTGGACTTATTCCTGACCGGAATCCTAAATGGATCCCAGTCCATGACTGAGCATGGCGGGCCTCCGGGCACGTCATGTTTAAAATTACCCCAAGTGACCACAGCTGCCTGGAGCAAAGCAGTTTACCAGGAGAACATTTTACACACAAAAGTTCTGGGAGAAGTTCTATGCAGAAGTTCAAAGAGCCGGATGTTTAAGATCTGCGTGAGTGATTTAGACACACAGANCCGGATGTTTAAGATCTGCGTGAGTGATTTAGACACACAGAAAGTTCAGGATGTAACAGCAAAGATGCAGGAGAAATGTGTGTGTAAAAACAACAAAACTTTTAAATCCCTGGATATAAAGGGACCATTATCTGGACTGAATAGCAAATAAAAGAGCAAAATACTTTTAAAAGGAAAGGAAAATTATTTAGGATGCCAATTTAATAACCAGCAAAATGACATCACTCCAACTGACAGTCTACAAATTCATGTACCAACATACAGTGCTGGGTTTATGATTGCTACTTGCTAGTATACTGTAATTAGTATATCACAGTATGCACAGAATTCCCTATGCTACAAGAAGGGAATGCTGAGGTAATGCTAATGACATTCAAATGGAAAAAGTAAATAGCATTGATCTCCTCTGTATTCTGAAACTGGTAACTGAAACTACATCACATTTCAAAGAGAGTGGGCTAATAAATATCTGTATATTCTGGTGTAAAAATCATTGGCGTTGGTTAGGTTACCTATTGTATCTCGGAACACAGTTGTTGCAACTGTGTGGACTTTCTATTTGCCTACTATTGTCAGGGATCCAAATTTTGGACAGGACTCCAGAAGGGGAAGACCACTGGGCCCAAGGACCACATTTGATCAATAGACAGAAAATAGATACAAAGTAGCTAGATTTGTGTCAGAACTTAACCATGAGCCAAAAGCTGAAGACTGGAGCCTTACCAGGAGCTGGGGACCAGATGATGAATTGAATCATAGAATCTTGGAGTTGGAAGTGATCTTGAGGGCCAAATACGCTGCTTTGATGCAGGATGACTACAGCCGTTTCTGTATCCATTTGTGCCAACAGAACAGAACTATATACAGAGGTCAACAGAAACAGGAAATTAGGGGTATGCATGTCATTTTTGTTATTACAATAATGTTAATGAAAATGGTCATTTTCATTATCTTTATTACAATAACAAAAACTAGTAATAATAATGAAAATAGAAACAAAAATGACATTTTGTTTTTGAAACAAAGGGAAAAACTGAAAAATATATTTCCAGCTATAGATTTTTGATTTCTTATTCAATTATGCTAACGATTGGGGAGATTGTACCCCCAATGAAGGGCATTATGCGTAGCAACTTATGAAATGATTAGATAAAGGGAAATGATTTTAGAAGCAACTGAATGTTTTGAATTTAAGAAAAGCTCCATACACATTCAAGGATACAACTTCTTTATCTTCCATCTTATTTGCATAAAACCTCTAAAAAGTCTGTCCCTCCACAGGCTTAACACTCCTGCCAATTTTCAGAAAGATTGGATAAAGGGTTCTGATGGTATAAAACATTAACTTGAAAATACATTTCCAGCTGTAACGTTTTTATATTCCATTCAGTTTACATGACATTTTGCAGAGATGTATCACATACCTTCCTTATCATCTTTTCCAAACTACAGGACAATTTGTTAAAGGTCCACAATTTATATGCAATTGAAGTTGTCCCCTTGAAGACAAATAGCAAAGACAAATATTCAGATAAATAGCAGCACATGCAGTGACAGTCAGCGGCAGGCACCTGACATGGAAGGGGGAGGGAGGCTGTTGGAGGGAGAATGGGGATCAACTCAACAGACTGACAGATGCATTCACTGGTCAAGAATTACTGCATCCTTCCAGCTTTACAGGACAAATCGATAGTGGTTCTGAGGTGGGCATAGGGGGCAGTCCTCAGGTGGTCATAGCAGAGACATAACTGGGACTTTGGGGATAGAATTCCAGCAATCAGGAGACCTAGTTTACACATCTAGGCTGGCCAATTATCATCACAATCACATCCTGCAGCACTGTGTCAGAGGACATAAGAGAATCTCTATTGGCTCTTTCCTAAACAGATGCTTTCAACATCCCAGCAACAAGTGAGGGATAGAGTTTTGGGTGGTCACAGCACAGAATGAGGATATTTGGTTGACATTTCTGCTGGCCAATTGACATCACAAACAGATTGTATACCACAGTTATGTAAGAGAATCCCTGGCATAGTCTCCTTCTCTGCATATGCTGTGCAGTCGTATAAAACTGGGACCCTTTATCACATCTTTCTGATATTTCCAGTGATGATCCTGAAGGTATGAAATACAGCCCTGGCAATTTCATGTCAGACATACATTTATAAGTTAATTGTTTATACCTCCAGGACCCTTTATCCAATCCTTCTGAACGTTGGCAGAGATAGTAAATATGGGAAGGGATGTAAACTTGCCAAGTTTCATCTACATTAAATGTGAGGCAAAGACGTTACAGCTAAGAATGTGTATGAAGATTTTTGCAAAACAATATAATTCAACTGCTTATAAAATTGTATTCCTTTATCCAAACATTTTGGAATTTGGTACACTTAATGCCTTCTATTGGAGGTATATGTCTTCCATGTTTCAGCCAAATATAATGAAAACCAACAACGTTACAGCTGAAAAAGTGATTTCCATTTAAACCAATGGAAAATGAAAGCAAAAATGATAACAAAAAATTGATATTTATGAAAACAAAAAGGACAGATTTAAATAAGGAAAACAAAAAACAAAAACGAAAATGACATGGGTCCCTGGTGCACAACTCTACAGGAAATTCTCTCTACCACATGACTTCTACCTGGCTTGTGTTTCTGAACTCCTTTGTGCTTCCACTCCTTCCTTGTTTGTCTAGTCCTGCTTTGTTGCTGTTCTGCTCAACCTTGCTCCAGGTCTGGTCAACTTGTTCTTTATTTGGGCTCCTGTTTCTTGTCATCCAATTAATAGTTTATGCCTTGGTTGGTCTTCAGCTTCTGACCTGGATCTAGATAGGGCAGGACCAGGAACAATGGACTCAAATTCTTATGTTCTTAACTTAGTTACAAGGGGGGATATTCTTATCACTCATGATGATGAGCCAGAGAACGCCTGACAGAAGAGGTAGGTTTTCGGGAGGGACTTGAAAGTTGGGAGGGAGAGAGCAGAACAAATTAGAGGTGTGCACCAGGGGCCCATGTCATTATTCGTTTCCATTTTTCCTTTTTGTAATTTAAATATTTCACCTTTGTTTTTGTAAATATAAACATTTTATTTTCGGTTTTGCTTTCATTTTCTATTTTCACTGGTTTCAATGGAAAACATATTTTTGGCTGTAATGTTTTGTTTTTCATTATACTTGGATGACACAGAGGGCTTGTAAATGAAAGGCATTATGTCTACCAAATTTCAGAAAGATTGGATAACAGAATCTGACTTTATAAGCAGTTGAAATGATGTTATTTTGCAAAAATCTGCATGCATATTCTTGGTAAGGATAGGTGAACAGATCGCGGTTTGGTTCGGCTGTTCAGTTTGGTTTGGTTCAGTTTGGGTGTTCGGGTCATTCGTCGAGTTTGGGTTCGGCCATTCGGTTCCATTCGGTTGTTGAGAAAAAGTATTGCAAGAGCCCGGGATAGCACCGGAAATTCGAGTGCGTGTGGGTGAGAGCGTGTGTGTGTGTGTGTGTGTGGCTGTTCAGTTCGTGTGCTCTGTGTTTGGTTTGGCTCGCTGTGTTTGTTTGGCGTGTTGTTGGTGAGTGTTGGTATGGTAGGTTGACTGTGTTTGTGTGGCTGGTGTTGGTGGTTGCTTGTTTTAAAAAAAATGAATAAGGCTGCAGCCATGATTCCCCAGCTGGGGGCCAACTTTGCACTCAAGAAGGAGGAGGAAGAAGAGGTCGCTGCCCCTAGACCTCTGGTGGTGATGCCCAGCTCCTCGGATAAGGAGCAAGTGGCAGGCTCAATAGGTGCTGCCAGGTTTGTAAACTTTTTTTAAAATTTGAGGACAAGAAAGACTCTATCCGTTAGAGAGAGCTCACTGGTGTGCGGGTGGGTAGTGGACATCAGTCAGGCACAAACAGTGGGCATCAGCGGATGTCTGCCAGAGAGAGAGAGGATACTGTAGTGTGGGGGGCTCTGGCATGAGCAGCACCCCCACCCAAATATGTGCCAGACTAGCAAGGGTCTCCACTCTCCATTCCATTCCCTATACACTCCCAAATAAGGGCAGTGTCAGGGCTGGGTCTTGAACCCATGGCCCTTGGGGTGCTGAGCAGGCTCTCCAGCACCCTGTGCCACCTGGTGGGCTTGTGAGTGTGTTGGGTTTTCCCCCTTCTGTCTCCCTTGTGTGCTTGCTCCCTGTGTGTCATGCCCCCTCCCAGCTGTAGCCAGTTGCTTTAGCCCTGCCTCCCAGCTTCCTGGTTGGCCAAGTATTCTTGTGTGGTATATGTGAGGAGTACTTATGTTGGAGCGTGTGTGTGTGTGTGAGTGAGAGAGTCTTCTATGTGTCCCCTCTGCATGTGGAAAGACTG
>QEPC01004308.1:83020-103053 GCA_003113815.1 Sphenodon punctatus | reverse complement strand
ACCCCCCCCCCCCCACTCTACACCACATCTCCTTCACTAAAAGCCAGGCAGAACAGCCAAGTCTTACGCACACGGTGGAAGGAAGGGAGATCTGGGACCAACCAGGTCTCAGTCGGGAGGAAGTTCCACAGACTAGGTGCGGCCACTGAGAATGCTCTCTCCATAGTGGGCCCCAAGGACACACAAGGTACCTCAAGAACGGCACTCACGGCGAACTGCAGAGGTCACTTCAGGGCTCAGGGAGTGAGGCGATCCCGCAGGTAAGTCAGGCCAAGGCCATATAGGGCTTTATAGGTCAAAACCAACACCTTGAATTGGGCCAGGAAGACTATCAGAAATCAGTGCAGAGACCGGAGCACCGGTGGAATGTGCTCACAGTGGCCCGACCCCACAAGGAGACATGCCACTGCAAATCTGCATTAGCTGCAATCTCCGAACCATCACCACGGGTAGCCCCACGTAGAGCGTGTTGCAATAGTCCAATCTCGAGGTTATTTATTTTATTTTATTTATTTTAAAAAACTTATTCCCCCACCCTCCTGCCACAGACAGTTCGGGGTGGCTTACAATAGTTAAAACAATTAAAATAAATCATAAAAAGGGGGAAACAGAAACACACATCCCACCCCCACCCACTACCCCTCTTCCCCGCCAAACGCCTGGTGGAACAGTCAGGTCTTACAACTTTTCTGAAAGGAGGGAAGGTAATGAATGGATGATAGTAGCCATGTCACTATCTGAAACATACGGCCAAAGCCATTGCACCAGATGTAATTGGCAGAATGCACACCTCGCCATAGCCCCCACTTAGAGGTCCAGGTGGAGCTGCGAGTCAAGGATCATGCCCAGATTTTGAAACTGGAAAGCCAGAGGCGGGCGAATTCCATCAATGATGGGAGCTACCACATCCACTGCCTTACTTACTGCCATCACCTCCATCTTGTCAGTATTCAACTTCAGTCGGCTCACAGTCATCCAGTCCCCCACAACCACCAGACATTGGGTAAGCTTCAGCATGCAAACGGTGCCACCGTCGCTCCATATGAAAAAGAGAGGCAGAGCTGGGTGTCATCAGCATATTGATGGCAGTTCACCCATACCATCTCATGACCCCACCAAGTGACTGCAAATACATGTTGAACAGGAGAGGGGACAAAATGGAACCTTGCGGGACTCCAAACGCAAGGTCTTGAAGGGACTAAAAGCAGTCCCTGAGCACCACACACTGAGTTCTTCTGGCCAGGAAGGAGCAGAACCATTCAAGAATGATCCCGTCCACCCTGGCTTGCTCCTGCAAGTGAGTCACCAACATTTCATGGTCAACGGTATCAAAAGCCACCAACAGATCTAACAGAATTAGCAGGGTCCAATGGCCCTGACCCAATTCATGGCGAAGGTCATCAACCAAGGCCACAAGTGCAGTCTCTATGTCATAGCCCGAACAAAAGCCGGACTGCATGGGATCCAGATAACTGGTGCAGTCCAGATGCCCCTGCAACTGCTCAGCCACTACCTGCTCAATAAGTTAAAACCTTCCCTAAAAAGGGAAAGTTCAACACTGGCCAGTAGCTGGCAAAGGAATTAATGTCAAGTGATGTTTTTTTTGACAGAGGCCACACCACCGCCTCTTTGAGGTAGCTCGGCATTCTGCCCTCCCAAAAGGAGGCATTGATCACCCCACCAGCAGCATCCCCCACTGTCTCCCTGCTGGCCTTATCCAGCCAGGATGGGCATGGGTCAAGTTCACAAAAGGTAGCCCTAACAGCCCCAAGAACATCTTCTGCCTCAGCGGATTACACCAACTGGAATTGATTCAATGAAACCAGACTTGGCAGGGCTTCCACAACCTCTGGTTCATCCATTGCAATAAGCATGTTGTTGAAGTCATGGTGAATCTGGGGGATTTTCTCTGCAAAATAATCAACAAACATATCACAGCGGGCACTAGATGACTCCAGTTCCAGGCAGAGAGAGGGAGAACCGACCAACCCCCTCACCACTCAGAAAAACTCTGCTAAACAAGATTTACCAGAGGTTATACAGGTAGAAAAAAGCTCCTTTTTTTGCTGCCCTTACAGCTATGGCATAGGCACGTAAACTAGCTCTATGTCAAAATCTGCTGGCTTCAGCATGCAAATGGTGCCACCGTCACTCCAACCACTCCCCCGTCCCCTCATGCTTCAACAACCTCCAGTCCTCCGTAAACCACAGAGGTCTGAGGAGCTGTCACCGGGGGAGCAGATGCCTCAGAGCCATCCGATGGCCTCCACCAACAAGACGTTCCATAGCGCCACAAGGTCATCCAGTGGGCGGTCATCAAGATCAGAGGGCATCTCCCCAAGAGCATTCTGGAACCGCTCGGGTACCATTAGTCTCTGGGGGTGAACCATCTAAATTGGTTCCACACCCCTCCGGGGACAGACATGCACCAGGAGATGTGCTTGCAGGAGATAATGATCCGTACATGACAAGGGTTCTGCTGACACCTTCCCCATCAACGGATCCCCCACCTCAAGGCCTGTGCAAAAAAATCAGGTCCAAGGTATGTCCCCCATCATGTGTTGAACCATTGACAATTTGGGACAGGCCCATGGTTGCCATGGAGGCCATGAACTCACACTCTGCCCCACCAAGACTGTTGTCAGCATGAATGTTGAAGTTCCCCAAGACCAAAGTCTTCGGGGAGCGCAACACCATGTCTGACACCAGCTCCATCAGAGCATGTAAGGATGTCGCCATACAGGTAGGTGCATGGTATACAAGCAGCAGCACCCCCACTCTGTCCCCTGCCAAATCAAACACAAGATGGAGGTCCTCTACCCCTGATATGGCCTGCAACGGATACTACCTGACAGACCACAAATCACTAAAAACAATGGCTACACTGCCCCTCCTCCCCCCGACTGAGGCTGAGCTGCACAGAGTACCCAGCTGGAACAAGGTCAGTCAAAATAGGCCCCGACTCATTGTCCAGCCAGGTCTCCGTAATGCACACAAGGTTGGCATCACAGTCCAGGATCACAATTTAGAGGAGCAGGGGAGTTTCAAACAGGTGAGGGCAGGGGCAGAGGAGGAGCGAAGCTCTCAGGCAGGAATATTGTGGGATACAAGAGCAGAGAGATGGAGGGGGGGAGGGGAAAGGCCATGAAGAGCCTTGAACATGAAGCCGAGGAGTTTGTTCTGAATGCGTTCCCAAAGAGCGAGCCAGTGTAAGGCAGAGAGGAGTGGCTGAATGTGGTCAAAGAGATGGGCAAGGTGGATGACTTTGACTGCAGAGCATTGAACGGAGATGAGGGGGGCGAGATCAGAGGACAGGAGACCCAGTAAGGAGGACGATACAGTAGTCAAGGTGAGAGATGACTAGAGCATGGACTAGGGTTTTGCAGTGGCAATGGTACAGTAGGGCTGAATTTTAGCAATATTATACAGAGCTAAGTGGCAGGACTTGGCAACAGCCTGGATCTGATGCATAAAGGAGAGGGAGGAGTCAAAGACGAGAGGGAGGAGTCAAAGACCTGTCCTGAGGGACAGGTTGGTTGAGGACACCCTCAATGGAAACTGTGAGGGAAGTAGGAGGGGAATGTTTCGTGGGGGGGAGGGGGGTTGGAGATGAAGAGTTCAATCTTGTCCATATTAAACTTGAGTTGGCGGTGAGACATCCAAGCAGAGATGTCAGAAAGACTGGATGGAGGAGGAGAGTGTGGGAGTGCAGATGAGTTGTGGGGATTCTTCACATGGCTTGAGATCAATTTTTGCCATGCCTTCTTGCTATTTTAGGACATTACCACAAAAAGACTTTACTTGTATATGATCAAGGGACTGGTTGAATGACTTTTTCTTCAATCTGTAAAATATTGAACAGGGAACATGCCTGTAAATGCCTCTTGAAAGCCGTAACAATTACAAAATACCTTTTTATCTGTAGATTCCCCAAATGGTTTTAAAAGCTGGGTAATCATTATTATCTACAAATTACAGTACAGTTAAGACCAAGTCATATTCCAAGTCATTGGCCAGTCTGGGAACAGAACCTAGTAGTCTTGAGGTTCTCAGAGTTCGAAATGGAACTCTGGTCTCCTGACGTCCTGACCAAAACTGCCATAATATATGGAAGTACAAGAAACATTGATTTAAGGAAAGTATTACAGATACACAAATAGGTGTGGGCACCAACTTTGTCTTATTAAGACCACCCATATTGAGAACTTTTTACAACACATGGTGATAAGGACTCTCTTGGGGTGTTGTGATAGCTGATAGGATAACCGACTTCAAAACAGGCATAGATAATTTCATTAAAAACAGTCTCTTGATGGCTATAAGTGAAGTTGTTCAAGGAATGAAATCTCTAGTTGTTTGAATCTGAGATTCAATATCAAGGGATGAATCATCCCATATATGTCATTTTTTAATATACTTCCTGGTGCTGGCTACTGCCAGAGGCAGGATACTGGGCTAAATGGACCATTAGTCTGAAGCAATGTGGCAATTCTTATGTTCTAGAAGCTCAACAACATACTGTGTATCATTAGTACACTTGCTGGGCAAAGCTATCTTTACAGTCATTTAACTATTCTATGCCTACACACTGGCACAGATGTCAATAGGAAAATAATGTGAGTGGCAGCATGAAAACAAATTGCCACACTAGCAGACAGTCTCAGCAGATAAATCAAGGAATCACTGGGCCTACAAACTCAACTACCTACTCACCACGCCCTTTGGGGAAATCTTTTATATCAGTACACCTCGGCAAGGTTTTCTTATTCATTCCTTTGTTTGTTGTTGTTTTTTTTAAAGGTGCCCAGGCTGAACCCTGTCCCAGACATCCCACCCCTAACCTAGATGCATGGTGGGGGGAGGGGGGAGATTCAGAAGAAGCTGGTGGCGCTGCCCTGTCAGGCCCTATGACTCCACCTACCAAAATACTCGTTGCCAAACAGCTAAAGAGGGGCAATAACAGCACCCTTCTTGCCCACAACCATGTCAGGGGAAAGGTTGAAACTGGCCATTCTGTGGGTAGGTGTGGACTGCTCTTACCATCCATGACCTGTTTGTCACTGTGGGTGCTTTTACATGAAACAACTGATGGCTAGCAGCAGCAGTTCTCAGTCCTGGCCTCCATCATGCTTTATCTAGTCATGAATAGAGTCTTGCAAAGTAACAGCAGTGACAGGATCTGAACAGAGGGTTAAAACAGACATGACAGCGAACTGCTATTGCCCGCTCTGGCATGATCAGGTCCAGATCTCACCTGCACATATGTGCAGGCACCACCAGATGTTGGCCTGGGATTGCCCAGGTTCTCACCTCAGAAAGCCGCCAAGGTCACAGTCTGGCCCAAGGTCCAACCAATAGGGCCAAAGCAGGCTATCTCATATGTTTTGGCCCGCCATGACCCTGCCCAGATTGGGGCCCTCCATGGCTGGTCACCATGGCTACTTTTCATCGTGTGGAGGTGCGGCGTTGGGAACAGTACAGGGGTGGGGCCAACTGTCTGCATGTCTGCTGCGGTCCTCCCCCTCCCCATGGAGAGACAGCAGCCCGGCCATGGGCACATATGTTTGTTCAGTGCCCTGACACGGCCCAGACCGTGTCATCCATAGTTTTCCACCCCAGGCTGGGTTGTGATGGCAGTGTGCCACCATAAGTCACGTGTGTTTTTACCCAGAGATGCCAAGGCTGAGCCCTGACATGCCCTAGTACAAACCTACCTGCGTGGTAAACTAACATTGCTATCGCCTCTACTGTGAAGACAGAAAACTTCAGTATTTAGGTCTGTAGAACAAACATAGTTTTAACTGCCATACCTTTGTTGCAAACAAATAAACTCACATTTGTTTGGTACAATATGCACTCCAATACTTTTTTATCTTACATGGTGCAGAATAAAATATTCAAATTTTCTTTACTGCCAACATTTCATATACAAAACCATGGCTCGTCAAATATTTATAAATCTGAATAATGTATTTTTTAAAAATAATATTCCAAGTAAATTAATGAAGTATTAATCTCCTGTGAGCTCTGCATTTTTTTATAAGCATTTTATCTCACTTTATAAAAATACTAGACCATTTACAAGATTATAACTGGAAGCAGAAGCGTTGGTGAAAGCTGTGGTTTGTAATTGCAAAGTTAATTATCTTTCCTAAACCATCAGTTGTCACTTAGATAGACCAGATTCTAGCAGGCTCTCCGGGGACTGACTTTATTTCATTCCTAATGGCTTGGGACCCACCATTTTGCTGTCTCTGAACATTTGGTCACTGAATGCACCATTTATGGAGTATTGTTTAATTAAGGACAAATTAAGAGAACTGTGCACAGAATTTAATTTAATACACTGTGTAAATTCTTTTAAAGAGGGTACTAACTATAGGCATTATAACTTTTTATTATCCGTTACTTCTACAAAGTATTGACAATTTATTGTTTGCAACAGTTACGTTTTGTTTACTCTTTGGGGGATTGTGCTGGCACTACAGATTGTGTGCCTCACAGTTTTGTTAACACTTTACATGCCACACAGAGCTCACCGTACTGCCCAAAGGCTACCTATTTGTGGGGAAAAACAGGCTCCGAGTTTTCAGCAGCAGGGCAGACAGTATCTGATATGGCTGCAGGAGGAAATGCTCAACACAATATTCCATGCTCAGGGGGTCTTTTTGCCTCCTTGTGCAGTAATTCATAGTGGGAGGGATTGACCTGAAGGATTTAGTGCTATATGAAATGCACAACATTTGTTGGTGGGGGCTCCACCATTGTGTCATAAGTCGGCAGGCAATCAGGCTTTTGCCTTGTCCAGCCCCTCAGTGTGGAACTGAATCAGTCCAGATGTCCATCTCAGTTCCTTTCTCCTTACCTTTAAAAAGCACCTGAATACATATTTATATTCTAGGCGCTTTTAGGATCCACACTGCCAGTTTCTTCAATGTATTCTCTCCTCCCTTTTCCTTCCCCTATATTAAAGTCTTTTATTATTGTCTTAAATTGTTTCATATTTTTATATTGTTTATATTTTATACTTAATGTATGTAAAGTGCTCTGAGTGCCATGTAAGACAGGGGGGCACTATATAAATATTATTTATTATTATTATTATGTACAGGAACCCACGTTCACAGCTCTACTCAAAAGGTATGTTTGACACTGGAAACTTAATGCAACTTCATAACTGGGAATTTCAAGTCATCAGAATTAGAGAACTCAGCTTCATAGGGGCCACCACAACTGGAATTGGGCCTCCTTGCATCTGTTTTGCATTACTAAGGTCCTTTTCACACAGACACTCTAACACTGATAAAATGGGTGTTACAGGGCACCCATAGAGCACACCTGCAGCCCTGCAACATGTATAATAAAATGTAACACCCATTTTATCAGTGTTGAGTCTGTATGAAAAGAGCCTATGTGCTTATTGCATCTAGAGCAAAGAAGAAGCTTAATAAACCAAATAAGCTAAGGTGTTTAAAATATATTCTGTTTTGCTTATGTGTATTACTATTTTATTTAATACTACCCTGATTTTCAAGAGGACAGGGAGGAAATATTAATCATTTTCCTGTGCTGAAGGTGGCCTCAACCAAATAGCAACAGCGATTCTAAAACTTGTAAAATAATGACCCTCACTTCCTCTTGTCTGTGATAGTTGAGGTCCCTCCCCTCACCACATGCTCTTAACTGCTTATTGTCCTCACAGATATTCTCTACCATATTTTACATATGTACATCATATTCAATAATCCTCAACAACATGAATATTGATCCGTTCATGGTCATTTATTAATTTAACTACTCACAAAAGATAAGCAACAAGCCATCATAAAACATATTATCAGTAGTCTCAGGCACATATAATAGCAACACCGCTATTATTTCTCTTCACGATACCCATTTAAACTCAACTTTGCCTTTTATAAGGCCTTTGGTTGCATGGATTGGTGACACTTGCACCCAGGAAGATTAGAGCTGCAGCAAGTAGCACATTTGTGCTACCCATGGGTAATACCTGCATTGTTGTCGCACCCCCCAAAGAGACGCAGAGTCTTAACATTGGTTTAAACAGCATGGCCGCACTTTTATTCAACAGAAAAAATGGTAAGGCCGGTGGAGGATTGCACCAGGAATCATGGGTCCAGCATGCTAGGAATTAACGGTACTTATTAACTATAAACTGAGTACTGCATGGAAGCGCCTTCCATTTTCAGTACATTAACTCGAACCATCCCCTCCTTTGACTGCAACAGTGCACTGGCCAAAGGGGTGTGTGCCCACTGTGGGCGTGAGTAAGTCGGTAAGTACCCCGCAGAATGTGGAGGCTCTGCCCGCCCCTACTTTTCCTTCGAAGCACCCCTCCCAGGGTTATGACCCCTGTGCATGCTGTGCCTGGCATTACACAAGACATCACAACCCCATCTCTTATGGAGATGACTCTTTTATCGATCTTAACCTATTTGTCCTAACCTAGCCTGCTGGACCCCCGCCACAAGAGGGGCACTCGTAGCATGCCCCGTCCCCCACCACCTAGGAAATCAGCACTCCTTCAAGATACCCTGCCAGAGTGGCCAAATACAAGCGATTCCCCTGATCAGATAAATGGACTCCATCTTCTCTATATAAAGTGTTGTCGGTGTGCACTATCCCTGGGTGATTAATTACTGTACCGCCCACACTGTAAACGCATTTCCCTATTGATCCCTTTCCTAGTTTTATCTACCTTGCCCGGTTTTCGTGCTCCCCTCCATCTAATTCTGGGTATCCAATTCGTCCATACCAATTTTGCCTCCTTAAACCATTCTTTTACTATTAATAAATCTTTCTTAATCTGGATAATCAACTTAACTCCTTTGTTTGACGTGATGTCATTTTCCCCTAAATGAATTATTATGATGTCTGGTTTGGTGCCTTTTTCCATTTGTTTCAATACCGGCAGAAGTTGCACCCAGCGCATTCCGCTGGTGCCAATCCATCTGATCTTTGCGTGGTCACCTAGGCCTAATTGGGTTCCCCCTTCTGACAATGCAGCCGCTCTGCTTGCCCATCGAACGATACTGTGACCCACCATCCATACTTCGCTTCTCGTATTGCCTCCTGTTCCCATTCCTATTGAAAGACATACTTGTTAGTGAGGGTAGGGTTTGATGTATCTCTTATAAGCTCCGGATCTCCATCTCCCTACTGCCTTGATTGCCTCCTCTTGCAATCCAGCTTTGGCCGCTGTTGTGGCCGCCCCTATCCTAAATGAATGGGATCCAAATTCCTTGGGTGGCAATCCTGCCTTACCCAGGACCATTCGGAAAACTGCCATGAACTGATGACTAGTGAGGGGGTCCCCATTCTGGTGTATGAAGAGGTGCCCGGTTCTTGGGGCCTAGCCTCTAAGTATTGCCCCAGGTGATGAACTGGGCATATTGCTGTCTGACCACACTTATACAAAACAACCGTGATCCCCTTACTACGCTGGTCGGTCTTTGACCTGCAGAGCCGGATGGCTACTTTATCCCTTCCATTTGTAACATCAGTGTTCTGGAGGGCGGTATCTGACCTGTCTCTAGCATTCGCCGCTACCACCTCACTGTTCTGGAATCCCTCCAAAAATGTCACGACATACACTGTCGTGAACAGCTGTAACTCATATCCGTCGTAACATACCCTTGGCAGCACCCCAGTCACCCGCAACAGTCTTAGCGTGGTGAACAGCTTGCGTGATTTAGGCGGGGGCCTGGTGGTCCTGGACCAGCTCTCTAACATATGCTTGATGTAAAATTCCTTATCCGGAGATGGGAAGCCCATGAGGCGGTTGGCAAATACTAAGGCTGCCACTTTACTTCATATGGTACCTGGTGCTCATCCTCGTTCCCTCTGCTGCTTCGCAAATTGGATCATCTCTGGCTCGGTGATGGGAAAACCAACCCCCCATCCTTTTGATTGCCAAAAATCCTGGAATTCCCTGAACGCCCTACCGTATGAGGCCTGGGTTCTCAGGGCCAATGATCCCTGTATGATGGCCTGTGCTGTTATTCCCCAAGGCTCCATAAATCTGGCAGCAAGGGTTCGGGGACCAATCTGGCCTCCAGTGCCAACTCTCGGAATCGGGCTATCTGGAATCGAGAAAGGGCATTCGCTATGCCATTGTCGATACCAGGTACGTGTCTAGCCGTAAACAAAATGTTCACCTTTAGGCAGGCTAGTACCAATGCACGTACCAAGCCCATTACCCATGGGGATCTGGAAGACAAGGTGTTAACTACGTGGACCACCGCTAGGTTATCGCACCAGAATAGGACTGAACGGTTTGCAAACCGTTCTGTCCAAATCAACACTGCCACGGTGATCGGTAACAGCTCTAAAAATGTTAAATCACGGGTCACCCCTTGCTGGTGCCATGCCAGGGGCCACCAAGCTGCACACTAGCAGGTTTTAAAGTAAACCCCGAAACCTGATCCCCCTGCGGCATCGGACTGCACTTGTAGGTCTGCCCTTAGTAGTAATTTGGTCCTCCAGAAGCTGACCCTGTTAAATTCCGTTAGGAATTCTAGCCATGTGCTGAAATCTTTTCTCATTTCGTTTGTTACCCGTACCCTGTGGTGTGGAGCTAATTTTCCACGTAGTTTCTCATATAAGCGGGCTAAGAAGGCTCTGCCGGGCACCACCACCCAGCAAACAAAGTTAAGGCTGCCCACCAGGGACTGGAGGGCCAGTACAGTGGTCTTTTTTGTGGCCAGACACTCCTGTATCTTGACTCTAATGTCTGCAATTTTGGTAGCCGGCAAACTGGACTGCTCCATCACTGTATCCAACTCGATCCACAGGTACGCGAGTCTGGTACTGGGGCCCTTGTCTTTTTGGGAGCCAGCGGTACCCCAAGGTCCGCCGCTACCTCCTGAAAGAGGCGTAAGGCCGCTGCACATTCCCCTAATTCGGGGCTTCCTATTATGATGAAATCGTCGAGATATTTTGTGATCTCACGCTTCCTCCACCTTTGTTGAAATACCCATTCAATCATGGTGCTGAATCTCTCAAACACCGAACAAAAAATGGAGCAGCCCATTGGCATGGCCCGATCGAAATAATACTGTCCTTCATATTGAAAGCCTAGTAAATGAAAACTTTCGGGGTGCACGAGTAACAAACGAAACGCCGATTTCACATCACATTTCGCCATCCATGCCCCTCATCCCATCCTTCTGGCCTTATCCACTGTCACATCAAAAGATGTGTATTTGATTGTGGTGAGCTCCTTTGGAATGGCGTCATTCACTGATCTGCCTCTAGGATGGGACAAGTGATGGATCAGGTGAAATTCCCCTAATGTCTTTTTTGGGACAACTCCGAGGGGGGAGATGAACAAATTCTGTATGGGGGGGGTGTTCGAAGGGGCCTGCTACCCTCCCCTCCTTCACTTCCTTCTCTATTTTGGTCTTTACTATATGTTCCATCCCAATTGTGGATTTTAAATTACAAGCTGATACTACTGGTGTATCTTGTGTAGCAGGTATCTTGAATGCATTTCTGAAACCTTCCACTATGTATGCTACCTCAAGGCGGTTAGGATGTAGGTCCAGGGCCCGCTCGAGTCAGTCAATTCTGACTGGTGTTGGCCCTGTGTTGGTCGGGAGCCACCTGCCTGCCCTGGGGCACCCCTGTTAAAGCTGCCTCCCTGTGGGAATTTCCCTTTGTCATTCCTTTGCCTGAGCTTAAAACAATTGGTAACTGGGTGCCCCCCCCCCACACACACATGGAGCACCCGTGCTGGAATTTACATGAACTCCTATTGCATCTCCCCCCATGGCTGTATTTCCAGGAGTATCCCTGGGGACCCTGGGAGTTCTTCTTACCTTCGCCACGAAAAAGCTCGTTGGTAGCCGCTACTCCCCCTTTTACTAATGCATGCCCACTCTCTGACAACTGTACTCTGGTTACATCCACCATGCATGATAACCATAAATCTACTGCATGGGTATCCCAACGCAAACCTGGGTTCAAGGCGGCCCTGTGCCTGAAAGCTTCATTGTATCTTAGCCATGCCCCTGGGGGACCCGTTACGTATGCTCTCCGCACTATGTCCACATACTTGTGGAGCTCCAATCCCCGCCCCAGATCTGCCTGTAGCACCACTCCCATATATACGGCAAACACTGATGTCCAGTTTGCCCAGTTCCTATCCACCTTAGGGCGGCAGAACTTCTCCTTGTCCTTCTCCTCCTCTTTCTCAGTGTGATCCAGTATGGGGTCACTAAACATCAGGGCGTATACATCCACATATTCGCCCTTCCATAACTTTTCTTTTGTGGCACGCAGCAGGTGTTCGCCGAAAGGGGCCCCAACACTACTGTGGGCTCCTCCCGGCGGAAGTGGGGGGCGGTTATGTGGGGTGATGGCTCCATCTGCCCTTTCCGTTCCTGAAACTGGCAGGCCCTCTGGAGGAGCTGGCCTCATCGCCCCTCTCTGTGGCTCTTGTTCCATTCCTGCTCTGGCCGCCTGGTGGCCATCTGAGGGTGGTGGGGGTGCTGGTGTAACCCACACCCATTCCCCGTCCAACCATCTCCTGCAGGGGCCTTGGGGCTCCTTGGGGTCCCCCGATTTCCCCCCCCCTTGTCTCCCCGCGTGTCCCCCCTTTCTGAGCTTAGGGGCAAGTTCACTCCCTCGGGCACCCCGGGGGCTGTTCTCTCCCTGTTCCCACCCTGGGGCCCAGGTTCCCTCTCCGTTACTCCACCTTGCTCCACTGGTCCTGTAGATTCCCTGGGTTCACTCGTTCCTCCTCTGCCTCTTTGCAGCTCCTTTTCCAGTTCCTGCACTCTTTGCCATAGTTCTTCATAAGTGGGCTGTCCTCCTGTCCCTGGGTCTTCCCTCCATCTCCTCCTCACTGGTGGTGAATCCTCCTGCTCAGACAAATGAGAAACTCCCTCTCCTCCATGCACTCTGTGCTGGGCTGATCTATTCCCTTGTGGCTGAGCTCTATGCGTGGATTGGTTATTGCCCCTCATCTGGTGTTGTATTAGTCCAGGGACCCCCAGTGGGTTGCCCGTCCCAGCCTCATTACTACACTGGGCCTTGTGGGCTCCAGCTGCATACATGACCTCCAGCAACAGGCCTAGGGGTGAGGTCTGCCCATCCCCCCTTGTCCTTCTCCATCATGTCTCCCCACCATTAGCTCGGGGGGGATGAGGCTGGCAACTCCCCTTGCCGGCTGTGCCCTTCCCCCCATGTGCCCAGGGTTGTGGGGCCAGGTACAACACCCATAGCTTTCTCCCTATACCGTCTGGGGGGTATGATAACCCTACCCCCCTACTAATGCTTTGGCCTTCAAGGGGGATCTCTTGTGGGAAATCTCCTATTGGGACTTGCTCCTCAGCTAGGCCCCCCTCACTCACCTCCTCCATCACCCCCGCTGCTCCGGGGTTTTCTTCCTCCCTTCTCCTCTGTCCCCTCTCTCTCAACTGGGCCTCACATTGCTGAAGCCTCTGCATTATCTCCCCCGGGGTGGGGCACCCTGCAGCGTTGCCTCCTTCATTTTCTTCCCCGCTCCTTTCTCTGGCCAGGCGGCTGCTCTCAGTATTTCCCTTCTTTCCCCCATCCCCTTTCCTTTTATTCCGGCCCATCTTCCTTTTGTAGTGCTTGAAGCAGCAGCCTAATGCCTCTGCTGCTGCTTCTTCGGTCTCCTCACCCAGTCTGCCACTCCCACGCGGCTCCAGGGGATCCTCCCTTCTAAAGGGGAGGAGCCCCAGACCTCACGCGGCGCTATGCACCTGCGTGCAAGGGCGGTTGCTACTCAACCTGATCAGAGAGAGCCCCACTAGCAGGGCTCTCTCAACCAGCCATGCTGCTCCTTTCCCGTGCCTCTGCAAGGGTAAGGAAGTGGGGGGGACAACAATGGCCCATCGCCACCATTTTGGCAGCGACGGGGGCTTTTCAGGCAACCCCAGCAGGCACACCCAGCCCCCCAATGGGTACCCAGTGCCTGAAAATATGGGTATCACTGGAGCATCCCAGGCTGCCCCTTGGACACCCCAGGCTGACTCACCACACTGCCAGGCTGCTACTCCTTCACTCCTGGTTGCTGCTTTCTGCTTTTCCCTGGCCTGCACGCTGCTCAACTGAACCGGGGACTTTGCCACTTATCTTTTTCTGAGTGTGTGGGTTGAGGGAGTAAGGAGGCCTCTTCACACCTGCATGCACTCCCTAATGGGTCCCCGAGTGTGAGCAGGACCCATATGGATCCCTGATATGGGTCTCCCTGGGAATGGGGGACCCATATCAGGGGAACCCATATCAGGGGAACCCAGTAGAGGAGTGCACACAAGTGGGAAGAGGCCTCTTCGCTTCCCCACACACACTCAGAAAAAGCCAAGCAGGGAAATCCCCAGCTCAGCTGAGCAGCTTGCATATCAGGGAGGAGCAGGAAGCAGTGACCAGGACAGAAGGAGCAGCAGCCAGTCAGTGAGGTGAATCAGCCTGGGGAGTCAGGTAGCCCATTGGGTCAAGTTCTGGTACCAGTTGGTGCATGAATATAACTGAGGTGAATCGGGCACCCCAGATTTGATGGGATGCCTTGTTGGGTACCCAGTCACAGTCCTAATGCAGATAAATAACTGGTTTGCCAAATATCTGGTACTCTTATCACCCATTCACATGCCTTTCTACCCTTTCCATTCTCCTGTTGCTTCCCAGCCACTTCTCCCTTGTTCTCCAACACGTTTTCCCTTGCTACCCTATCATTTTGGAAGTCCCCTAGCGTAGTCAGAGTAGAGCTAGGTGTCAGCAATTGTTTTCCTTCTTATCCCCTGCCCTCCTCAGAATACCTTTCCCCCAGTTTTGAGAATCACTGAGTTAACATACCGCTTGTCCTTTTTTATGCCAAAGGGTTTTTTGTTTTGCTATGTTCCCTTTTTGTTTTAACTACCAACAAATGCATTTCCAGGTATAAGTTTCATTTCCTCTCATACACAAGAACTTTAGAATTATGGGTAAATTGTCCACTACTCCAACCCAACTATACTGGAAATTAACCTAGTGCCCATGTAGAACCAATATGCTCTTTCAACATTTATCATTTATTATTTAGCCATTTTTTTTCAGGGATTACATGTTTGAAATTAAAGTTATTAAATAATTAAGTAGCTCTTTAACACATGTATATATGTATTTGTATATATTACATGCATATATGTATGTACAGATATATACTGAATGTGTGTGTACATGTGAAACAGTGAACTACATATATGTATGCTATGTATAAAATGTAACTATATATATATATATATATATATATATATATATATATATATATATATATATATATATATATCCTGCTGAGCCACTATNTATCCTGCTGAGCCACTATTTCCTATACCTATGGTCTGTTTACCCTTATCCTTGCCACATGGACCTGCCTGCTGTCATTCTCATCGTAACCAAGCCAAGTACGTGCACCTGAGACCTTGCATCTTCATGAATGTTAGACCCCTTGTCTCTCCCTCTGTTCCCCTTCCTATGTCTCTCTCCCAGCTCCTGTCTCTCAGATTGTAAGCCCTAGGGGCAGGGACCGTGTCTATTTTATTACTTTGTAAAGTGCCAGGTACACTGCCGGCGCTATATAAATGTTTGTTAATAATAATGATAATAATAATAATAATATAAAGCATTTATATAGCACAAGCAGTGTACCTGACACTTTACAATTGTAAGAAATAGACACAGTCCCTGCCCCAGAAGGCTTACAATCTAAGAGAAACAAGGGTGGGGGAGGGAAGACAAAGGTGGGGGAAACCGAGGAAGAGACAAGGATACATATCCTTCGAAACTACTAACTGCTATGTTTTTTTCCTGGGGTTATCCAATAAGGATGCAGTGTTGGCAGTTGCATCCTTTATTCATCTGGTTGCCAAAAAAAGGCAGGATTTAGAGTAGGACTTGATATTCCAGCTCAAATGCTGCCAATTAAGATATTATAGAACTAAACAAGGCTGTTAAGAGTTTAAAGTCTGAAGGGTGGGTGTAGGGGGTGTATGCAACATGGGAGTTTTTTTACTATCTAGGGGTTGACTTTAGTCGGGGCAATCCATGAGGACGAGCTAGGTTAGGCTCGTATTTGGCCTGTACTGAATGTAGTCCTAGGGTACTAGCGCTAGGGAAGGAGAGAGAGAGTTTACCCTTGAGTAGTTTAAATGTAGTTCCTTTCCCCAATGGGGCCTAATGGCTCGCATTGGGTGCGAGGATAGTAGAGTTTAATTGAAGTTTGAGATGTCTACAAAGCTTGTGGTATATATTAACCCTATTTTCGAATATGGTTATTTTATCTTTTTATTGTTAAAATGTTGTTATGTTAATGTTATGTATATTTTGTTATGCTTCAGGCCAAGGTGAGAGCCAGTGCCGGTAATAAAAAAAAAAAAATTGAAATTGACAAGGATACATACATGAGGTGAGGTTGCAGGTGCACATACTTGGCTTAGTTACAAAGGTGTAGTCACTCATTTAATGTTATACAAGATACAATGATTCAGGATAAGTCAGCAATGAGGAGTCAGGGAACGAGGAGCCAGGGAAAGCTTGATGGAAGAGGTGAGTTTTGAGAAGGGATTTGGAGGGAGGAAGCTGAATGAATGTGTTCAGGGAGGGAGTTCTAGGCATGGGGGGCTGCCAGGGAAAAGGGGTGGATGCGTTTTGAGGAGCAGGGGTGCTGTGAGCAGGTGAGGGTAGTGGCAGAGGAGGAGCGGAGCTCCCAGACAGGAGTGTAAAGGGAAATGAGTGCTGAGAGATGGGGGGAGCAAGGCCATGAAGAGCCTTGTAGGTAAAAAGCAGGAGTTTGTGTAGAATGCATTCAGGAAGAGGGAGTTGAGAGAGGAGAGATAAGACTGTACATGGTCAAAGTGGTGAGCAAGGTGGATGACCTTGGCAGCAGAGTTATGAACAGAAATGAGAGGAACAAGGTGAGAGCAAGGAAGGCCAGTGAGAAGGAGGTTGCAATAGTCAAGACGAGAGATGGCCAGGGCACGGACAAAGGTTTTAGCAAAGGAAACAGTGCAGAAAGGATGAATCTTAGCAATGTTGCGCTGAGAGAAGTGACAGGATTTGGCAACAGAATCAATCTGAGGTTTAAAGGAGAGGGAGGAGTCAAAGATGAACCCTAGGCTATATGCCTGAGGGACAGGCTGCTGAATGTTGACCCCATCAATGAAGACAGAGAGGGAAGCGAAAAGAGGAAGGATTAGGGGGGAAGATGAGGAGTTCGGTTTTAGCCATGTTAAGTTTGAGCTGATGATGAGACATCCAGGCAGAAATCTCAGAGAGGCGTGTGTGTGTGTGCGTGCGTGCGTGCGTGCGTGCGTATAGATAGAGTTGAGTATCAGCAGCATACAGATAGTACTGGAAGCCATGAGATTCAATGTGTTTGCCTAGGGACAGAGTGTATAGAGAGAAGAAAAGAGGGCCAAGGACGGAGCCTTAGAGAACTCCAACCAAGAGGGTAAACAAAGTAGAGGCGACACCAGCAAGAGACACACTGAAGGATCGGTCAGAAAGGTAGGAAGAGAACCAGTTTAGAACTGAGCCACAGAAACCAAGGAAGTGGAGGGAGTCAAGTAACAGAGATTGGCAGCAGTGTCAAATGAAGGAGAGATCGAGGACAAGGATGGAGTAGAGGCGATTAGATTGCTAAGAGAAGGTCGTTAGTTATTTTAGCAAGAGCAGTCTCAGTAGAGTGGAAGGGGTGGAAGCCAGATTGTCAAGGGAGGAGTTGGTGGAGAGGAAGTCAAGGCAACAGGTATGCACAACACGTTCCAGGAGCTTAAAGACAAAAGGAAGGGAGAGATGGGATGGTAATTAGAGGGATCAGAAGGATCAAAGGTAGGCTTCTTGAGGATAGGAGAAACAGTGGCATGTTTGAAAGCAGAGGGAAAGGAGCTTATAGAGAGGGAGAGATTGACTATGTGCAGGAGGAATGGGGAGACAGTGGGTGCAATAGAGATCAGGAGGCGAGAAGGAATAGGGTCAAAGGGAAAGTGGAAGGGCTGGAAGCGGAGAACAGGGAGGTGATTTCCTCAAGGGAGGCTAGGTGAAAGGAGGGAGGGAGGCAGGGGAAGGAGAAGGGGGAAATAAACAGGGGATCTATCGTTAGTGAAAAATTAGGCGAAATCCTGAGCAGCGAGGGAAGAGGGGGATAGAGGGCCGGGGGGCTTGAGAAGGGAATTGAAGGTTGAGAAGAGGCAATGGGGGTCACAAGAACATGTGGCAAAGTAGTGTTGTTTAGTGAGGGAGATAGCAGAGCTGAGGGAAGAACTAAAAGTGAAGGAAGTCAGCATGACTCTGAGATTTCCACCAGAGGTGATCAGCGGAGGTGGTGGATGGAGTGTGTGAGCCAAGGTCAGGGGTTGAAGGAATGGGTAAGGTGGGAGGAGACGGGAGTGAGGGAGTCTAGGGTAGAGGACAGAAATTATATATATTTCTCTGCTCTCTACCCTAGACTCCCTCGCTCCCCTCTCCTATATATATAGGAAGCTATCTATCTAGATAGAGATATCGATATATCTCCAAACAAGGATCAGCTGATTTCTTTCTTGAGAAGCAAAATGTTACAAACAAATGTTAACACTATACACACACACACACACACACACACACACACACACACACACACACACACACACACACACATATATTAGTTTCTCAACAAGGAAATCAGCTGCTTCCTTTCTACAGAATCTATATATTAGGCCATCTAATATATTTAATATCATATATGTGATGTTATATGATGAGGTTTGCTCTCCCTGAGTTTGTGTGAGAGCAAAGCTCCTCACAGAGGTCTTGAGGGAAAGGGAATCTAATATATAGTGTTACATATGATATATATCACACATATATGTAGCTCACTGTTTCACACATACACACAATGTATGTATGTATGTCTATGAAATATCTGTCTCATGCGAGTATTACATGCATAACATATATAAAAAACACTCACACAGGACATATATAATATTAAATACAGATGGTGGTCTAGATACACAGTACACACCTAAGTAGGTGAAGAACAAAGACGAGGCAAGCAGCTCACTTCTTTGCTGAGCAACACTATTAGAAATTTCCACACAAAGGCAATTATAAGCCAGAATTAAAGCTAAGAACTAAAGTACCATCTTAACAACTATAGCATCATCAGTGTGATATTGCAATGCTATAGGAATTATACAACATCCAAAACCTGTCAGATGAGATTTAGGAATATAGTCCAGAAGTTATTCCCCCATTGGGTAACTGTCTATAATCCTGATACAAACCCTGTAAAGTGTTCATGTGAGGTACTCCATATGCTAAGGGTAGCATATCATTTCAGAGCTGTCAGCTTTAATTTCTATTTCATTAATTTTCCCATAAGTCTTCAGGCATACATTTCAAAGGGCATATATCAAGTACTCTGTAATCACACAAAGAAATAATACAGCCATGGGTTATTTCACATCTCAGTCTCTACTTTTTAAGAGAGGAAAAGGAACAATTTCTTTTAAAAGCATAAGCTAAAGGAGACAAGAGATCAAATACCTTGTTGGATGGGAAATGAAGAATGAGTCTGGGTAAAACTAGACAACACGGATTCAGAACCAAAACACAGCTCTCATGAGGAATAAGGTCAGGGTTGTCAGATCAAAATTTCACAGAAAAGGGACAACAAGGAGCTTGGGGTTCTGAAAAAAGAAACATCCATTATGTTCTATGGAGCTGGTGATTTCTCCATTAAGAAACGACACCTATTAAACTCTATGGAGCTGTTGCAATTTGGGGATGGATCAGAGCTCAGAAGGTAACCAAGGAAAGGGTTCCAGAGGAGACAGAATAGGCTGAGCAACAGATAAAAGGCTGAGGAGTAGAGCTGCATCATGTAGCACTTTAGCAGTACTTGCAGGCGATAGCCGCATTTTCGGGCACCCATGGTGGGCACCTCATTGGGTATCCAACCCCGCATTGAGTACCTGGTGTCTAAAAATGTGGGTTTTACTGGGGCATCCCAGGATGCCCCAGGATGC
>QEPC01004308.1:20171-54266 GCA_003113815.1 Sphenodon punctatus | reverse complement strand
AAATGCCTTCCTAAAGTTGAGGATCAATTCATTTCCTTCAGCGTTTGTGGAGGGGCGTTATAAGGGGTTACCCAGGAGTCAGAGGGTTTGCTCCTTATGTAAACTAGGTGAGATAGATACGGTTGATCATATATTGCTCCGTTGCCCTCAACTTGCTGGACCTAGGCTTCGATATTTAGGGGGTTTGGATGATCATAGGATGCAGGAAATTCTTAGCCCAGTGGACTCAGACCTGACTAGGGCAGTCGCAGGGATGGCTCAGGCCATTTTGCATATTCGCAGAGCTATGGTTCGGCAACCTGGAGTCGCAGGGTTGTCTGACCATGATAGTAAGCTGGTTTTGCATTAAGATAGGAGTTATGAGGCCTTTTCTCCTTTAGTTTACTGGGTTAAAGTGGGGCCAAAGTATAGATAGCTTCTTGTGTCGTAGTATAAGTTATACTCCCAAATGGGATCTATAGATGGTGGGTAGTGTCCGCTTATTTCCCTCTTTGAGAGTTTTTATTTATTCTTCTTTAAATTTTAATTATTTAAATTCAAATTATAAGTTATATCGATTGGTTAGTTATCAAAAGATACTCCCGGGGGCTGGTTGGGATCCTCCCCCCTTTTTGGATGGGCTAAGGCCCTTTTATTTTGTCCCAATTGTGTATTGCTATTATATGTGTATTGGTTTGCGAATTGTTATAGCCGATGGCTGAACAATAAAGTTGTTATTATTATTATTATTATTATTATACACCCACCTCCGCTGACCCCCCGCATCCTGCACCCACCTCCCCTGATCCTCCCCCCATTCTGAACCCACCTCCCCTGATCCTCCCCCCACCCGACACCCACCTCCCCAGCCACCCCTCCCCCATTCCCAGCCCAGTCTCTCCCAATTCAATGGGGAGGAGGGTCAGGAATGGGGGAGGGGTGGCTGGGGAGGACTAGTGCACATAATGCTGCCTTAAAATGGCTTGCTTTGCTTGCTCTGTATTTGCATGATGACATTTTGTAAATTTGTGGTTCCACTGGTTGTGTGGCTACTCTTTTTTTAAAATGGTCCCTTCGTTGTTTCACTGCTGTTGTTTCACTGCTTCGTTGTTTCACTGCTGCTGCTGCAAAGTAGTTTGTGTGGACACGCATTGGCCGCCAGGGTTAAGTTGTGGCTGCTGGGGATGGGGAGTGAGGGGCACATTGGGGAGGGGGAGTTAAAATGTGGTTTTTGTTCACTTGATGTCATGATGTGGAGTGTTAAATGCTGCAGATGTTATTTTTCGGATAAAACTGAGCTTTTGAAATCCTGAGATGTAAATTGACAGTCTGGTGATCTTGGGAAGGTATGTGTGTTCACAATGCTGGAAATTTGGTGCTTTGGAAATCCTGAGATGTAAATTGACAGTCTGGCGATCTTAGGAAGTTAGGTGTCTGTTCTCACAATGCTGGAAATGTGATGTAACTGTGAGTCTGGTGATTCATGGGCCTTGAAACCCCCCCTCCCCCAACACACACACACACACGCACATACACACGCACATGCAGCAGAGGGCAAGAATACTGCTTCAGAAGGGACTTCTGAAACAGGGATTGGGGTCCCCTCCAACATACATGCAGCAACTCCCTTCTTTCTGAAGCAGTATTCTTAACCTCTGCTGCACGTGTGTGTGTGTGTGTGTGTCTTTGCTAAAACTGCTTGTAAGTGAGGTTTAAGTTTGTCTGCCTGCTTTTAAACCTGGCAGAGGAGGTGATTATAACCTGCCTAACCTAACTGGAATTGCTTGATTAAGTAATGTAATAACCCTTGGAACTCCTTGTTCCTGGTTATGCCGCCTACCGTTGCCCTGGCTCTGCCTACTGTTGCCTTGGCTCCGCCCACCATTGCCCTGGCTCCACCCACCGTTGCCCTGGCTCTGCCCACTGTAGCCCGCCATCCCCTCCAACCTCAAAACCCACCAGCCGCCCCTGGGAACAGGTGGCAGTGGCTCCTCTGCTCACGGGGACCCACTTATGGGTCTTCCCATTTGAACTGCTCTTACCACTGCCATGGGAGTGGCAGAAGCATGGCCTACCCACAGATTCACCCCCCTGTCCTGCTGCCTCCCTTCCTATGTGAAAACACCCATAGAAGTTAACAGGTAAGTAGGATGGGACCATAAGGCTAGGAGTGCATCAACAATCCTCCTAGTTTAATTCATGGAAGATAGGTCCAGCAATGGCCATTAGCCAAGTTTGTCCAAAGAGAAAAGCTTTGATGAGTGGAAGCTGGGACTGATGGGCTGGACTGCTCCAGACATGACCCATTTTGTATACTTCCTATAAAGCATCTGGGTAGAGGATAAGAATACTGGCTAGACAGGCAACAGTTCTAATGTTCCCTGAACCTTTCAAAACACTCACAGTTACTAACTAGAAGTCTTATAATGATGTGCCAAAAACAAACAGAGATTTAACTTTATACCAAGCAATAATACGAAATGTAGTCTTAGGATACTTGCTGCCAACTATTTTAATATCCCAATAATGTATTGTTCCTTTACAACAATACAGAATAATTTTAAATCCCCATTCATAAGGAAGCCAATTATAATCTAATTCAGTTCAGATTAACTATGCTTTGATGACAATTCTCTTATACAATTTTTTTTAAAAAAAAAATAGCCTAAGATAATGTGTTGCAAATATAGTTTCAATGCTAATAAGAGGCAGTTTAACAGCCTGGAGAAGTTCATTCTGACTGCATTTTCATGCAGTGATAAACAGTATATAAAGCACCTCAATTACAGACTTCATAAAAAAAATGAAATTTTAGGAGACAATTTAGTCAGACTAATTTTCATTTTGGTTTGGATACCTTCTTACTTTTAATAAACAAAAATGCCATTTTTCCAGGTTCACATTCTTATGACAGTGATAAAATACAGAAACATCCACAGATTAAAGTCAGTATTTTTGACCCTGGTAAAATTCTGAAAAAAGCAGAGTGAGTTAGTAATATAAGATTGGGGCCCCAGGCTGAGATTTCTGAAAATCTCACCCAACATCACTCCTTTTTTGCTGTATCCAGAACTGATGAAGCTGTAGGAATGGATTGTTCTAACTAATATTAATAAGAAGAACTGAGGAGCTGGAAAGGACCTCAAAGTCCATCTAATCGAACTCCCTTCCCCGAGGTAGGATATCGTCTACCTACAGTTTCAGAGAGAGATGCTTGCCCAGGTGTTTTTTGAAAACATCCAAGGAGATTCTACAACCACCTTTGGTAACTTACTCCATCCACTGTTCAACAGTTCTTATAATTAGGAAGTTTTTCCTAATAATTAACTGAAAACTATCTTGCAACAATTTAAGTCCATTCCCACTTGTTCTATCATCTGTAACAGTGTAGAACAAATCTTCACCATCTTTTTTGTGGCTTCCTTTTAGATTTTAATTTTAATTCTTAATTTAGTTAACATGTGGAAAGCAAAAGGTTTTAAAATGTGTGCAATTGACAAATAAAACAAAAACCATATACAAAGTATTTGAAGTCAAATTTACACAGGAAATAGATTAGTTTCAAAAACTTTAAAAGACACCTAGAGGAAGTTGGTATTTAAATTATAGCAGGTTATCAAATACAAAAGGCCAATATCCTGGAGACAACGAGGCTTGTCTAATTTATATTCAGTCTGGAACATTCATAGCTTCAACTGTTCATTAGTCTGCTATAGAAAGAAAACTGAAAAAGAAACAACCACAGCAAAAGCAATATTATAGTAGTAGTAGTAGTAGTAGTAGTAGTAATTTCTGCAAAGCATCACCTCTTAATTGTATTAATTAAACCTACAATATTTAATATACTCCAACTGAAATTTACATTTACATTTAATACTGTGAGTTCATTTAATATCAGATTTTCAACATTTCCTAGGTAGAACAAGTTAAAGATATATGTGAAGAAATTTCATTTTCTAAGAAGAGATAGGGAGTAGAGCAGATAAAATAATGAGATAGGAGATTCAGTTGCTCTACATCAAACCACATTGTCACCCTTCAGTACATCAGTACTAGTGTACTAAGAGATATCATTTTGAGGGAAAGACCTCTCCTCTGCAATCTTCATTGCTGATTTCTTATCTTCAGTGAAGATCTGTAGTTCATATCCTGAATGCAATACACTCAGTGGCAAATGCTCTGTGGGCTACACTGATTTGCACCAGCTGAGGATCTGGCCCATAGAATGCTGTTGACATCTATGGGGTTTTTTAGATGGATGTGGAAGCAGCCCACCCCCAAAGCTGTTTTGGGGGTACATCCCCACATCTGCCCACTTCCAGTCCCACCTGAGTTCAGTTTACTTAGGGGAGTGCATTTCATTTTCATTATTATGATTAAAAAAAAGAAAATTGTGATTTTCATTTTTGATATTGTAACAATGAGAACAATAAATAATAATGAAAACAAAAATGAAAACAAAATTATATATTTGAAATAATGGGGAAACATTAAAATGTATTTCTGGCTATAGTTTTTATATTTCTTATTCAATTCTGATTAAGCTTGGGGAGCCTGTACCCTTAATGAAGGGCACTATGTGTACCAAATTTCAAAAAGACTGAATAAAGGAAACCAATTTTAGAAGCAAATGAATGTTGTGATTTTAAGAAAAGCTCCATACACATTCCTGGCTGCACCTTTTTTTATCTTCCATTCAATTTACATGAAACCTAGGAAGAGTATGTCCCTCTACTAGTGTACCAATCCTTCCAAACTTCAGAAAGATGGATAAAGTGTCCTGGTGTTATAAGTTATTAACTTGAAAATACATTTCTGGCTGTAACATTTTTATATTCAATCTTGTTTACAGGTAATTTGGCAGACATTTATTACACACTTTCCCTGTCATTTCTGCCAAATTACAGGACAATTTGATAAAGGGACCCAATTTTATAAGCAATTGAAATTGTTCCCTTGAAGACCATTATTCAGATAAATAGCAGCACATGCAGTGCCAGTCAGAAGCAGGCACCTGGTATGGTAGTGGGAGGGAGGCTGTAGGAGGGAGAATGGGGACCAACCCAACAGACTAACAGACACATTCACTGGCCAATTACTGCATGCGCCCAGCTTTACAGGACCAACCAGTGGTGGCTTCAAGGTGAGCATAGGGGGTGACCCTCAAACAGGCATAGAAGGGACATAACTTGGACTTTGGAAATAGCATCCCAAAAATCAGGAGACATAATTTACACATACAAGCTGACCAATTATCATCATGATTGCATCCTGCAGCACTGTGACAGAGGACATAAGAGATTCTCTATTGGCTCTTTCCTAAACAGATGCTTCTGACTTCCTAGTAACAAGTGGGGGAGAGATGCTGTGATTGTCACAGCACAGAATTAAGTTATTTGGTTGACATTTCTGCTGAGCAATTGGCATCACAAACTGATCTTATACCACAGTGACATGTAAGAGAATCCCTGGCATAGGCTCCTTCTCTGCAGGCATATAGAATTGGGACCCTTTATCATATCTTTCTGATATTTAGCAGAGATGATTGTGAAAGTGTGGTATAAATGCCTGACAAATTTCATGTACACTGGTTGAACTATAAAGACGTTATAGTCAGACATACATTTATAGGTTAATTGCATATACCACCAGTACCCTTTACCTAATACTTCTGATAGTTGGCATAGGTATTTACAAGTGGGGAGGGATATAAACCTGCCAAGTTTTATATACATTAGATGGGAGACAAAGAAGTTAAGCCAGGAAAGTATATGTAGATTTTTGCAAACTAGCATAATTCAACTGATCATAAAATCTGATTGCTTTATCTAATCTTTCCAAAGTTTGGTACACATCATTAATTTTGAGGTACAATCCCTCCATTCCATCCAAATATAATGAACAACAAAAAAGATACAGGCAAACATACGTTTTCAATTGAAACCAATGGAAAGCAAAAACAAAAGCAAAAACAAAAACAACATTTTGATATTTATGAAAATGAAAACGACCTATTTAAATAACAAAAACAAAAAATGAAAATGACATGGGTCCCTAGTGTACACCTCTACTTTAGATGGACCTAGTAGGTAATCTGCCCGCACAGCACCACCCCCACAAGACACCGAAAAGTTGTGGGCTGTTTCCTGAGGCTCTAGGATGGCTCCTGTAACTCTATGGTGTTGTCAGGGCAACTGCTAGATGGGAGTAGAGCTTCAGTGCAGGCCCACTGAGCAGATAGACATCAGCTCCACTCCAGGCTGGTAACTCAGGTGTAGCTGGCCTGCTCTGCTGGTGGCGCTCTGGGATGTTCCTGAGAGCTGCTAGCAGGGCTGTGCCTGCTTCACGTCAACATATGGAAGGCCGGCTCCATCCCGTTCCCAGTGCCCTGCCCCCACCATGGTGTGCAGCCATGGCGCATGGCCGTAGAATCATAGAGCTGGAAGGTATTTCAGAGGGCATCTAGTTCAACCCCCTACTCAATGCAGGAAATCCACAGCTACAGCATCCCTGACAGATGGCCGTCCAGCCTCTATTTGAAAACCTCCAGCGAAGAAGAGTCCACGACTCCCCTAAGCAGTTTGTTCCACTGTCAAACAGCTTTTACTGTTAAGAAGTTCTTCCTAATGTTTAACCGAAATCTGCTTTCTTGCAATTTGAGCCAATTGCTTCTAGTCTTACCTTCCGGGGCAAGAGAGTAAAAGCCTTTGCCATCCTCTCTGTTGAGTCTGTGACAGCCCTTCAGGTAGTGGAAGACAGCTATCATGTCTCCCCTTAGTCTTCTCAAGGCAAAACATACCCAGCTCCTTCAACCTTTCCTCATAGGACTTGGTTTCTAGAACCCTGGCCATCTTTGTCGCCCTCCTCTGAACTCGTTCCAATTTGTGAAGCTCCTTAAAGTGCAGTGCCCAGAACTGGACACAGTACTCCAGGCGAGGTCTGACCAGCACAGAATAGAGTGGAACTATTACTTCTCATGATTTGGAAATGATGTTTTTGCTAATGCACCTTAAAATTGTGTTAGCCTTTTTTGTGGCTGCATCACACTGCTGACTCACAGCGGACCCCACCCCATAGCATGGATGATTCGCTCGAACAAATGTGCTGGCCTGCATAGGCCCAGGCTGACCCATGTGGGTGGCCCTTGTCCCAGGCTGTACCTCAGAGTTTGTCTCGAGGACACATACTGGACCAGCCACGTACCTGCCCACGCCAGTAGTGGGCCCACATCTGTCAATGCAGGACCACACGTGTGGGTAAGTCCCGAGCCACAGCAGGCCAACTTCGCCAGTGTCATGTTTGTTTTTACCCCTTGTAACTGCCCCACAACAGCAGAAACAAAGCATTGGAGAAAAGGTCTTTAAAGATTTATGGTGATTTCAGATGTTACGGGTGCCAAATTCACCACAGCGGATTCCCAGTGGTGGCGAACCGGCTAACCACCCCCCGTGGGCAAGAAAGGCCCCAAACAGACGTGATGGGAGCAGGACCATAGCAGGGAATTGGACCGGCAGACCGCGGCCCAGGACAACGCAACAGACGTTACGCCGATCCTGGGCCGGGCCATGGTCAAAGCACCCGGAAGGCGCCGGGGTGGCTCGTCCCGGCTGCTGCTATGTGCCCTTTAAATCTCCCTCCCTGGCCTTTGTTGTTGCTCGTTGCCTGGCAGCGATGCTGCGTGCTTTGTCCCCAGCTGGGAATCATGTTGCTTGATTCCGACCGGTGGTTGCCGTTCAGTCGTTAACTTTTTTTTGTTTCCCAGTGGGAATCGCTTTGACCACGCTTTCAGAGATGTTCCAGGCCGGAGCTCTGGAAGCATGGTTATTTTCAACCCCTGGTGGAGATTGACCATGGTGAACATCTGGCTCCCGCGAAACAGACGTTCAGGGCGCTTTGGCCCCACTGCGGGATTGACCGTGGTTGACTGTGGTTGACTGTGATCTCGTAACGTCTGAAAATACCCTTAGACAGCTTGGTTTCTTGCTGCTTGTCTCAGCAGCACCCAATACAATACTGGGAGGAATTAATATCTTTGCATCCCTTGACATTAGGGTTGGACTTAGAATTTGCACTGCCCAGAGCAAAAATAAAATGTGGGGGTGCCCATGACCCCACCCTCCATAGCCTCACCCCTTTAACAATTGGAAGTCTGGTGTTTGGTTACAAAAACAAGGAAATTGCATACTTTTTCACACACATGCACATGCAAACACAGGCTTTCCCATGAGTTATCACACAAAATCTCTCTCTCCCTTTCACACACACACACACACACACACACACACACACACACACACACACACACACACACACAAATCTTCAGGCATGTGAGATTCAGGGCATGGTGTGGTGATATACTGAAAGTGAGAGCAGCAGGGTTAGGGTCCCACAGGAAGCAGCCACCCCACAGACTGAGAGTCGAGGGGAATATCTCACAGAAATAGCCTGCCCCATGGTTTCAGGAGTTCTGGACCTGAGGCTACCAGGACTGGCCTCCCTGCAGGGCCCCACTCATCATGGGTCCATGGTTCCTGCTTGTCATGGACCAACTCTTGCTCTTAAAAGTTGGTTCTAATTTATGTCAATAGAAGATAATCCAGACTTGAGCAGGTACTGTCATCAATGTGGACCATGATGTTGTGGACCATTAAAGCAGCAGGAAATAGGATTTGCAGGGGACAAACATCCAGGATAAAGTTTCAGGAGGACAGTACAAGATTTGGACCTGGACAGAGGACAAAAAAATCAGCAATGAAGAAGCAGATTTACTTAAGAAAGATTATAGGAAAACCTGTGAGTGTGTAATGTCCAACAAGGATAGGATGCAAATGGGAAAGTGGAAGAGACAAAGGATCATTCCCTCAGGGATTACTCACAAAAGTGGAAAGTGGCATGGAAGATCAGCAAAGGAGACCTTGAAAGAGCAACTACAGAGATAAGAGGAGTATCAAGAAATGACAGTAGAAGGAAAGCTAAAGAAAGACAGAAGAAAGACTAGAGATCCTTGTGGTGGTAAGTAGGACTACAAATTTGTCATGGTAAATTTTGGGGGAAACCATGACTTTGTCACAGCAGCATTTTTTTAAAACAGCAGAAAAGTCAGGAATTCATAAATGTACACGTTTATTCAAAAATCAATTGAAATTTATTTTAGTTAGAATACCTAAACCCCCCTCTTAGATTGTAAGCCCTGGACATTAAAAAAAAGAATCCCTTTTGTGAGAGGTTTTAAACCCCCTAAGTTAGATTGTAAGCTCTGGGTATTCAAAAATACCTCCCTTTACGGAGACATGGGAGTGCAAAAAAACCCTCGAAAAGCAGGAGAATCTCCACAAAAAAATCCCCAGAAGCAGGAGAAGGAACAGCTACTGCTCAGAATACCAGGACACCTTTTAAACATTGGCAGCTTGCAGCTGCCTCCAAGTCCCGCAGTAGATGCAGTCCTTCTGTCCGTGGGGAAGGGGGGCTCGAATCCCAGCAGCTCCGCAACGTCACGTGAGAGTGCTTTCTTCCTGTTGGTCCACAGTGCTCCTGGGGAGGAGGGCTGGGCAGCTGATTGGCTGAATCAGCCTGCCAGTCACTCAGTCTCTGACGTTAGAGACTGACTTTGGGCCTTTTTAGACAAGCGGGATTTAAACCGCAATTTAAACCCGCGGCTCTTGGACACCTCCGGGGGGGGGCGGCTTTAGATGCTCCTCGGTGAACTGGAAGTCGCCCAGGTGCCATTAGAAACAGCGGCACTGGGCAACTCCCAGGTGTTTTGAGAAGCTGCGTAGTACAGACCTCAATTATTGAGGTATTACTACGCTGTATCTCAAAACACCCAAGAGTCGCCCGGCACTGTTGTTTCTAATGGTGCCCAGGCGACTTCTGGTTCATGGAGGAGTGTCTAAAGCCCCCCCAGCAGAGGTGTCCAAGAGCCGCGGGTTTAAAATTCTGCTTGTCTAAACAGGCCCCCAGTGCCAAGCGTCTCCTGTCCTTTCCCCAGCCAGGCTGAGTAACTCGGCTCCATGCCGCCGCACATGAGCAGAGAGGTGCACGCCACACCTGCTTGGGAGAAATCCCTGCTTCTTGTAAAGTAAGGAGACAGGGAGCTGCTTGTAAAGTAAGGAGATGGACGGAAGTGTCAGGAGGCGCGGTCCCAGCTGATTTCATGCCTATCACGGAGAAATAGGGAAAGTCACGGAAGGGGCCAATTTCATAAAATTCATGTCCCCCGTGGCACCCATGACACATTTGTAGTTCTAGTGATAAGACCCTTTATGTCCAAATTTAAAAACTTACTCTTTTCAAATTAGAAACATAAAAATCAGAATTTTCATAGGTTTTGATGCAAAACAATTCTCATTCATATAGAGATCGATTTTGATTTGAAAAGTGTGGATATTTTGAGAAAATACCTCAAATTTATTTATAAAACAAATAAATAAATGCTTACAGCAGAGAATTAGAATGACATCCTAAAACCACTTACTCAGAAGCTGTCCCATTATAGTTAGTCGGACCTCTTGCATATAAGTAGTTTCAGGACTGTTGCCACTTAAAAAAAAATAGCATGATTTAATAGCATGATTTAAAACATTTTTAAAAATCTTTCATGTCTTTTTTATAACGTTTGGAAGTTTGTTAAATTAAATCAATTACATTTATATGAACATTTACTGTCTGCCTCAAAAAATACACTAATGAAGTTAGACTAAAGTAAACAAAATAAAATATGTAGCAGATTTCCAGAATGACCCCGGAGCACAGGTAAAACTATTGCCAGTCCAGCCTGATGTTACATTAATCTGTGCAAATCACCAACTCTACTGAAATGATCACATATTAAATTAAGAGTTAGGGTAGGTTAATCTTTAGTCTTTCTGCACTTTTGATTACCACGTGTATTTTTAGATCAAACAAACTTCTCATTTCTCAATGGGTTTAGTGAAATCCAAAGGATTTGCAGCTTGCTGTGAGTTTTAAATACTGTGGTGACTAGTTTTCTTTTTCAAATGGCATGAAAGCAACTCGGCGTTAAAAAATAAGAAGTGTGGTACTAATGAATCAGACTAAAATAGTGTAAGGATAAAAGCACTGTTTGAATTGTAAACTCTTGGATGAGTCCCCCCTGGAAGATATCAATGTTACATGTCCTTTGTATTGAGATTCTGCACACACACTGCCAGTGAATGATAGAGGACACAACAAAATTCATCCTTAAGTTTGACTTATGTTCCTCTGCTCACTGTGTGTACACCATAGGGTCATACCGCTGGCCAGCAGATGGAGACACAGAATACCTCTTGTATGGGAAGTTGCAAAAACAGGTAGGATCTAACTCTCTGGCTTCACTAGTTCTTCCTTTGTCTCTAGCCGGTCAGACAGGTTAGTTCAGTCTGGTTCGACTTCACTTTTAATAATAATAATAATAATAATAATAATAATAATAATACTGACAGGCTTCTTGAATTATAGTTGCTTTTCTTATTTGCATGCAGATGACTCACTTGGCAAAGATTTTTCTTTTTAACTGTAGCTGTGCATCTACCTGTGTATTTTCCTAGCTGAGCTGGGGTGAAAATTTGTAATAAGTAATTTGTTATATTTAGCCTCTTTTCCTGGTCATGAACAGTCCACAGCAGTGGATTAGCAATTCAAATGCATTTGTTATTTAAAATTAGTTTTCAAACAAATCCACCTTTAGTTCTGTCCTGTAGTTACTCATAAACAATATTTGCAATTTAGACCCTTCCTTGTCTTTGACTGGACACAGTCGCATAGTATTGTGTTTGTATCCTCACTGGACCACATAAAGCTAAGCTGCTGGGGAGCATGAATCCTTTTCCAGATTAGCTAAAGTAATTCTTGCCCATAGAGGCACTATTTGAATATTCACTTGACAAACACAAAAAGGGCCATTCTGGATGGCACACTGCAAGGAAGAATGGAGACAGACACTGGGAATTTTGGCTTGACTGGCCACCACTTTATTTACCAGCACACTTAAATGAATCCCCTGATGACTGACCGGTTCTGGGAGCAGCAGAAACGGTGTAGGGCAGCTGGAAGGGCTGGTTGCCCTAGGCTTTTCCCTGACTTTATTCCTGGAGGCTCAGGCCCAGTGCCACTGTAGAATCCAGTGGAGATCCTGGGGCTTCAAACTCAGGCTGCCTGGCTTCAGGATTGGAAGCTGTACTGCTACCAGAGCCGACATTACCCCAGGGAGACTCAGGGTGACTGCTCCAGGCCCCGCTCTTTTCTCTACTTCCAGGGGTCCAGTAGCAGCCCACATTTTTTACCAGGGCAGGGTGCGAAACCCTGCTTCCTCCAAGCAGGGCTTCAAGCATGACCACTTGTAGGGTCCTGCAGAGGGGGCAGTGGAATAGGGAAGGGGCCACAAGGGGTTCTGCATTTTATCTTTGCCCTGGGCCTCCCAAATTCCAAGGCTGTCCCTGACTGCTACTGGGCTGCACTGGCACAGCAGGAGACAAGGACGTAGCTGTAACAGGAACAGGTGGTGCAGCTGCCCCAGCGCCCACAAACCTGGTGAGCCCATGCCTCTAGAGCATCTGTGGGTGTCTTGAGACATTCAGGGCATCTTTAGACATATCTGGGTGTCTAGACATAACGCTGTTCAGTGTTCTGTAACACAGGGTGATTTCAGATGTGCCGGGCCTCCCTCTAACCACGGTCCGGGATCCATTTCGGATCCCAGATGGGAATCAGGCCGGCCGGCCGGCCTTTAGATGTGCCAGCCTGATTCCTACAGGGGATTGGGGAGGGGGAGGGGCTGTGTGGAGCAAAGTGCAGCCGCACAGCCCCCCCCCCCACGCTCCCCCAGCCGGCTGCCCTCTGGGAGATGGGCGGGCACAGGAGCCAATCTGGCAGCTGCACCCGATCCCGCAGCGTGGTCCGGGCCACGATCTGGGCTGGCGGAGGTAACAGACGTTACCTTCTGCTGATCCCGGAGCGTGGTTGCTCTAACCACGATTCCGGAGGTGAGACCGGTTAATCTGATTCTCACTGAAGGTTCACTGGGGTGAACATCTGACGGGAACCCCTTTAGACATTACAGGCCCTCCTCCACCACAGGGGATTGACTGTGGTAAAAGGGAGTCCTGTAACGTCTGAAATCACCCACAGTGTCCTACCGTTACAGTGTTTAGACGTACCGTCAACACAGTGTTCACCCCAAACACTGATTAAACTGTCAAGACCTGGCAGCATTCACTTCCAGTGTTTGGGGTGAACACTGTGTTGACGGTATGTCTAAACACTGTAACGGTAGGACACTGTGTTACAGAACACTGAATAGCGTTATGTCTAAAGACACCCACAAAGATTGGGTGTCGAAACCCCTAAACACGTGTTTGGTTGTTATGTGTAAGCACCATGACAATCCCAACACCAATTTGGCCACCCGTTGAACACGTAATGTGAACACCATTGCATCGCAAGGACAATTTGCGTGTTCTGGCTGAACACATGGTCAACATTGTGTCTAATGATATCACGTGGCATGTTAGCAGGTACAACACAGGGAATGAGGCGACACTGCTTGTGTGCTAAGATCAGTTGGTGAGCAAAACCCTGATTTGCCCCAAGATGGGCTGTGTATCTAAGCAACGCCACATGGTGAACACAGGGCCAAATTGGTGTTCATATCAATGTCAAAACACACATCAGACAACCATTGATGTTATGTCTAAAGACACCCAATGTCAACAGGTGTCTGAATGTGTGTTTTGACCTTGATATGAACACTGGTTTGGCCCTGTGTTCACCATCAGGTGCTGCTAGACACACAGCCCATCTTGGGGCAAATTGGTGGGTTTTTTGCCCCACGATCTCATCACGTAAGTGCTGCCACCTTGTTCCCCTTGTTGTACCTGCTAACACACCACACAATATCATTAGACACAATGTTGGCCAGTGTTCAGCTGAAACACGCAAATTGTCCTTTTGATGCAATGCTGTTCACATCACATGTTCAAGGGGTGGCCACTGGCCAAATTGGTGTTGGGATTGTCATGGTGCTTACACACAACAGCCAAACACGTGCTTAGGGGTTTTGATACCTGATGTTTGTTATGTCTAAAGATGCCCTGTGTCTCCTTGCTCTGAGGTTCCTGTTCCTGGCTCCTTGGTTCCCTAGTTCTTGTCTCTGCTCTCCTTGTTTCTGGTTTCTGTTCCATGTCTTGTGCCTGATCATACCTCCAACTGCTCTCTAGTTCTGTCTGGCCATGCTACGCTCCCAGCTCTGTGTTTCCTCCCTCAGATAGATATTCTAGGTCTTGACCCAATGTGACACCTGATTACAGCCTCTGCTTATCTCATTGCATTGATGGCTCTGGGACCTGCTGGCTATGGATTCCACTTTGCCTCAAACTCTGTTGCCTGCTCGTTCCCTAGTCTGATGTTATGAACATCACACTGACTCAAGGGTGTGCAGTGCATCCAGTCTATCTTAAATAGGGAATGGGCAGACCATTCCAAACAAGGTGCCCCTGTGAGCCAATATTCAAGGGCCCACTAAGGGTGCTTTTAGATGTGACAAGTCCTGCCACAGCCACGGACTGCTTCAGGCTGTGGCAAGAGCCATCACTCTGGGTCAGATTCTGCCCGGCCACCAAATAAACATTACAGTGGCCGGGCCAGGGAGATGCATGGACGTGCATCTGCAGGTCTCCACCACCGCACTGCATGCAATCATACAATGCCCCACCCTGCCCCTCCAGCTGATGGCCAATGATGACCGCCATGGTGCCTGGCCCCCACACCACTCCAGACCAGGATGAGTAAAGCAGGCTATCAGACATGATAGCCTGCTTTACTCCAGGTCTGGTGGCTGGCTCCCACCAGGGAATTTTTAAGCAATTTAGGATTTCCCCAAGTGACAGGCCAGGCTATGCTCCACCGTGGTTGGGAGCCACACCGTGGTAACATCTGGCATTGGTTTCAAATGTGACGATGGCACTCTAGATAAATCGCACTAAAGCATATTAACCCATGCCACCGTCACATCTGAAAACACCCTAAGTCTGAAGTCCTTGTAAACTAGTACCTACAAATTCCCATTGCGGTTTATCAAATTAATTTCAAGGAAGTTGATTGGGCTTCATTATTAATGCTTTTTCTTTGCTCCACCTTTCTACCCCCTGCCCCTTTTAACAGAATTTACAGCTACCTAGACCTACTGATGAAAGTTGCAATCTTGTGAATCAAAAATAAATAACAATGATATGTCTGGCATTCCAAACACCATAACTTCCCAACATACAATTACCAGCCAGACACTCCTGTATCAGTTACCTGCCATAATCTGCAAGGCCCCCCTTTCCTTCCCTCCCTCCCCTCAGTGGATTATTCCTATACCTTCCAGGAGGGAGAGAGATGACAAAACACAAAACATCTCACCGGCTGCACCCTTCCCCCACAAGAAGCCTGGACCCAGGCCAATGAATGGCTAGGGTGATAGGGGAAGGGTAGCTGGTAGATGAGATGAATCAGCACACCTCTCAGTCTAACAGTCTTGCTGGCAAGCTTCCTCTGGTGCTCCGGCTAGAGCCAGCAATGATTCCATGAAAGTAAATCAAACCTTTGCACTGCAAAACATTTGCAAGGTAGTGTGAGCTTGGTTATGCTGCACGTGTGGTATTTTATGGTATACCTTGAACAAGAAGATACTAGGAAGGGGCAATACTGAATGTGTGCAAGGTGGTTAGTTTCCTCACTGCAGGAAGCAAGCCTCTTTCTTTTAAAAGATTTTAACACTGCAGACTTTATTGTCCTTATCAAAGAAATAACTATATAACAGCCACATTCAGAGGATAGAATTAGAACAGGCCCATTGTGCTAGGCATCATACAAACCTAGAAAAACTCATTTTGTTTCCTCATTTACTGGTGGAGCAGAGGTAGTGGTGGGACCCGCCCAGACTCAAAAAGCATCTGTGGTACATATATACCCCATACCCACCTATATGTTGTCACTGTCCTGGGGCACAGTATAATTTCATTTTTGAGGGTTGTGTTATTTTTAATCCTTAATTAAGGGGTGATATGATGGGGCTCGGTAACTTGTCATGAGAGGTTGGGGGCGGGGGATGGGGAGGGACTGGCTGGATGATCTGGTGGTTCCTTCTGACCTTGGACTTAATGAAAACTGTGACTTGTCAATATTTCTTAATTCTAACATATTTTCCTATATTGCTGTTATAGTTCACATATGCCTTTTGTTACTACCACTGTAAGCTCTCTCTCTCTCTAATAAAACATTTATAATAATTAAAAAAGCTTTTAGCCAGTAGATGTGTCCATCAGGTAAACAGACAGAAGGTGCCCATCCAAACATTGAAAATACATATTATTCATCCAATAATCTCTCACGAAGTCATTATAATCTGCCGCGTAAATCCTCCTTAGGTCATTGATCACTGGCCTGATGGATCACATTAAAGGCCTGACCACGAGTCATATATCCATGTTCTAAAAATTCTTGTGAAATTTTAATGGGAAAATGAAAGTATCCAATTACCAAAGCATGCTGCCCTGTCTATTTGTGAGAGGCAGCTTGAAGATACAGAACTGGAATCCAGGCTCCCACCAGCTCTAAGCAGCAGTGGGCAGCATGCTAATAGGAGCACTGGGAAGCATGCTGTTAGACTAGTGAAGGAGACTGAAGAAAGGGTTTAAATCATTCTCCTTTAGTAGCACAAGGAAATTCCTGATAGGCCACATTTTCTGTTGTGAAAATGAATGTTGCCAAGGCCATATAGCCTGAACAGAGTTTTTAACCTGAAGAAATCTTCCAGGAGAAAATTGAGGAGTGGAGGGCAAATCTACTCAGAAGGCATGTTCACGTGAAACACAAACCCAGGTGAGCTACTCAGGGGAAACACCATTTTGCGTAGCAGGCGCAGCTCCTACTCCATGTTATCAGATAGGAGCCTCCACACAAAATAATAGTGTGTAGTCACTTCTACCAGGGAGGTAAATTATCAAACACTACTTCAACGGATGCTTTGGGCTAGTGATTTATAACTTACCCATGGGTTAAAAACATTACTACAGACTCATTCATGTGGTCACTCCTATTTGATAGCATGAAGCAGGGGTTAATTGTACCCGAGGTATCAATGACCACACAATTGACCTGACGTTTAGGTAGTTTACTCAGGGATCAGCTGAGTCTGGGATTGTTTATCCCTGAGCAAAATAGGTTTTGTGTGAATATGCCATATGTGGAACAATTATTTCTGTCTGTGTTGGTCCTTGTTGAGAGGCAGAGGCCAGAGAGCTCTTATCTGGAGATTTGCTGACTTGCATACACTTTGATACCACTGTTGTCCAGGAAAATAAGACACAGGTACATTTTTTTAAAAAAATAATATTTTTTTGGTACACATTAAAACAAGACTATAAAGACATCATCAAGAAGAGAAAAATTGTGGGGGGGAAATCAAAATTGCTTTTTGAAATTCTGAAATCAAAGATGACATTTTGAAAATTTGATTTTAACATTGTCAATCATGCTAAAACTAAATTTGAAGTTTTTATATTCCCCCCCACGCCGGCAAATGTTTTGGGGGAAATAAAATGTTAAAATTTCATGACAATTTTTAAAGCTTCAGAATGATTTTTTTTTCTTCCTTTCTAGTACTGTTTAAATTAAAAAGGCTCAGAAGTTTGTTTAGTTCTGTCCAAGATCTATTACTCAAAGTAAGTAAGTTTATAGCAAAACATAGCACAAGAGCACACTTGACTCTCTTTTGGGGAGCGTCTCATTGCTTTCACATGGCAGATGTAGGCGTTTCCAAACTCTGATATGTATACGTGTGCATGATATATGTATGCATGCACACATACACACATACACACACACACACACACACACACACAATGTTTGAGAATCTATACCCTTTCTTCAATTCATCTTATCTAATGCTAGTTCTTCTTATCTGTTTCTCAATACTGTTTCATACACCTCCCTGTTCCGTTTCTTATCTTATTTGCAAGGTGTCCTAGTACTAGCAGACCTGGAAACATGCCCTACATCTAGCACCACTAAAAAAAAATAAAGAAATATACCTGTCCCCTTTGTAGATTTTATGTTGGACTCTTCCAAGGGCTGACCTCCCAGCAGCTTAGCCTAAGCAAAGAGCAAAGCAGTAAAGTTCAGTTCTAGATTGGGATTTTGAATACTCCTTTGTGTCAGGGTGTTGTGAGTGAGGGTATTTTCAGACGTGATGGGTCAGCTTTCGCCCCATCAGGGAATCACCCATTTGATTCCCCGCTGGAATCCCACCATCACGGCCAGCAGATGTGCTGGCCGATCCCAGCGTGGAATTGGGGGGGAGCAGGGCTGCACAGCGCAATGTGTGGCCGCACAGCCTCGCCCCCCACGCTCCCCCGGCCACCCACCCTCCAGGAGACGGGCGGGCACAGCGGCCAATCCGGCCGCTATGTCCGATTCCGACCTGTGGTTCGGGCCGTGGTTCAGCTAACCACGCTTTTGGCCCTGGTCCCCAGACGAGGGCCAAAAGCATGGTTATTTTGATTCCCGCCAGAGGTTCACTGTGGTGAACCTCTGGCAGGAATCAAACAGACGTTACGGGACCATTCCCCACCGCAGGGTATTGACTGTGGTTGAGCGTAATGTCTGAAAATACCCTGAGTTGTTGTATGAGCATGCTCCTGCCTGCCAGCACTATATTCACTAATATCTGTGACATATTAAGAGGATTCATTCATTCATTCATTCATTCATTCATTCAAATGTATACCCTTCCCATTAAGGCTCAGGGCAGCTTAAAATGTATAAAAACATATAAAAATCCCTTTAAAACCTCCACCCCAACTCTCTAACCCCCCTCCCCAACCCCACCCAACCCTATCCCTGCTAGCCAAACACCTGGCCAAACAGAAAGGTCTTACATCAGTCCCAGAAGATGAACAGGCTCAGGCTTAGACAAATCTCTAAGGGCAGGGAGTATGGGGCCACCACCAAGAACATCTCTCTGCGTGCCCTTGCTGTGGAAACAGGGCAGGCAGATGATACCTGCAAGAGGACACTCTAGCTGACCCCAGAGGCCTCATGTGACATGATGGCTAAGGAGGTCTTTCAGATGTTTGGGGTTCGAGCCAGACTGTGAGCTCCTGTACCAGAGCCTAGAAGAAGGAAGAAAGCTCCTAGTCTGGTTTGGGTTTTTTGGGCGGGTTTGGGGGGGTTCCCTCAGAGAATCATTTTGTAATAGAAATAACATAGTATTCTCTTGTACAATGAGAAGAGAAAGTGTGGACCTTGCAGCTGCACTGTGGAAGAGACCTTTCCCTCTGACATGCAGATTCCAGTGAGGAATCCTAGTTGGGGAAGCTTCAGAGGCAGCTGCTGAAGGAAGGCAGGACACCTGGGCTGGGTGGGGGGTAGGGACTTTGAGATGTCTCTAGGGTTGAGGAGCCAGGGCAGTCAGCATAGACAGAGAGGGCCTGGAATGAGGGCTCTCTGCCAGAGTCATGCTGCATATATACATACTACAGCACAGGCACCGTATAGAATAAAAACATCTGAAAACAACAGAGTGATATAAGCTGAGTACCAGGCCAACTCCTGCAAGGACTCTCCAGGGCAGAGGAATCCATTGCCCCGAGTTAATTTATTTTTATTGATTTAAAACTTATATCCCGCCCCTCCTGCCCAAAGGCAGCTCGGGGTGGCGAACAACACAAACATTTTTAACAATAAAACATTTAAAAATAAATCAACAAATTTTAAAGCAAATCATAAAAACTCACCCTCCCTCCCAAACCCTACCCCCTATCCTCCCCCCCCCAGCCAAAAGCCTGGCAGAACAGCCAGGTCTTACACAAACGTCGAAACGACAGGAGGGTGGGGGCCAACCGAGCCTCCCCCGGGAGTGAATTCCACAGCACAGGGACAACTACTTAAAAAGATCTCACATCAGTGGCCACCCATCTCGCCTGGGGAACCTCCAAAAAGGTCCCCATGGACGATCTCAGGGGTCGCACAGGCACATGGGGAGTGAGGCGATCCTGCAGATAAGCAGGGCCCAGGCCATGAAGGGCTTTGAAGGTCAAAACCAGCACCTTGAGCCTAGCCCTGTGCTTTATAGGCAGCCAGTGCAGAGCCCAGAGCGCAGATGTCATGTGCTCCCTGCAGCCCGCCCCAGTAAGGAGATGGACTGCAGCATTCTGCATCAGCTGCAGCCTCTGGACCAGCTTCTCAGGCAGCCCCACGTAGAGCTCGTTGCAGTAATCCTACCTCAAGGTGATGAAGGCATGGATGACAGTGGCGAGGACAGAGTCTGAGAGATACGTCCGAAGCCGCCGGACAAGATGTAACTGCCGAAACGCACTCCCCGCCATGGCCACACTCTGATATTCCAGGCTGAGCCGTGAATCAAGGAGCACACCCAGACTCCGTACCTGCGAGACCATGGGAGGGAGAACCCCCCTCCAAGCGGAGATTCAACCACTCCCAGGCCCCCCAGGCCCTCACCCACCAACATCACCTCCATCTTGTCAGGATTCAGCTGCAGATGGCTCAACCTCATCCAAGCCCCCACAGCCGACAGACACTGGGAAAATAAAGAGACTGCATGGCCTGGGTCGATGGAAAAAGAGAGGTAGAGCTGAGTGTCATCAGCATACTGATGACTCTGCATGCCCTGAAACCCTCTCATGATCTCCCCTAATGGCTGCATATAGATGTTAAACAAGAGGGGGGACAGAATGGCACCCTGTGGGACTCCACACGTGAGGTTGCGGGGGGAAGACGTACACTCCCCCAAGACCACCCGGTGAGTTCTCCTGGCCAGGAATTAATGAAAACAGTCCAAGACCGTCCCGCCAATCCTGGCATGGTTCCACAGGTGAGTCACCAACACTTCATGATCGACTGTGTTGAATGCAGCCAAACGGTCTAGCAGGACCAGTAAGGTCTGACGACCCTGGTCCAACGCCAGACGGAGATCGTCAACCAAGGCCACCAATGCCATCTCCGTACCATACCCAGGCCGAAACCCAGACTGGGAGGGATCAAGGAAACCGATGTGGTCCAGATGCTCCTGGAGCTGTCGTGCCACAGCCCGTTCAATAATCTTCCCTAAAAAGGGAAGATTAGAGACCGGCCGATAACTGGCAGGAGCATCAGCGTCAAGAGATGGTTTCTTGAGCAGGGGTCTAACCACAGCCTCTTTTAGGCAGTCAGGCACCCTGCCCTCCCGAAGGGAGGCACCAACCACCCCAGCCAACAACGGCCGTAACGTCTCCTGGCTGGCTTTCACCAGCCAGGACGGGCATGGATCTTGCTCACAAGTAGTGGCACGAACAGATCCCAACAAGGAATCCACATCGGCAGGCGACACCATCTGAAACCGATCCCACAAAACAGGACAGGACGGGGCATCCATAGCCCCAAGATGATCCTCTGCAATAACTGTGGTGCCGAAATCGTGGCGGATGCGAGCGATCTTATCTACAAAGTACTCGATAAACCGGTCACAGTGGTCACTGGATTGCTCCAGGTCCAGGCGGAGACAGGCAGGACTGACCAAGCCTTTCACCACCCGGAAAAGCTCCGCTGGACGTGACTTTGCAGATGCAATAAGAGCAGCAAAGAACTGCTTCTTTGCTGCCTGCACTGCCACAGCATAGGCCTTTAAACTGCTCTTATGCTGCAATCAATCATACTCATCACGAATCCAGTGCCACCGTCACTCCAACCGCCTGCTCTCCTGCTTCAAGCACCGCAGGCCCTCAGTAAACCAAGGAGACCTGTGGAAGACTCAGGAGGGCAGCGGATGCCTGGGAGCCACTCTGTCAATGGTCTCAGCCAACAAGGTGTTCCAGAAGGCTATGAGATCATCAACCGAGCGGGTGTCAAGGTCCAGGGGAAACTCCCCGAGAGCATTCCGGAACCGATCTGGTTCCATAAGTCTCTGGGGGCGGGCCGATCTAATAAGTCCTGCACCCTGTTGGGGGCTGACATGCGCCAGGATGCACACCTTAAGGAAGTAATGGTCAGACCATGACAAGAGCTCCATCCCCCTGACTTCTACTAACTGACCCCCGCCTCAAGGCCAGCGCAGAAAACTAAATCCAGTGTATGTCCTTCCTCATGTGTGGGGCCACAGTTGATTTAGGACAGGCCCATGGTTGTCATGGAGGCCATGAACTCATGCCTCGCTTCTCCAAGATTGGTGTCAGTGTGGATGTTAAAATCCCCCAGGACCACTAGTTTCGGGGTCCGGAGGATCACATCAGACACCAAATCAGCAAGAGCATGTAGGGATGCCGCCGGTCAATTGGGTGCACGGTACACCAGCAGCACCCCTAATGTGTCCCCGGCCAAATCCAACACAAGATGGAGGCACTCAAAACCTGGTGGAGCCTACACCAGATACCTCCTAAAAGACAGTGCATCCTTGATAACATCACCCACCCACCCACTCCCGTCCCTCCAGTCAAGGCTGATGCTGCACAGAGAACCCAGCTGGAACAAGATCACCCAGAATAGGGCCCAATTCATTGTCCAGCTAGGTCTCTGTAATACACGCGAGGTTGGGGTCCCACTCTGGGATTAACTCCCAGATGGTAGATAACTTATTAACCACTAACCTCACATTTAACAGCACCAGGCTGAGGGTCTCCTGGGCCTTGACCCACAACTTTCCCACGTGGGGGATTGAGGGGGGAATGGGCATAAGGCACCGCTCCCTCCTCACTGATGAAATACCCCTCCCCTTTGGACCATATCTCCACCAACCCGTAACAACCCTGATAGCTGTGGAAGTCCTCCCATCCTCAGAGAACCCCGCTTGAGGCCCACCCTCTATGGGCTGCCCCGACAGGCCGGCGAGAGGGACTCCACCCCCAGCCCCCCCAAACCCCCTCCCCGGGACTCCCTCTCTCACAGGGAGTCCCCCTTCCCCATCATATAGGAGGTCCCCCTCCCATCTCACCGGGGGGCCCCACCCACCCTCCCCAAGGGCCATCTCCCCTCCTCTCACCAGGGGGATTGGCCCTTTCCTCCCTAACCAGTTCCCCATACCCCCCACCCTCAGGCCCCACCTGCCTCATCCCCCCCAAAACCCCTTAAAGCCACGAAATAAAAACAAANAACACCCTTTGGGTGTCGCACTTCGGGATGGTGCCCACAGGGCCCCGCCCTGGCAGTTGTTACCTGGGGGTTGCCAGTTGTTAATGCCTTCCCTTTCCCTGTTACACCCTCTTTACAGGGACTAGTACTAGAACTGCTGCATCATCCCTCAGCTGCGCAGACATTCTCCTGCCTTAAGGGAAAATGAAGGTTGTTCAGCGACAGAAAGCAGACACAATGGGGTAACACAGCTGACCTTATATTGTCTGAACCTATTTGTCTTCTTCAGCAAAGGCCGTTCAACCAGCTCTTCTTCCTAATGGGTTAGATTTAAACCAACCCCCCTATGTCAAACATCACAAGAACAAAAGCAATCAAATTACGGTGTGAACACTCTTGTCAAATCAGTTTCAAAATCAAAACTCTCTCTCTTACACGTACAAAATTTTTACAAATGCACATCCCAGTATACGTTCATAGTCTCAAATCAAGGCCAGAAGGATTATGATCATCCACTCGAACCCCTTGCATAGTACTGGCTAGCGCAATAGTTCACCGACTACTTAGGTCCCAATCCTACAACCACTTGCTCTGGAGTAGTTCCAAAAATTTGAATGGAATTGCTCTAGAGTAAGTGAGTTGAGATTGTAACGTAAATCTCTGCTACTTCTATATACTGGTAAACCAGCTGTTGGACAAAGATTGGTTTCAGAATAATTGCCATAAAAGCTTTCTGATATCACTTTCACCCTGGCACAAGTGTTTATGGTCCTATTTTAACCCTTTAAAATGTTCTAACAGACTATGACATTGTTACATTGTGAATAATGCTACTGTGAGGAGGGCTTCTGTTAAGAAAACAATATCGCTTGACCTTGAGAATTCTGTCAACATAGAGAGCTTCTTAAGTTCTAAGGCTGTAGTTTAGTTACCATGAAACATGCATATGGAACACATAGTCAAAAACTTGTTGTTGTCAATTATTTAACATTCACATAAACCATTAGATGGTCAAAAATATCTTTAATTGATTCCATCTCTACCTACACTACTTATTATTTATTACTATAACAAACTTCTCCATGGGAACAGCTAATTGTACCTCCCTAGTGACCACTTCAAGTGGAATAAGCATTGTGCAGGCTGTCTAAGACACTGCTGAAAGGTCTTCAGCATTGGGGATTTGATTAAAACTGTATTACATGTACACATCAGCAACCATTGCCAAAACAAGTCACTAATTTAAAAAATCTTTCTGCTATACTGCTTAACACAATTGGAAAATCTTTCTATGTGTGGAAAGGCGGTGGGGGCGGGGGGAGAGAAGGATGATGTGCTGTGCTGTTTTGTTTTTTCACTGGGTTTTCTTCCCCCCTCAGAGAATCATTTTGTAATAGAAATAATATAGTATTCTCTGTTGTACAATGAGAAGGGAAAGTGTGGACCCTAGCAGCTGCACTGTGGGAGAGACCTTTCCCTCTGACATGCATGGAACTCAGCAAGCTATTGCAGTCTAAGCTGCACATTTTTGTTTCTTGGTTGTTGTTGTTGTTTTTTAAAGCTTAATTGTTAATCTGTTCTATAGAAGAAAAGACAGATGTTATGGAAATAGTAAGCCACAGTCTGCTTAGATTGTTCTGTGAAGAGAGATTCTATAGGCAATGCTTCACAAAGAAAGACTGGGACAATAAAAGCATCCATTTTGATACTTTGGAGGCATGCAGGTGAGTGATACATGCTAAAATAATATCAATAGAATTAATAAACATTTCACCTTCAGTCAGCTTCACAGATTTACAAGTACTAAACAGGGAGAGGGACTGTTAGAATCTCTGTGCCGGAGTCAATATAAAACCGTATTTAAAAGATTCTATGGAGTGATTATTTGTTTTAAGTTAAAATAAAGGCACTGGGTGTTTTGTTTACTAAGAGCCATGCATCGCCCTCAGCTGCATCCTCAGCTCCCTTTATTGGAGCAAACATCATACAGAAACCTCCTCATATGAATAGTCAACAGGGAGCTGTTGCAGTATCATACACATAAAAGGCCAAATCTTAAATTCCTCACTGGCAAATTTGGTTAATGCCAAACTGAATCAGGTGCCAGGCAGTTATCTAGAGCAACAGCTGACAGATACATTTCAAAAATAAAACAGATTTGGATTTTGTGGGGAAATCAGAGAACACCACCTGAATGCCCAGCCTGTGGGCCTATATGTCATTGGGACTAATGAAGTGAATGGTGCCACTGGATGGCTGGTGAGGGTTACAGTATGGTTACAGTCAGGCCCAAATTGCCATTGCTAAAGTGGCTGAGCATCTCTGGCCAGCCAAAGAAAAAAATATTAAAACGGCAAAAGTTTATTTCTGATGCCTTTTTAAAGGCTATGTAAAGGCCCATGAGTAGGGGGAAAGTGTTACTACTGGTAACAACAACCAACCTCCACGTGAGATTGTTTTTATTTATATATATATATATATATATTATATAGTGTGTGTGCGTGCGCGTGCATGTGCATGTGTACATGCATGCGTGCATACACACACACCCCAGTATATATAACAACCTCACATGGAGGTTGTTACCCATAGTAACACTTTCCCCCTACTCATTGGCCTTTATATAGCCTTTAAAATGGTGTCACACACCTTTGGGTGTGTACTAGAGCTACAGGAGGAAGGGCTGGTTGCTGTTAATAATTCTCAACCTGAACCTAGCCTACCTCACAGGGTTCTTGTGAGAATTAAAAGTTGTGTTATATGTAAAGCACTCCGCATGCCATGGCAGTCAGCATTTTTAAAAATAAAGATTATATATAGCACCTCCCTGCCATGGCACTTTGAGCACTTTACAAATAACACAACTTCTAATCCTCACAACAACCCTGTGAGGTAGATTAGGCTGAGAATTAATAACAGCAACCAGCCCTTTCTCCTGTAGCTCTAGTATTAGGACAGTGAAAAGGTGATTTATAATTCAGGGATTTAAAGACAGATCTTGTGATGGGCTAAGGGTGTAAGTTCTTTCATATTTACATTTTCTTTTTATAACAATAACAATAATATTGGGCTTATGTCCTGTGTGGATTCTCACTTTAGTCTAGGGTGAAGGGTGGTTGACATGTTAGTCCCAGATGTAAGAGATGGAGCCAATAGGTGCTTTTAGATGGCTGGCACCCACAGATCTGCTCTGCCTTGCACTGGAACCGCCTGTCCATCTAAAGACAGGCCACCAGATGTAGAGGTGGAGCAGGTGGCGCCTGCTTCACTCCAGCTCCACTAGCAGTGCTCCAGAAAATCCCAGTGCACCGCCAGTGGAGCAGGCTGCTCAAACCTGGGGCACCGGCCAGAGGCAGAGCTGTGGTCCATCTCCTCACAGATGGCTGATTCCGCTCTGCTCCTGGCTGGGGGTTGTCCCAGACAATGTTGTAGAACTGCGGGAGGCAGGTGATCCACTTGCAGCTCTATGGTGTGGGGGAGCAGGCGCTGCGTGGGCAGACTGGCCCTACTGAGTCCGTATAAAACTAGTGCAGGTGGGGCTGCATGCAGGGGGGTGTGGGGCTGACCACTCCTGGAGCAAGTCTGGGAGTGGCCACGCCCAGGTCCATTTAAAGACACCCAAAGTAGTTCAGATGAGATCTTTTATTGAACCAACTACTGTTGGCGAGAGCATGCAGGCTTTGGGGCCATTCAGGTCCCTTCCTCAGGTTGCATGCCAAACCTCTTGTCTCCAAAATCAGAATATCATGGTGTGGGATTGAGATTTCAGTTTGAGAAAACAAAGACAGCGTTTTTCAGCTATATTCAATTTCCCTCAGAATCTAATCTGAGTGCACAGCCCTAGTATGGACCATTCTCTACTATGCTAAGTAAATGTTAATTGTTTAACAGTCTCCAGTATTTTCTTTCAGTTATAATACCTGCTTGGCCACAGCTACTACACTGACATCTTGCCTATTGACTATTTATGATATGCTTACTTATATATCTTTACTATATACAGACACAGCTTTTTTCTGTAGCATCATTCAATCTGGTCAATCATAGTTGTTCCAAGAACTCTCTATTCTTGGAAGTAAAGTCTCTTGTAATGAAAAGGTCTCTGTGTATCCTGTGAACTTTACCCTGGAGTGTAAAGGGAAATCTCCAGTCAACAAAATTATCTTAGGGTGAAATTGAAATGTATATTAAGTGGGCACTGCAATGCCTTTGGCATTACTGGAACTCTGCACTTTCCTACGAAGGTTGAGTGGGTGAGTGAAAGGAAACACAGAAAACATTGGGTGTCTTTAGACATAACATCAATGGGTGTCTGGATGTGTGTTTTGACCTTGATATGAACACTGGCCCTGTGTTTACCATGTGGTACTGCTTAGACACACAGCCCATTTGGGGGCAAATCGGTGTTTTGTTTACCACCCGATCTCAGCACACAAGTTCTGCCGCCTCTTTCCCCATGTTGTACCTGCTAACATGCCACGTGATATCATTAGACACAACGTTGGCCACATATTCAGCTGAAACACGCAAATTGTCGTTGTGATGCAATGGTGTTCACATTGTGTGTTCAATGGGTGGCCAAATTGGTGCTGGGATTGTTATGGTGTTTACACACAATGGCCAAACACGTATTAGGGGGTTTGACACCCAATCTTTGTTATGTCTAAAGACGCCCTAGGGGTGTTAACAGACAAGAGATTAGCCCACTGGAGTCCAGGGTCACTCTGTGGAGCATGCACACAGCTGCCACTTGCAGGTTCTGCATCACAAATGGACAGACGGGCAGCTTGTTGCACTACTCTTGCAATGTAGTAATTAGTCACATCCATCATGCTCCGTATATTATTTTTAGGAATTACACATGTCTAGGGTTTCCTTTAAACCACTCATGGTTTGATTCTGAGACTTCCATAGGCCAAAGTGAGAGGCTCAGTGTCAAACAGTGAGAAGTGGCAACCATAAGCATAGGGTTATACAAATTGTAGAGGGGGGAAGGCAGGGGGCAATTTTTAATGCCTTACTTTTCCCTTCAGACTCTAAACTATTTTGTCATCTGCATACTAGAAACTCCAGGGCTCACTGAAAATAGAGGAGCTCCATATCCTTCTCCTCCCCTACTGAGCTCTATGAAGTTTATGGCCATTTTTACATGGGCCATGCAGGGTGAGGGGGGTCTGTGTTTGCACCGGTGCGTACGCGATGGGTGGGGAGAGGGTTTAGATCGCTGGTTGCTCCATGTATGTTGATGAGTGGGGGGATGAGGATGCATGTTCAGCTAGATCGTGCAGGCACACCCACTCACCACATGTGCACCCGCTGTATCTTTTACACAGGACTCGCCCACGCATGAACACCCAGATTGCTGGGTGTTCATGTGTGGATGCGTCTCATATAAAAAGGGCCTATGTCTGTTTGGCAATCCTAAACCTGCTGGGCCCAGATCATCACACAGTAGCGATTGGCATAGCTTCACCACAGTAATGTAATGAAGACCTGTTCTACATGATGGAAAGCTTGGAGTGTAATAGACTCATTCATTCCTACTCTTCCACGTATTTTCTTGTTCCTTGTTGATTCGAACTGGCACTAGAAATATAGCCGAACCAGAATTTTAATAAGAAACAAATATCTGTACTTGTGGAAGTGGTGGCAGAGTGGACTATTTCCAGTTAGCATGACAAGATCCCGATTCAAGAAGCCATTATCTTTATATTTGATTTTGTGCATGCAAATATAGGGCGAGGTGCTCTGCCAATAAAGTCAATGGGAGTTTTTTGCCATTGACTTCAAGGGGTGCAGGATTGCAGTATACCTTTCCTGAGATAACAAAGTTTTCAAAGAAAAAGGGGCAATTGAATCATGTTACTCACTTGGATTCTGCAAATTCTTTGCATCTGAACTGCATCAGTCTTAACTGGAATTAGTGCTGCTGATGTCAATGGAACTAACTTCTGTGTAAAACCACCATGATCCCAGAATCAGGCTGTTATCTTTTTTGTTCTTCTTCTTTATGCTTTCAATATTCTGAAAAATAATCCTCTTATTATCTTTTGAAAATGATTTTGGGTACCCACGATGTGTAAAAAGCCTCTTAACAGAATTGTTTTAAAATGAGATATCATTTATCAGTTTAGTAGTCACTTTTACTAAGTGTTGTGTATAATGCCCCCACTGAAACTTAAAAACATCTATTTTCTCACAGAATGTATTTATTTTTTCCTGGGGTAAGATGGTCTTATAACTGAAGCACAAGACTTTGTGTCAGGCTAACTGGTTTATATAACACAACATTATATTATATACAGGGACCTGAGTTCACTGCACCAAAAAATCTTAAATTCTGCAACCAGTGAAGCCAAATTCTGCAAATTCACCGCGAGCATTAATATTTGCATAATTAAATTGATTTGCATAATTATGCACGCTGGGAAGCAAATTTGCACTAGGTTTGACATAGAATCACAACTTTGCTAATCAAACACAACTCAAATCCTCTGGAATTTCAGCACCTCCCTCACGCAAACATAGGGCCTTCAGACCCCACCAACCCACAATTCATCTCCCAGGGGCCTATTTACCCTCGGGTCATGGTCAGAATTGGCTGATTCTGTGATGATTCTGCGAGGATTGGCTGATTCTGTGAAGATTGGCTTATTCTGCGAAAATCACTGCAAACTGCAGCAACGCAGTCAACTTGGGTCCCTGGTTATATATAATGGTATACAGTTGCTATGGGTTAGCCAATTGAAAATGAATCCTGACAAGACCAAAGTGATTACGTTGGTTGTTCCTGTGACCTGGGTGACTGGACACAGAGACATCCGTCAATGATGGGGTCCAGCCTTCTTTGGTCACTCAGGTTCACACCATTGGGATGCTTCTGAATTAATCTTTGCATCTGGACCATTGGTTGCAACAGTGGCTAGGAGTGCCTCTCACAAGCTCCACCTGGTGAGAAGACTCTTTTTATCCTGGCCACTATCATCCATGCCTTCATAACCTTGAGGCTAGATTACTGCACTCTACCTTGGAACTGCCCTTGAAGGCCATTCAGAAGCTGCGGCTGGTACAGAATGCACGACCTGACTTTTGACGTGGTAAATCATCATAAGCATATTACACTTGTGCTTTGGACTCTGCACTGGCTTCAAATAGTTTTCTGGGCACAATTCAAGGTGCTGGGTTTTTTGACCTACAAAGCCCTAAATGGCTTAGGCCCAACATATCTGAAAGACTGCCTCCCCGACCCTCTATGTTCCGTTACGATCCCTAAAGTCAGCCAAGAACATCCTCCTGCTAGTTCCATCTCATGGTGCCAAGTGGGTACTGCCAAGGCCCCTAGTGAGCTACCCCATAGCTTTGAAACTTCCTTCCCTTGGAAATTCACCAAAGCCCAGAACTGAGCATCTTCCAGAGACAAGGTAAGACCTTCCCTTTTGACCTGGCATTTGGTGGGTGGGGAGAGGCTTTGGGAGCGAGTGTTTTAGGGAGAGAAGGGTCACATATATACAGTGTTTTGCCTATTTTTGTAACCCTCCTTGAGCCCTCGGGATAGGATGGGATAATAAGCACAAATAAAGATTCTAGCTCTGCCAAGACTTCCTGCTGGTGTCCTCTTACAGGTGTCTCAAATTCGATGGCTAATATTTTCAAAAATATCTATGTGACCTTGGACTCAAAAATGTAGTCTTTCACCATGAAAGTCAATGGGACTGGAGCCACAGATGTTAGTGGATGGGGAATTGCACCCTAAGATTTATTATAAGTCATGAGACTTTAGGAAAGGGGTTTTAGGCTTCAAACCCATTGCCGTGCTTTTGAAAATTTAACCTCCCCCCTAATATACATTTCCTAATCTATAACATGAGATAACATTTTACCTCCATAACAGAGTTGGATTTGGTTTGAGGTTTGCATTTATCAAAGTAAAGACCTTTGAGATACTAAAGCTTCTTGTAGCAGAGATAAGCCTAGGCCCTGCAGGATTTGGATGTTAATACTGAGAAGCCTCTACTGCTGAGGCTGAGGCGGGTGTGGCTGGTCTATATAAGACTGGTTGACTCAGGATCAGGGCCTGAACTAAGGGAACTCCTTTGGCTACAAGCAGCAGGAAGGATTTTCCTGGAGCTAGCAAACCGTGTGGAGCACAGGGTTTGTTTTGTACACTACAGTAGTTTGCTTGCTTTGCTTTGGTGTTATTTTGAACTGATTAAAAGTGTCCCTGGAATAAAAGAACCCAAAGGTTTCTCCGTGTGGTGATGACTTCTTGGAGTGAGTGGAACATCCCAGACTTCTATTTTGCAAGCTCTTAATGCATAACTTTAACTTATATAATAATGGGTGTTTTAAACACACATTTCTCCTGCATGTTTGCTGTTACATCCTGAACTTTCTGTGTGTCTAAATCACTCACCCAGATCTTAAATATCTGGCTCTTTGAAATTCTGCGTAGAACTCCTCCCAGAACCTTTGTGTGTAAAATGTTCTCCTGGTAAACTGCTTTGCTCCAGTAGCTGTGGTCACTGGTTTTCATGGCAGCCTGTCACATCTATGGCTGCAGCTACTTTAGGCTGCCTCAGGGCAGTGTTTGTGTGAAGAATGGATCCAGGAACTGCCTCAGGGCAGTGTGTGTGTGAAAAATGCATCCAGAACTTACTTGTGGACTTGTAAACCCAGAAGATTGAAAAATCTGGAACTTTAAGGGGTGTGTAAAAATGCCCATTGACTCCTCATGCTAGTAAACATTTCTATAAAGCTTGCACTGTTTAAAGTGCTTTGCACTCTTTATCTAGTTCTCCCACACAACAACCCTTCCAGTCATTATTGACCCTAATTTTACAGATGAGGAATAATACTTGCCCAAAGCTACCCTCTGACTTCATGACTTACATGAGATTTGAACTCTGGTCTCTAAGATTCAAGTCTAGTGCCTTAAACATTAGACTACACTGGTTTTCAACTTTTATTTAGAGTAACAAACTTAAGCACACATTTGTGTACTTGTAGGAAAGTCCACCATGATGTGCCATCCACATTATTTAAGGTATTATTTAAGGTTTTCTGTTAAGGTCTTGACTCCTCCACCTTTTAAAAGAACAGCATTGAAATATTTGTTTTGATTAAATATGAACACACAACTTCATATAAAAAATATACATTTAAACACACAGATTTATATATACTCCCAGGAGTATATATATATTTCTCTGTGACATTCTCTATATGGTGAGAAGGTCAGATATTCATCTTACTAAATATACATTTAAACACACAGTTTTATATATACTCCCAGGAGTATATATATATTTCTCTGTGACATTCTCTATATGGTAAGAAGGTCAGATATTCATCTTACTAAGCTTTTTCTTGTCTATTTAACATTTCAATATCAAATCATATCACATTTTACCAAATTCCACTTACTAATACTCAGAACTCTCTGGTGGACAGTGGGTGTAAAATCAAATAGGATTGCATTTCCTACATGGGCTGACTTTTACAACTATCTAGAAAACACAGACCTTCACTTTTTAGCAGGAGAGACAAATTGGATTATTTCACCAAAATAAACTTAAAACCATACTTACAACATTTACTTACAATAACTTTTCCAAACAGTCCTTATGGATACAAATCTGGGACTCATTAAGACACTAAATATACAGGAAAAGTCATTCCTAGACTAAATAAAACACTTGCTTTTCAATGGACTGTTTGCTACATAGGTTGCTTGACTGTAATGGTAGGAATGCAGGATCCCTTAGGAAGACAGTTCTTCTGTTATTAGGATTTGTTATAAATAAAATATGAAGCATGCACTCCAAAAACAAAACTCCATTATAGGGCATCTAAAAGATGGGAGAAATTTACTCTCTCTCTCTCTCTTTCTCATCTGTCTATCTGTCCTTATCTCAATTTATACAACACATTTAAAAGAATGCCATCTCATACAAGAACCCTTATCAAAATCTTTCCCTTCAGTCCTGTCATGTTTGTGACAAAATATAATTTTCCTCACCGTGATGTTTTAGCATTTAACCTATGGTCCTTCCCCTCCCACTCCCTCTATTATTCAAAGTCTAAAGAGAACTATGGAATTGTAGCAGGAAGCTGAAGATGTGTCATGGCACTTGTGAATACATCTCATCTCCTCAGGAATTAGAGAAAAGGAGAGCCCTAGGAAAACAAAACAGATGCCAAAAAAATTCACAAGCCTAAAAGGAGGAAATTGGAAATCTGCAGGAGTCAGATTCGAAATGGCTACCTTACAGCTCCAGGCAAGTGTCTTTTCTAATTTGAAGGGTTCATAGACCATGAGAATGTAATGGCAAAGGTTGCTATTAAATGGCAGATTTAGATTAAAGAGACAGTAGTCTTCGTTAGTTTCCTTGTCCTTCTCCCTGTTGCAGATTAATAACTGATTCGCAATCAGTAAGGACAAATGCAGCTGAAGGTTTAACAAAACAGAACTTTACTTAAGCTTTCTCAGGCATAGATCTTTAGTTACATCTAACTAGTAAGAAGACAAAATGGAGACAGACAATGAGAGAGAAGGGAAGAAGGAGTGGTTACACAAAGGAATTCAACTGTAAAACCCCATATCCCTTCTATGTACAGTGCCATCTGGTGGCTCTATAGTCAATTACTATTCTTAATACAGCAGGCATTAACTTATATACCACCAACACCCCTTCTCAACAGACAGAAGTTAACCTACTATGCCCATTTTACTTAGTAGCTTTCGGTGGTGGTCTCCTGCTAAAGGTTTTGTCAGGGCATCTGCTACCATGTCTTCTGTAGGACAATATTGCATGTCTATAAGTTCTTGTTCTTGCAAGTCTCTTAGGAAATGATATTTCACGTCTATATGCTTGGTCCTCGGGTTTACTCATTCTGTTTGTGCGAGAACAATACAGGCTTGGTTGTCTTCCAAAATTTGTATAGGGCTGTTCAGTTCTTTTCCCAAGTCTGTGAGCAATTGTCATAGTCAAATTACCCCTTGACTAGCATGCG
>QEPC01004307.1:16039-36678 GCA_003113815.1 Sphenodon punctatus | reverse complement strand
GCTGCTTGCCCTGTGCTCCCTTGGGTTGTTTTCTGCTCTTGGCATGCAGACTCCCACTCCCTGTGTTTTTGGGGTCCCCTTACACATACCTCACTGTTGCTCGTGCTCCCTTCCCCATGGCTGTGCTGGGGTGGGGGGCTGCAGTCAGCGCAACTGCCATGGTCTGTTCTTGACCCTCTGGAAGGATGGGTGTGCTGTGTTTAGCCATCCTTCCAAGGTCTCCCCCAGTCCGTGGGGATGGCCCCACCTCCTCTGGGCATTCTGGGGTCCCTCTGCTTACCGTGGCCTGTCCCGCATGAGCTGGAGCGCTGGATCCCTTAATCTTTTCAGAGGTTTTCCTTCCAGACATCTTGGGAGCCGGTGCACCCATGTCCTGTTTCAGGTCCCTTTTAAGGGCTCCCAGGTGGGTGTCCAGAATCTCCTGGGTGGGTGTGTCTGTGTGGGGGCCCCTGCATGGCCTCTCTGGCCATTTCTTAGTGGTCTCGGTGGACCCATTCCCGTGGGTGTAGGCATTTTTGTTTTTACATGGATGGGCGGGTGTTGAACACCCATCTCCACCCACGGACTATGCCAACTCCTTCCTGGATGCTCTGTGGGTGTTGGTGGGTATCGTCAGGTGGGTCGTGAATGCGTATCCACCCACTCGTGGGCGTTTACATGGGTACTCTCACACCCATCCAATGAGTGTTTATGGGTATTTGTGGGTGGGTAACATCCATGTAAAAAAGGCCATAGTTAAAGATGTCATCACCTGTTTAACTACTCTGCAACAGTGGGCCCAGGAGCCATTAAATTAAAAATGAATTCCTAAATATTTTTAAAAGCATACCTGTTCCACCTTGTGCTTATTAATGAACCAGCTGTATGTTTTATATTGAGGTGCAAAAACCATCACCTCAGTCTTTTGATAATTTAGCACCAGCTCCTCTTTGCTACTTTCAGCCTCAAAGTCAGATAATAAACAATTAAGTCCCAATCTACTAGTGGACAACAAAATAGTATTGTCAGCATACATAAGTATTGGCACCCGACGATTACCCATCCTAGTTGCCATATATTCCGCTTTTTCTGAAAATTTGATGATTGAATGATTAACATACAAGTTAAATAATGTTGGTGCCATAAGGCAACGTTGCCGAACCCCCCTGGTAGTTAATATGGGTGCTGAAAGACAACCTCAAAGATTAATGCAAACCTGTAAAGAAGTGTCCGTATATAAAGAGACAATCAGTGATAACAACCTCTTATCAATAAATAGATCTAAAAGTTTCTACCAAAGTCTACACCAATTTATCAAGTCAAATTCTGTTGTGAAGTCAATAAACGCCACAAAACAGTTTTATTTTCATATATATGTACTTTGCTATTATGTGAGCTAGCACAAAACAATGGCCTGTAGCAATATTCTGAGCATGAAAACCTGCTTGCTCATCAACTAATATTTCCTTTTACATTATCCAGCCCAACAAACGATTCAACAGCAACCTAGAGTAGATTTTTGAAATTATACACAGCAGATTTATAGGCCTATCATTTTTAGGATCAGAGCGGTCACCCTTCTTATATATTGGCACTATAACCCCAACTCTCCACTGCACTGGAATTAATCCTGAAATATTAATTAACGTAAACAGATTAGACAGAACTTCAACCAACAATTCTGGAAAAGCTTTAAAAACTTCCCCAGGAATGAAAAAAATACCAGGGGCCTTCCCATTCTTTCAGAGTGTTAATAGCTTCTAGGGATGTGTGAACAGGGTTCGAAAGTTCAGGGTTCAGCCCGAACTCAGTCAGTTTGGATGGCCGAACAGAATGCCAAAACCCCCGAACAGTTCGACCATGTTCGAGCGTGTTCCGATGAGTTCATGTGGGAAAAAACCTGGCTAGCAGGCCCAGGGAGGAGGTGGTCAGCTGAGGAGGGGTGGAGAGACTTGGACTAGCAGCCAGCCTGCCCAATCACCATTCCTCTTTTCCTCAGACCACTGGCTTGGAAGTCTGCAATTGGCCATGGTCTAGGCTGCACAGAGCCAATGGGGGCTTGTAGTAAGGCGGGCGCAGCAAGTAACAAAAGTCAATGCCCTCCCCGTCCTTCCATATCATTCTGAACTAGCCACTGATCCTGTCAGCAGGAATTTTCAGAACTCTCTCCCAGCAGTTTGTGTTCTTCCCAATCCATTGCCATTCTCCTCCTATTTCACCCGTTTCCACACATTTACCTCTATAGTTTCATTTATTTAGATTAGATTAGACAAATTTAGGTGTTATACCTGGCATTAAGAAGCAGCCACTCCATCCCCAGGACCCACCATCAGGGTTCTGGGTCCGTCCTTCCGCTCACAGGGAGCTGTCATTCCACGGCATGAATAAACAGCCAGCCATTCCAGCCCCAGGTCCCACCATCATGGTTCTGGGGCCTATGTTACAGGCAGGGAGGGCTGTTGTTCTACTTCATCCAGATGCTGCCACTCTAATCCCAGGACCCACCATCAGGGCTCTGGGACTGTCATTCCGCTCACGGGGAGCCGTCATTCCACAGCATCAAGAAACAGTCACTCCAGCCCCAGGGCCCTTTAGGAGCTTTGAACCACGTAGGATTGTGCAGAAGAGACATCAGTGTTCATTTTCATTTTTGTTTCCAAAAACCTGTTCATTTGGGGGGGGGGGGGAGGCATTGTAAAAGATGCTACTGTTTTATTTTTTGTTATATTTTAATAAATAATAATAATAAATTTGCAGAAAGGGCATCTATTAAGTGTATTTTTGGAAAGGGTCGTACATGTGTAAAATGGTCCCAGCAGCCATTTTTCACATGCACAGTGATTTTTTATTATTATGATTTTTTATTATTTTTAAACTTTCTTTAAAAAGAAAATTAAAAAGAAAAAAGAAAACACATACAATGAAACGAATGTTGTTTGCTTATTCATTCATTTTCATTACCTTACTTACATAAATGAATGGGGCTCTATTTGTTTTCATAATTAACTAAAAAATACAAAATTGCACACCCCTGTCACAGCCTTTTCATATCCTTTCCAAAGCTCTAACAGGAGAACAATCAGAACTGATTCCATGTCTGACAGATCCGGCTATTCTAATCAATCTAGAGAAATGTGAACCAGAATATTATCCAATACAAGTATTGCTGGACTGATTGGAGTCATCTCACCACCCTCTCCGCATGCACAAAACGGTGGTGACTATACTGTGAATGCACAAAATGACAGTGTAGTGCAAAGGGCCATTATTTTGAACATACACAGTATGAAACCGACATCATTTTGCACATACACAGTAGACGATGGAATCATTACATCAGAACTTTGATCAGAATTATGCTGCACCTTAAATCCACAGTGGAATTCCATCCGACATTCCAAAAATGCAGAAGCATTCTGCAAAAATTGTAGGATTGTTTTGACTCAGTTTCAGCCCTTCTTGAGGGTTCCAGGAGTCACCTACACACAGAGAGAAATGTGTACTGACATTTTGTGTATTAAAAATACACAAATTGAAAAATTGTGTATACAAGCAGGTTTATTATTTTCAATTGAAGTCAGTGTGTAGAAAAAGGGAACTGCTTTACTCAAAGTATCAATAAAATAAATCACTGAACTAGAAAGGGGCCAATTAGTACATTTGTGCATTGAAGGTTTGGTATTATTGAAAAGGGAATACACATCCAGACACTTAACTAGCTAACAACTATCACATTGCCAAGAAAAAGAAAAACAACAAAATCAGTTCTGACAAACCAGAGCAAGAGATACTCTAAACTGAAGATAAAGCTATCTCTAAACAGTTTGTTGTATGTTACTCCAAACTATGCTCATCAGAAATAAAGGTTCACCTAGAGGCAGTTCCTAAAGTGGCAATAGATCATGAGAACGAGGAAATATTTATATCTTCCAGTATTCGCTAAGGAAACTTTAGTTCCTATTGAAAAATTCCTGAAGACTCACAGATCACCTGGAGTTGATAGAGTTTTGCCAGGCTTTGTACAGGATATACGGCATTCTCTTCCCCAAATTCCTGAGATTATACTATAATTTTTCAAAAACTCCTTAAAATAGAGTCCTGTGCAGGACGGTTTTCCGTTTCTTTCTGCTGCAGAACCAGGTCCTTCCTGCCCTCTTCTGCAAGTCATTGGTTGTTGTTTTTTGCCTTTCTCACTTTCCTATTTCACACAATTCCATTTTTAATCTCATCTGGGAAGAGACTGGGATTAAATGGGAAATGTTTCAATTTCATCTCCAACATGGAGCGTCAGCAAACATAGAATCATCAAGTGAACTGAAAAGTGGTAAGAGTTTTACACAATTCTGGTTTGGGCCAATTTCCATGCCAGTGTACCCCACCAGTGCAGGGGTGTAACATACACCCCTACACTGGAAAGTTATATGGATATGGTGGCGTGACATGAGGAGAGCAAGACCAATGAAGACTCCGCTTGGCTGCCCCTCATTGAGTTGAGACACTTTCAAAACAAATGAAGATGTCTGCTGTAGTAGTATTTTCATTCCTAAATATCTCTAGCTGCTATTAAATGAAATGCTACCACTACCACACATGGCCACCCATCAATTACTCATCTGAATGCCCATGTGAATGTGATGCAGAGGAGTGCAGGCTCCTGTGATCCATGTAGCACCCATTCATGACCTGGCCGCTCGTGGAGCACTGCCAAAAAATGCGTCCCCTGCCCATATGAAGCAGGGCACCCACCCATACCAGCAGACAGGTCCTTGGCCGGCCGCCTCCACATTCCTGCCCACAGTTCTGCCAAGGACATGCACATGAAATACAACACCACATTGGCTCAAAGCACAACAGCCCTCTCTTGCAATGCATAAGAGAAGAGGCAATGCCCCAGAGGACAGCAGTTTGGACAGCAGCTTCCTGTGTGTCCCTTCTAGTAATATGTGCCTCTCTTGTTGCCTGGGACTGGCAGCAGCTGCAGTGGCTGCACTGGTCATGGGGATGAACAGGTTATTGGCTGTCACAGCTTCATGTTTCCATGGTGTCTGAGTCTTGTGTCATGGCAGAGGGCAAGCAGTTGGGTGGGGTTTCGGGTGATGGGGTTGCCAGCAGCAGGGAGGGAAACAGCTTGCCTATATAGGTTGTTTGCAAGGCTGGTCCATGGTAGAGGGAGTGTGTGGAGGCTGCTTGCATGGACGGAGTGGCCACTCTGGAAGCCGCTCATTAGAATCCCTCCACACTCACTCCACGTGTGTAGCTTCTCTGAAGCTGCACCACACAGTGGCCTCCTGCCGCCTCCCCCCCCCCGAAGCCTTGCTCATTAAAAAAAACAACTCAGTCATGTAAGAAAAAATAACCAGCCTCCTCTTCCTGAACTTGTTCTGCTCATCTCTAAACAGAAATGTATGTGCATTTAATCCCAACAGAAATTAAATACTTTCACATTCATATGCCACATGGGTGATTTATAGAAGATGTTCCAAATAAGGTTAGTAAGAATAATAATGTCTTTCCACTTTATTTGATATAGAAGTGCCCCCATTAGAGTCAAAATAAATATTGCTACTGACTTCTCCCCATTGAAAGGGTTACAGCAATTTCTGAAAGATTGATAATCTTGCATTCTGAGTCTGGCTATTAAAATGTAATGGACATGGGGCTGAATTTATTACCTCTATTTTTTTTATTTTTTAAAAAAATGTGGAGTGTCAGATAATGCTTATCAAATGAAATGTTATTTAAAGCAATACATATTGGCTACTACTACTTTGCAGCCATTTTAAAAAATAATTTTAAAAAATGGCCTAGCATTTTAATTTTTTTGACAAAGAAAAGGGAGATAAATTAATCTTCCAATATAGTCTCAACCTTCTTGTAAATCAGTGCATTTCAAGTTGAGCTGAGCCAAATAGATAAAAAACCATCCAATGCTAATATTTAGCATTCTGATAATTTCAGTGGTTATTCAGTAATGAACTGGTTTGAGAAGAGGTTAAGTGCCAAACTAGATTACCATAGAATACCACAAAAGTTAATCATTTTTCTGTTACGATTTCTGGATTACCATATTACTGCCTTACCGCGTAATCAAATGTTAATGTTACTATTCTAAAACCAGGTATGTAGAGGGGAGGGAGTAGATAGGAAAGGAAATAAACAACAATGCAGTAAACAGTAGGGTTAGACTTGAAGCTGTGGGTTGCTCACCCCTGATAAGCAACACTCTGACCTCCAGAAGGTTGTGCCTCATATTTAATTTCCGTTTCCATTAGGGATGGGCGAACGTGGTTTGGGAGTTCGGAATTCGACCAAACTCAGTCTGTTTGGTTGACCGAACTGAACTTCCGAACCAAACTCGAATTTCAAACCGAACTGAACCGAACCGAATTTCCGAACTCCGTTCTGTTCATCCATCCCTAGTTTCCATATTGCTCTCTTGGCTTATCTCAACCTTGGACCTTCCAGTTGCGACAATTGAATACAGCCTCTCAATTGAACACACTCCAGTGGTTACCCAGGCTGTAAACAAGGGGTGACAGAACTATGGGGAAGGCAAAAAAAAACTCACTAAAAGGCCCAGCCAATCAACCTAGCAAGGAAAAAATTCCTTCCTGTGACCAAATACAGCAACCAACATCTCCTATGGCATCAGTCAAGGATGGTGGGTGAGTGGCATCCGGCCTGCATGCATCTACCCATCCTACCCCTTTTGAGTGGGCAGGATAAGGGAGCTTGCTCTGTGTCCCCTTCCTAGCCCCAAACCCCAGATCAGGCAACTGTCTGATTTATTTGACTTCTTACCTGCACACCAAGATTTCCTCCACCTGGATTGCTCAGCTATGCTGTCCCCCATGCTGCCTCCTTCCTTAAAGGTGCATGGGGACAAGAGCCCTTGACGCACCGGTACATGGGCGGCGGGGGGTGGTGGTGGAATATTTGCAAAAAACTAAAGGGGATACTGATTGGTATCTGGATTTTTCCATATATCTATTGGTGTCCAAACCTTTCCATATACTGGTGGATACCACGAATCTGACCAGATACCAAATAGTGGTGATTATTCATTTCAGCTCTAATTTCAGTCTTAAATGATTTAATAAATTACTACTCCAATTGAGAGAATTTTAGTGCCCTCCCTTACCTGAACACATTTAGCACAAGCTCCTTGTTTTTTTCCTTCAAGGATCTTCGAGGCCTTCCTCTCCCCGATCTGTCTGAACTGGTTTATTACTACAGTCCCACTCAGAAGCTTTGCTCCACTTCTGTGACCACCTGACCTGCCTCAGCAAGTACTAAAAACAGATTTTTGGTCAGTGGGATCATTCCCCAGGCCGCCTCAGGGAGAAAATCATGGGTGACATCGCCTGGGTCAGTTTGGGACACTGAACTGACATGTACATGGTTGGAGAACTGTCTCAGCACCAGCATGGCATGGCATGGCATGGCATGGCATGGCATGGCATAGATAGATAGATAGATAGATAGATAGATAGATAGATAGATAATTTATTAGTTGTAAGCCCCATGGCTATCACAACTCCAGACATGCAAAATATGATCAGTATTTACAATCTCATATAAACAAAAGAAACAAATAACAATTTATAATCACAAACTTAAAACAATAAAATTATAATAAATACTAAAACATTATTTCAAAATAGGCATAGTATAAAACAAATTGACATTATCCAAATTAAACAATCAAAATGTGGGAAAATAATAATACCTAGGAGCCATGGTTGCAAAAAGTGTGTATAGTTCAGTGTCAAGACTTTACCAACCATCCTATCTCCTAATAAATTCCTATGTCAGCTCTCCATCCCAAACCAAAAGGATCAAAGGATTGAGGTAAGGTATCCCTATCCTTTCTTCTTCTGGCCATTCCCTAATCTGGAAGCAAAAATTTCTAACAATTTAGTTCTATCCGGGTCTCTATCCCCCAGCAGGTAAATCAGTTGCTGGATCCTTGGGCGAGTAAAATCCCATCCCAGGAGTCCCTGCAACTGGTCACGATAACCGACATAAAGTGGGCAAAGCAGAAAATAATGGGCCAGGTCCTCTATTCCTCCCCCACCAGGACAAATCCGCTCATCATATGGCACACCCTGGTACCTCCCCTGGACAACAGCTGTATGCATCAGCTGGAGTCTTACCCTTGTAAAAGCTACTCTAAGATTTGGTTCAAGAGAGGAATAGATATAAGGAGCTCCTCCTGGGCTGGAATCAGATATTTATAGAAAACTGATACCCTGTCTCCTGCTGCTTGAGCTCTCAGGGTCTGTCTATCCACATCCAGGACCCTTAATTTCAAAATTTCAATATCCTAGCAGCCTGAATACTGGCAAAAGGGGCCGACAGACCCAATAAGGCCAAGCGTGCTTTCACTTTTGCCCACCAAGGGTCCACTCCGCATTCCAGATCTTGTATTTTTTTCTTTCCAGGCAGCATATAACAATGAGGTATCTGAGATATTTTTAAGATAAGCCCAAAATTTAAGTAATCGTTGCTCTGCTATGGCCTTCAGGGAAACACTACCCACCTCCAGCAGTACTATAGCTGAGTTTGTTGCCAATGGTAATCTTAATATCCTTTTCCAGAGTTGATTGAGCACTGACGATAATCCCTTAAAAATCTCTGGGTTATAACCCCAAACTTGGACTCCATATAGCATTCTTGCCAAAAGTCTTGTTTCTATTATTTTATATACAGCTCTCACAGAGCACTGCCCAAAATGGAAAAAAAAAATCACTGGATGACCATAGCATCTATTTGTGCTTTTGATTTAATTGCCCGAATATGAGCTAGCCAAGTTCCATTATCTGTCAACATAATCCCTAAATATTTGTATACCCTTACCTGTTCTATTTTCTGGCCATGCATGCTCCAGTTATATTTCTTGAAGCACTTTGCTACCACCAAGATTTTTATCTTGCTATAATTTATACGGAGTTTCTTTTCTAAACACTTATTTGCAAAGACATTCAAGGATCTTTCCAATCCCCGTTTAGAAAGCGAGATCAAGATGGTATCGTCTGCATACATCAATAGGTATACTTAATAACTTCCTATTTTTGGCGGATGATATCTCCTGCCTGTCTATGATCTCTTATAAGAGGATTAGCATATATATTAAATAAAATAGGTGCAAGCAAGCAACCTTGACGAACCCCTTTGTAAGTTTTCACTAGATCAGATAATTTCCCGTTAGGGGGCATTCTTACTCTTAAGGATATTCCTGAGTATAAGGATTTTATTACTGCAAGTAATCTCTTATCTATTTTTAGTTGGCTAAGCTCTTGCCATAGTTGTGCTCTACAGATTGTATCAAATGCCGACAAGAGATCAATGAAGGCCATATAGATCTTTCTCTTGCATCTCTTATACTTACTAATAATATGATGTAGAATAAAGACCTGCCCTATTGTAGAACGGTTAGGGCAAAAACCCACCTGCTCCTCCTCCAAAACGCCCTCTGCTTCACACCACAGCTGTAGACGATTTAGGAGGAGTCTAGTATAGACTTTAGAGATAATGCACAAAAGACTAATTGGCCTATAGTTATTTGGGTCTCCCTTATCCCCCCTCATATAAATTGGAACCACAATACTAGATTTCCAGGTTTCCAGCACTTCTGCATCCGCATTGATTAAAGAAAATAAATAGCCAATAACACATACTCCCCAAACACGGAGGTTTTTCAATAATTCCCCAGGGATGTAGTCTGGTCCTGCCGCCTTATTCTTTTTCAAAGACTCTATAGCTGTTACTACTTTGCTTGAATCTACCGGGTCCCACTGCGGTAGGTCATCAGTTAAGATTGAAATTGAAGTTGGATCCCTACTCTCGTTTGACAGATAATCCTCAAACACCTTAGCAAAATATTCCTCCCAAAAGGAGGGAGGAATTTTCACTAACTTAACCACCCAATCCTGACTCCCAGTGCTGTTAACCATTCTCCAAAATGCCCTAGCATCTTTCCTTTCAACTATATCCTGTAACTGTTTCCACTGTAATTGATAATAATCCCCCCTTTTTTATTGATCAATTCATTATATTTTTTCTTAAAGACTCTCAATTTTTCCAAATATTTTGTCCCGTCATTATTGCCCACAAGTTCCGAAGTACCAACCTCAATGCTTTTCTGACCATTCTGCATTCCCCGTCCCACCAAGGCTTTCTTCCCAGGTGAGTGGGAGAGCGCCCCTTACACTCCTGGGTGAGTACGGGGGTCAGTCTATCCATCAATTGATGCCACAAAAGTAAGGCAACTTTTCTATTACTAGTGGCCAGTATCTGCTTACCCAAAAGTTCAAACTCCAGGCGCCCAAAAATATCCTGGACTACACCTTCCAGCTGATTAGACCATTTCAGGGTACATAATGCAGATACGTCCTCCACATTGGCTAGAAATTTATCTTCTAGAGGGTTAGCAGATGCTGAGGGTGCTTGTAGGCATATTTGTATAGGAAAATGATCACTTAAAAGCTGATCTCTCACCTGGAAGGACCATACGTAATGTCTCATATAAGAAGACACAAGGACATAATCCACCACACTTCCTGCCATAGACCCTAGGTAAGTCAAATTCCCCCTCACATCTCCTCTAGTATTGCCATTTAGTATTTTCCATGAGAAATCCAATATCAATTTATAAAGTTCTTGACCAGCCTGATTAACCTTATTATCCTGTGAGCATCTTTCCATATTGTAATCGCAAAGTTATTCATCCACATTATCTATCCTTAAACTCCTCAGAATATCAGGAGCCTTGGCTCCAATCCGGGCATTTAAATCACCTACTATAATTATCCCATCAGTCAGAAATTTAACCTGTAGATCCAAAATTATTCTCCTCAAGTTTTGCCAAAAGTCCTGTATTTGATTTGACGGCGGGTTATGAGTATTAATCAACAGAATTTCAGTATGCCATGATGGAATTACCAATCTGGAAATGAGGATATTAAGACTAGGAGAGTCTAAACATTGGACTTTATAAATGTCTTTAGCAGAAAACAATGTTATTAAACCACCCCTGGCATGACCACGTTCATGCACCTGTTGCGCAGGTGCTACACCTGTAATGAAGTCCTGCACTTTGATTTTATCCTGTGTGAACCATGTGTCCTGCAGGCATATTATCTCAAATCGTAAAATGAACAATCTAAAATCAGGATCTTTATTCTTAGAGGCCCATCCTGCGATGTTCCAGGACAGCACTTTTATCCCCATTCCCTCATTGTCACATTTAAGTCAATCGATTTTTGTTAAAGAGTTTTGTGCCTGACTAGTACCCCGAGGGGTACTCTGAGCCAAGGTTTCAATCAGATCCCCTTGGCATTCCTGCTTCCTGTTCTCAGGGCTTTCCAATGTTGGCATGCTCTTATGTAATGAACCCTCAATGAGAGTTTCTGAGAGGGATATACTGGAGTGTAAATTGTCTTTTCCTTTCACCGGGGTAGAGGTAACCTGAACTTCCAAAGGAGCAGTCTGCAATTTATTTACCCTAAGATTCACAGGATCAATACTTACTATTCCAGCTATTGAATTTGTTCCTGGTTGTATTCGAACTGGTGCCTTCCTCTGTCTATCATTGTTATAATTCTCCTCTACCTGTGACTTTGCAATTTGGTTATACAGCAGGGATAATTTGTTCAACAGGGCAGAAGGATTGAACCTCATCTTCTTCTCCTTCTCCCTCTCCTGATCTTTTAAATCTTTTATATCCCCACCTTCCTTCAAGTTCCTAGGTTGTATTCTGTTGTATCCTAGGTTGTAGACCTGTTATAACTCTTTGATGCTCTGCTGCTTCAAGCGGCGAAGTCCAAAAGGGTAAATTGCCTCGAGCAGTAGGTCTAATATTAAAGGCCAATCTATCAGATGTCTTCCAGTATGAAAGGAGATCTTGCCCCTGCACGTCATCTTTTCCTACAGCCAATAAACTTACTTCCATCCTTTTATTTTGGTAAGAAGACTCCTTAATCTTATCCTTGCCTGTATCATGAATTCGGGGGGGGGGGGGGATTCATCTTGTACCTTCTTTGATCGTTCATAGGTCAATAATTCAGTCAATTCTCTAACTTCTAGTGCCAGTGAATTCAACTGAGAAAACCGTTTGAGCAGTTAATAGCACATGTTCAGCCAAAAGATTCACTACCGGAATATGCTGTTTTACTTTAAAATCCGGGGGTCTAGATACAGAATTTCCCAAGTCAAGCAGACCCTCGGCCGCAGCTGGTTCAATAATCAAGGATGTGTTCAACTCACATCGGGATCCCATTGAAGTCCTTTTCTGCCTAATTCCCACTCCAGTTGAAGTATCCGGGTTATCCAATTTTCTCTTTAGACCCTCAGATAAGTTCAGCAGCTCCTCAGAATCTTTTCCTGCAGTCAACACTTCATATTTATTAGAGGTGGGGAAGAACACATCCAGCTTCCTCTGTTTGGAGGGGGGCAAAGTCACCACTAAAGGAGCACGTGACCATTTTACTTTAGAAGACATAGCAGGCACTCAGTAAAGCAAGCAATACGTGCCCCCAAAAGTAACACTCTATACCAGCCCCACTTCAAAGTTGCTTGCGCCTCTCTGTTCTATCTTGGGACCAAGAATCTCCATACACTAATGCTCAAACACGTCTCCACAGACACTTCACAACAGCATTTCTATCAGCGGCCCCGCCGCTCAGCACGCTCTCCCCAGCTCTCCAGGTAGGTTGCTCCCCTAAGCGTCACCTCTTCTATTGTACCAGCTTTTCACCAAGGACTGTAGACTTGTTTCTCCAAAGCAATACGATCCCCGCCAGCTGCTCAAAGGATGTCCATTAAAGAGGGGGGTGCAACCACCACCTTGGCCCTGCAAACAGCCCCGACAATGGCCAACACCCTTAGGTTTTGAACTTCGGCCAGTGCCCAAGGGCTAATGCCCAAGGGGGCCCCAGCCCCTACATAAGTACCTGCATAGGGAAAGGTAGCCAATGAGGGCTAGGCAAACCCTTCTCCACTCCACCCCTAGCTTCTCCTTCCACAAGCTGCTGGCAGGACACACCCAAGGGGGCCCCATCCCCTACATAAGTACCTGCAGATGGAAATGTAGCCAATGAGGGCTAGGCAAATCCTTCTCCACTTCACCCCTAGCTTCTCCTTTCACAAGCTGCTGGCAGGATACCATGGCCTGGGTAGGGCCAGGAGCACAACAAAATACAGGCAGGTGGACCCACCCATGGCAACTCTCAATGTCCAGCCTCTGCCATAACAGACAGTGAAGATATGGCAACCAATGAGTCACAGCTATGGTGCCTACCCATGGTGCCCCCTGTCCAGGACATGTATGCCATGTGGGAAAAGAGGTGCTAGTCTGCTATGGCTTGCTCTGGCAGAGTCAGGCTTCCTGTAGACAGTGCTGTGACCTTGGAGATTTGCTGAAGTCAGAGCCTAGGACAGCAGTCAATAGAGCCCCGGGAAATCCCAGGCCAACATCAGGTGGCACCTGCACACATGTTTAGAAGAAGGAGAAAAATATTTCTGGAAGCAGAAGACATTGGGTAAAAAACAGACATGACTTTGGCCCGCTTTGACCCACTAACACATATGTGCAGGTGGGTCCCAGGCTACAGTGGGTCAAAGCGGGCCAAAGTCGCATCTGTTTTAACCCAATGTCTTCTGCTCCCAGAAAAAAGTTTTTCCTTCTCCTAAGCTGCACCCTATGCTTGTAACCCCCCCCCCCTCAAATGAATGCTCTTTCTACCTCCCTACCTTCAAAGTCCTCCTAAAAATCTTCCCCTTTCATCAGGCTTCCGCAAGCTTCTTTCCCCCATAGTTTGCTCACTGAGGCTCCCTCTACTGTTCTATCATTCATGGTGTCCTTCTCCCCTGTAACTAAGCTAAGAACATGCACCTGAATCTTCTAAGTTTAATTAATGAATCCGTGTCTCTCCCTATGTTCCCCTCTCCCTATGTTCCCCTCTCCCTTTTGTCCCCTCTCTTGTCCTTCCTGTGTAACCTCATCTGGCTAGCTCAGATGTCTGCCCCAGTGTTCATTTGAAGGAGCAGTGGCTGTGGTGCCTGACGTTATGGGGGATAAACTGTGATCAACCTGGCAAGCAACAAGATGATTTCATCAACCCAGATAGCCTCTTTCTCCTTCAGTAACAGATGATCTTCTACTGAAGATCTTCTACCTGAGTGATGTATCTTCCTTGAAGGACATCTACGAACTCTCCAGAAAATAAACCAGCCCCAGAGTGCCAAAAAAACTACATGAAGCTAAAATAAACCTCTATGAGACCAATAAAAATAACATTTAGATAAACACAAAACACTGGATTTAAAGAGAAAGAGAAACAGCACCAAACAATCCCTCCCTGGGGTTCTGCAACTCAAACTCCACTGTCTGGTGGACTTGGGGCAGACTTTGTTTGTGTTGGCCATCATAGAACTTTCTCCAGTAGACCTAGGACTAGGACCCACCACTCAAAGCACCAAAGTTAGGTCAAATCTTTGCTTCAGAATCTAAGCACTGTGAAACTGGCAAGCAGGCACACAGGAGGGGTGAAGGGTAGGCCTCAGGGAATTATCCTGCAGTTCTCCAAACTGATAGACCACTCAGGTTCAGCTAGCAGGTAAAGTGATAATGTGGATAATCCAGTTAACTGCCAGCAGACCCCACAGTACCCCAGAGCAATACAGTGAGGCCCTCTCTCTTCCTTCACTCTCTGAGCTCACTTCAATCAGACCAGGATCTCTCAAGCAAGTTTTCTTCTGCCCTCTACTTCCCTTCCTTCCGTAGGGTCAAGAGTCAAATATTGGCTCCATAGATGGGACTCTGGCAGATGTAGTCCACAGTTACCACTTGTACAGGCTTTATGACCTGATTCAATCCACCCAAAGGAGACAATTTGAAGCCCCTGACTTTTCAGAAGGAGCTATGCCTAGATTACAAACCCCTCAGGGCAGTGATCCATCTGTAGGTAATGACTGTGCACTGCCAGGTACATTGCTGGTGTTATATGAATACGTTATTATTATTATTATTATTATTATTATTATTATTTTATATATTATAATATAATTATAATAATATATATTATTATTATTATTATTATTATTATTATTATTATTAGTAGTAGTAGTAGTAGTAGTAGTAGTAGTAGTATTAATAATAATAATACTAATAATAAACAAGCCCTGAAACTGGAGCTTAAACAATTAGCTGCCAAATGAGCAAACCCGTCAAATCTGAATGATCCAATTTGAAAATAATGAACTGAGGAGTGAAATGTACCAGTCCAACCTTTGATTGATTGCTTGTTTTTGGCTTTTTGTGTCCTTTGCACATTTCATTCATTTTGGCTGCTTGTGTCCAGTTCCAGTTCCACTCATCCCACCCAGAACAGAACAGAACAGAACAAACCAAAATTGCAAAACATTGGTTGCTCACACATTGGGTCAAATGTTGTTCAGGTTGACTACAGCCTGACTGAAATCACAAAAACCCCACAAACTCTAGCCTTTATTCTACTACCCATTTCAGCTCTACCTGAAATCATAAAGGGGGAATTGGACAAACAAAAGCAAAACAATAATATTAAAATCAGAACACATGTCTCTGTATCAGATCTACAAAGAACAATGCAAAGATCTACATTTTTAATAAGCAGCCGAAAAATTTTCTATTGTATCTTAATTAGTATGTTACCACTGGGAATATATACAGTGTTTGGAAATAAGACAACCAGGTAATTATCTATAACATTAAACTTTTTTGTGATGTGCTACCTTTTACAATTCTGAACAATGCTATTATTATTCTAGCACTGTACAGAATGGTAGTCTTATAGAATAATAATTCATATTTGAATTTGTTGAAGTCTAGTATGACATATATATAAATCCCTACACAATGCTTTCATCTTTTCCACTTTCATTAGCCCTGATCTAATGCTATGCAGATCTTGTGCGGAGCTTCATACACACACAGCAGTGCGCGCGCATTGCTGGCACATTATGCCACGCTCAAACTGCACGCATGTGCATGCACACACAAGCATGCGCACACACGCGTGCATGTGACTCCGTGCAGTGATCTGCACAGAATTGGATTGTGGCCTTTGGATGTCTTTCTATCAACTGTGCATATGGGCTTTATGCATGTATGCAGAGCACATCATTTCATCATAGGTAATCATTCTCTTTTATGTGTTAGGTAGACTGCATAGTGTCGGTATGAATCAGTGATTAAGTCACTCGAGTGACTGAAAATAAAATGTGTATTTTACTTTGGAAGGTGAAATATTTTCTTTGGAAAATATCTGTACGAAACAATTATTTTTTCCCCCTATTTTTGTTTATTTGGATATCTTATTTTTCCCCTACTGCCAGCCATATGTTTCATTTGAAATTAATAGCATTTCTGACAAATCATTTCAAGCAACCATTGCTTCAAAGCTGTGTTTCAAATAGGTGTCACAATTAAAGCTACCGTTTTGTTGCTATTTTGTAAATTCTCTATTTTGCAACTGCTTTATAAATTCTCATAAAGTACATATTTATCTCTGAAAGTTTTGAGATATGTACTGGTTCCTGTTAATGGTGCAAATTGTGAGATATTTTTTTTCTTACACTGATGTCTTGTGACAAGATCAACGTGGAATCAAAAGTAGGGGTGTTCCAAATGGGGGGGGGGGAACCCTTGCTAATATTTCTGAGGGTCCGAGGAGCAGTGTTCTGAGGGTCCGAGGAGCCCAAGTGTTCAGGCTGCTTTTGGACCATTGGAGAATAATTTCTGAGTTCGGAGGGGGGAGAGGATCAGGAGGGGTGCTAACAGGGACTGGGGGGTCTAGCAGGGGGCTTAGGGGTGGGTTACTTACCTTCCAGAGGGATCCCATGCTGATGCATGGCCTCTTCCCAGATTATAACCTTGAAAGTAAAAAAATTAACTGAACATGCTCAGAAAGGGCCTTAATGGTTCTTTCTGAGCATGCTCAGCCCTTTTCAAAGATGACACTGGCAGGCCGACGCTGCCAGCACCATCTTTGAAAAGTGATGAGCATGCTTAGAAAGGACCATTCAGTTCCCCAGGTCTCCACACAGGGGAGAACCTTTACATGTGGTCCTGACTGGGAAATGCTACCAGGTGAGCTCAGCTCCTAGTTAGACCCTTTTCACATGAGACACCTCCACCCAACGAACACATGGGTGACTACCCATGTGAACAAAGCTGAGTACATATACACTCTCCCACAACCCAGTTATTTCTACCCATGGAGCATCCAGGAAGGAGCTGGATGGTCAACACCCACCCGACCGTGTGAACAGGGATACTCACCCACCTGGGGGATGGGTCCTCTGAAACCAATGAGAAGGTACTATAAGAGGACAGAGAGATACAGCAGTGGACACCTCCTGCCCCCCTCCCCCCCAGCATGAGATGCAAACTGCCCAACCAAGAGCCTTTAAAGGACATGTGCACAAAGAGATGGGTGCACTGGCTAACACCATGGTTGGGGAAAAGTCTAAGGACAAAATCAAGGGAACCATCACCAGGGAAGGCACCACAGGTGACCAGGTCACCACAGAGAACCTGGGCCAGCCAACGGAAGGGGAGCCATCCCATAGTAGCCAGGGAGGAGGAGCTGGATGACAGGTGACAGGTATATTGTCCCTAAACAGGAGAGCACCCACACAGCAGCACCCACCACCACCAGGGTAACCAGGCTGGAAACTGATTAGGGCACCCCCAACAGTCAGGTAACACTGCAGAACTTTACGGGAGCAAGGGAGGGAACAGAGTACTACTTCAAGCACTTTCAGGGAGATGACTGACTGACACCTGATGCGAATTGTTAGGAACGACACCATCCCCCCCAGACCATAGACCCCCACCTCCCTTGGCAGCACCCCATGATACACAGGTCAATGGGTGTAGGGGAACAGAATAGGAGAAAAAGGAAAAAGAAAGAAAACACCCCATGCAAAACCGGTCTAGTCGGAAGGAATAAGAATGAAACAGGGAAGGCTACAGGGTAAACTATGGAGCAGTCAAAAACAGGTGGCCTCCCTCTTTTGAGATGATCGTTCCATGGCCACCTGAAACTCTGGGCAAGCAATAGATCGATCGTTAGGCTGATCACTCCACGCCCATCTAAAAATAGCCTTATTCTCCTGTTTATAGAAACTTTTTTTGGGCTCTTGTATTCATCTTGTCATGCCCCCCAGTGAAATCCTCCAAAGCCTTTTCCTGTCTGGTTCATCCTTCCATGCCTCCTCCCCCCCCCCCATTGAGGTCCTTCATAGAAACTCCCTTTTGCCCTCTGGCTCATCCTGACATGACCCCCATTGAAATCCTCCAGAGTTTTGTTTCCCCCAAACACATCATGCAAAGGCTTCTTTTTCAGCCCTCGCATTTCTAAAGTACTTTTAGGAACACCTTTTGTGCACTTTTGAGACCCCTTGCCATGCCTCTCAAAACCCTATAACTGCCCTTGTTCCCATGAACAAATTGGGTTATTCTTGAACACAAACAAAAGCAGGTTACTCTGTGCATGCTTGCCTCAAAGATCGCTCCCAGACCATTACCCCCTTTTGGTCTTTTCAAGCTTCTTCACCCTCCCCACCCCCCCATCTCCAAATGCCACTGGATCTACAGGGTTGCCTGTCCCTTTTCAACAGGATTGGATAGGTAATATTGCTTATTTTCCCCTTTTCCCCTCTCACGCAACGCCCACTTACATCAGAGTAGCCAGACCGGAGGGTTTTGCTTATAGTTTACTGTGTATGTATGCCAATTGTGTTTGGTGGGAGGGCATAGAAACTTATTCGTATCAATAGAAACTTATTTGTGTCATTCGAATTGATCAGTGGGTGAACTGTTTATGTATCATACCTAGTCTTTTGTCAATAAATCTCCCTTATTTGCATCGGAGTATCCTTGTTTTGTGTTGTGGTGTGGGAGGGAAATTCCAGCCAGCTGGCAGTGCATCGCATCCTGAGACTGATCCCAGGGGACACGTGTGGACCCTTTGAATCAATTTGGCTAATTCCCCCTAAATGTAAGAGGTCGTTTGGATATTGGGGTACTGTCCCCCAATATTTACTCGTGAAGTCGGTCCGTGTCCTAACAGAATGCATGCCAGCAACAGGTTAGCACCTGCTCCACTGCCACCACATCCTCCAGGTGGGCCCCAGGCACTCAAGCTGACTGGACCTCCACAGACAGTTCACAAAAAGGCCAAAAATGGTCAAGGGAGGAGATCCAAACCTTCATATGTCTGTGGGGGGACAGGAAATTCCAGTATGACCAGATGAGATGCTTCAAAAACGCTAATGTGTGTGAAAACATCTCCAATGAAATGAGGCACCATAGGTATGATAGGGACGTGTCCCAGTGCCAGCAGCATGCAAAGCAGCTGAGGTTTAGTTACAAGGAGATCTATGACAACAATTTCAGGTCTGCCCAATCCCGGCGAACAAACGAGTTCTACAAGATCTGGATCACTTCCTCTGCATGGACTGGGAGATAGTGGCCTCTTGCACACATGACTCAGCCTTCACCAGGGGCAGAAAACAGGTGGAGAAGACTGCCCTCCCCCCCCACCCCCTACATCATGGGGAACCCACTGCCCATGGAAAGGCCAACCAAGAAGCAGGATGACAACATGCCTCCATCCAACAAGTGGAGGAGGCATTTTTATGGACCCCAACCGCAACACTGTCTGTGACCATCCATGTGCACCTCAAAAACCCACAAGAACACCAGACCTAAGGAACGTGGACACACATGCAGCAGGTAGATACCGTGGATGTCCCCCAGGAAGAGGAGGACATTGATCCAGGTAAGAGGCAGCCCCCATGAAAGGGGAGGGAGCAGCCTGGACAGGCCCATCCCCAGGAGGGGTGCAAGGGTGAACTAACATACAACTTTTTCCCCCCAGCTCAAGGGGACCAGGAGTTGGAGGAGCAGGTGGTTGAGGCCCAAGAAGAGGAGAAGGACCCGGAGGCCACAGTGGAGCACTACACCCCAGACTAGGGGTGTGCACCAGGGACCTATGCCATTTTTAGTTTTCATTTTTCATTATTAAAAACTGTCACTTTGTTATCATTATTAATGACATTTTGTTTTTCGTTATCGGTGTTCTCAAGAGCGGTATCGATTTTGAGCGACAACAAAGATTTTGGTTTTGGTATTTTTTCCATTGTGTGCTTCCACCAGTGGCAGAAGTGACAGCAGGCACCTGCCTCAGACTTCCCAGAAGTTGAACACCTTCATTCCTTTCGTGTTATAATGCAGTAGAAATAAGTGCACAATGATAATATGAAAATTACTTATATGTATGTCTAACCTACACCTAGTAACCTATACTATATGCAATATATTGCTATCTAAGTATCTATATCAATAAACATCTATCTGCTATGTGTTCTAAGTATCTACCCTATTCGTATCCTATAATGCGTATGCGTATGCGTATGCGTATGCGTATCTATCTATCTATCTATCTATAATAAAAAACCTTGTCTATCTATCTGTCTATATAATATGGACACAGGAAGACAGACAGGGGAAAGGGAAAAAACCTATAGGATATATTTATCTAAGCTCTCTCTCTATTATCTATATCTTTAATCTACATCTATGTATCTAATCTTTATACCTAAACCTTTAT
>QEPC01004306.1:35275-45315 GCA_003113815.1 Sphenodon punctatus | reverse complement strand
AAAAATAAAAATAAATAAATAAAAAAATTAGTGTAGCAATTCTCTCTGTAACTAGAGTTGATAAAGAGCATCTTAGACTGTCAGTTAGAGGGACCAGACGCATGAGCAGGTGATGATTAAGTATAGCAATATAACAAGCCCCTAATGGAAGTAAATACTCTCTGCCACGGGAAAACAATCCCTATAGAAGCCCAAATTAATGTCATGTAATAACATTCGGACAAATATTATTTCACTTACTCTGAAGTTAGGTCATAAAGGCTTCCTTCAAAGAACTGAACAACCGAAGAGCAGTAGACGCCTAACTGCTACAGCTGCCGTGGCAGTTAAGGAGGGCACATAGACACAACAGCAAAATTATTTACTTTAAAGGGAGTAACTACGTAACTTCCCTCAATCTAGTTGTTACTCCCAGCAAGTTTTTCAAGGAGGGACACTGTAGTAATAAAAAATGAAGGAGTCTCAACTCACCAAACTTCTGAAGTCGGCCCTGAAACGAACACCTCACAATTCTGTCTTACAGCAAACAGGCAACCTCTAAAATAATCCCAGGCAGGAAAATGGATAAAGGACAAAAACAGCAGGGAGAGGCAATAAGAATTTAATACTGCATGGCTGTATACCGGCGAAAAATAAACCAACACCAAATATAAGAAGAGAAAGAAGAAGCCTACCTCAGAATCTCCTCCCAGAGCAAAAGCTCTAAAGGAGTTGTTAGCAGGGCGCACAGCAGCATGAATCCCGACAAGATGGAGGTGATGTTGGTGGGTAAGGCAGCGGGGGTAACAGCCCCCATCATTGATGGGCACTGCCCTCCGCTGATTCCCCAGGTACGCCAGTTACATCTGGTGCGTCGGCTGTATGTTTTGGACTCTGACCTGGCCACCGTCATCCACGTCTTCATCACCTCTAGGTTTGACTGCTGTAACGCACTCTACGTGGAGCTACCTTTGGTGATGGTATGGAGACTGCAGCTGGTGCAGAACGCGGTGGCCCGTCTCCTGGTGGGATTGGGCCGCCGGGAACATATTACACCGGTTCTTCAGTCTCTGCAGTGGCTGCCTGTAGTCTTCCAGGTCCGATTCAAGGTTTTGGGGGCTTACCTATAAAGCCCTAAACGGCCTCGGCCCAACCTATTTGTGGGACCACCTCACCCCCTGGGTTCTGGAGCGGCCCCTGTGGTCATCGGGGGGTGCTCTCTTGGAGGTCCCCCAAGTCTGCCAGGGGGCCACAATGGAGAGGGCTTCCTTGGTGGCCGCCCCACAGCTGTGGAACTGCCTGCCAGTGGAGGCCCATTTGGCCTCGGATCTAACGTCATTTCGAAGCTGTTGCAAAATGTGGCTGTTTCGCCTGGCTTGCGGGAGGGGAGGATGGGTAGGGTGGGGGGAGATGGATTAGGGTTGGGGGTGGTTGGACATTTTTTATACCTCCCGTTGTCTGTTTTAGTGTTAATGTTTTATATTGTGCGCCTCCCAGAGCTGCCTGTGGCTAAAATAAATAAATAAACCTAAGTGCCAGACTGGGTCAGACCAAAGGTCCATCTAGCCCAGCATCCTGTCTCCGACAGTGGCCAATCATGGGGGCCTGGGATAAGTACCCAACAGGTCACAATGGGGGAACCATTCCATGTTTTCCCCCAGCTCCTGTCATGTTCCCTGATCCTGTCTGGTGAATAGCTGCTAATGGATCTATCTTCCAGAGACTTCTCCAAACCTCTTTAAAACTCAGCTATGGTACTGGCCCTTACCACAGCCTCTGGCAGTCGATTCTACAACCCAAACATACGGGTTCAAATACCTCCTAAAACCTACTTCTATTAGGCTTTCCCTAGCTCCCAGCCCCCAGAGATTGCCCATTTATGCTCGTTGTTGCCTGGGCTCTTGAGTTGATAGGTTCAGGCTTGAGGCCTGGATAGTTATTCACATATTTACACACATATATGAATATATCATGTATTCAGTTATATAGTGGTTTGATAAGAAATAGTCTGCTTAATATAGGAGTTTGTAGTTTAATTAAAAAGGATTTTAAAGAGTGTTAGAATTTAGAGTCTTATGTGCTGGTGACTGAGCAGGATTGCTGAAGATTGAAATGGAACACAGGGTGTTTAGCCATTGAAGGACTTGAGGGAACTTGTCCTAACTGGCCTCTACTTTAGTAATAAAGAGGATGGATGATTTTGAGATTTTGGACTTTGATATCCCAAAATGGGGGTGGTGGTGGTTAAACTTAGCAATGATTACACGCTACAAATTTATTGCGGAATAAAAAAAACTTAAAGGCAAAGAAATGAAAGAGATTTGTACAATTTTACTCTGAACTGTATCAGAGTACCTAACTAGATAAACGAATAGAAGAATTCTTAATTTTTTTTACATTTATTCCAACTATGATTGCTTACCTTTACATGTAAAATTACACTTTTTATAAATTCTTCCTATATTCTAGTTCTTATTTATTTATTTCAAATTTATTACCATGCTCTTCTTGCCAAAGGCAGCTCAAGGTGACTTATGATATTGAAATACATATATAACAAACCAAAAATACAAAAACATAGAACATCCCACAACCCTCCACCTTTCCCCAGCCCCTCTCCGCCCCAACCCTACCTCCCCCGTATCCCCACAACTCCCCCCTCCCTAGCCCTCACTCAAAAATGCCCTTCTAAACAGAACTCCTATACATGACCTCATAAAGGCACAGATATAAATTACTCTCCCAGGGGAGGGAGTTCCACAGCCACGGGGCCATGGCAGGGAGCAACCTCTGTTATTGTAGAGACCAAGTTGAAAATAGGTCTCTCCAGACAGGAGCGCTCCAAGGCTGTGAACCTGAGGGCGGGCGGGGGCAGACCCCATCAATAACGGGTGTCCTAATCCTTAAACCTCCCCCAAGTCAAAAAGCCGGCCAACCATCATCACCTCAGTCCCCGGCTGGCGTTCACTAACCAGGATGGGCATGGATCCAATTCACAACTGTTGCCCCGCACAGCCCCAAGCACATCCTCTGCAGTGGTGGGTGNGGGTCAGACCCCATCAATAATGGGTGTCCCAATCCTCAAACCTCCCCCAAGTCAAAAAGCCGGCCAACCATCGTCACCTCAGTCCCCGGCTGGCGTTCACTAACCAGGATGGGCATGGATCCAATTCACAACTGTTGGCCCGCACAGCCCCAAGCACATCCTCCGCAGTGGTGGGTGAGAACGATTGAAATTCATCCAAATAAGAAGGACAAGGCTGTACCTTCACAGCCCCAAACTCTGTCACTGCCATAGAAATGGTTGCGCCAAAGTCGTAGTGAATACAAGCAATTTTGTCTGCAAAGTAATCAATAACAATGTCACAGCGGACATTAGATGACTCCAACTCTTGGCAGAGACAGGCTGGATTAACCAGACCTCTCACCAGCTGGAAAAGCTCCACTGGATGATACTTCGCAGATGCTATGGTTCCCTATTAATTGACGCTTCTCTGACAGAGCAAGGAAAAACTTTGGATAATTGTGACTGTGATCTGCTGGTATTTACTGGATGGTCCTACTTAAGGAAAACCTGGAACAAAAATCTTGTTAGAACTCTAGGAGAAGCATTTAAGTTACCTATGTTCGGTATACTAAGGGACGCCATTATTTTGGGGTCATCTCCTGAGACGACTCTCCAATCTTACTCAAATGTTATCAACTTATTTAAACCTTATTTTGAAAGACAGTATAAAAAGTCAGGAAAGTATTCTTGGCAATCCAACCCAACCATGGTATGATTTGGAATGTAGGCATGCTAAAAAGGCTATTGTCACTATGTATGAGACATACAGGAAAGGTTAGCGCCCAGACTTTTTCAGGATTTCTTCTCTATAAAGAAGGATTACAGTCAACTGATTAAAACTAAAAAGGATTATGCGACCCTTCAATGGGAAAAGCTGATTGCTTCGACCCAGGCTGATAATTCGGCCGGATTTTGATGCATAATTAATGGTGCTATTCAGAAAGAAAGGAATGGCTGGTCCATAACAATCCCTAAGGCTAAGTAGGAACTATACTATAAGGACCTTTTCTCTTGCCATGAAACATATGCCATCTCTGTGCCAATTATGGAGACACCTAAATGGCCCCCAGTTGAGGAAACCACTATAGCAGATCTGATTGACAAACTTTAAAAATGGGATAGCTCCGGGTGCTGATCTAATTCCAGCTGAATTCCTGAAAGCTCATAGAGATTGGTGGGTGCCTTTTCTGGCGGCTCTTTTTACTTGGGTCAATGAAACTGGCAATATATCAGTGGACTGGTCAGAAGCCATCGTTGTCCCCATATTTAAAAAGTTTGTGGGGAGATCTCTGGCTCCCTATCGACCAATTAGGCTCTTGAGCATGATAGGAAAATTGTATACCAAATCTCTTGAACAACGTATGCTCAACTGGTTAATGAAGGAAAATATCATTTACCCTGAACAGGCCAGATTTCAAAATAATCGCGCCACTACGGAGCATATTTTAACTCTGGCCCGTCTGACAGAGAAATATATTGCCAAAAATAAGAGATTATTCACGGCCGTTATCAATCTTAAGGCTGCATTTGATTTGGTCAATAGACCCTTATGGGACAAAATAAATCCGACCAATATTGACCATAGATTACTGTCATTATTACAAATTTTACACTCTAAGACTTCATTAATGGTCAAATATAACAACAATGGCCACCTTACCGATCAAATTTCCACACACATCAGAGTGCGCCAGGGCTGTGTTCTAGCCCCAACTTTGTTTAACTTCTTCTTAAACAATCTGGTCCCAATTGTGTCCACCCCGGGTCATTTCCCCCCTAAGTTGGCTTCCCGCTCTGTTGGCGTGCTTTTGTATGCCTATGATGCGGTTCTGCTTTCACAGACTCTGTGTGGCCTGAGGAGGCAATTGGCAACATTGGCTGAGTTCTGCCATCAAACTCAATTACAAATTAATTATGGCAAAACTAAGGTCCTGGTCTTTGGAAATGGAAGGAAGTGCTACAACTGGATCTTGGGCCCTTACCCCCTTCAGCAGGTAAACCAATATAAATATTTGGGGGTAAACTTTCAAAAATCAGGTAACTGGGCAAACCGGTTTAAAATGGCTCTTAACCAAGCAATAGCTTTGAAGGGTGCTATCCTGTGCTATTTTTATAAGAGGGGCAATACGGTGGCTCTGGCCACAAAGGTGTTTAATGCCAAGATAGGGTCACAGCTCCTTTATGGGGCTGCCATATGGGCAATTTTGCGCCCTTTCAACCTTGATACTAAATCAAACTTTCTGAGAAGTATTCTACAAGCCCCCATTGGGATTCCCTCAGCTGCTTTACGCTTAGAGCTGGGTCAAGTAAGTTGGAATACCCTGGCACTAAGATGCGCTCTTCACCTTTGGCTTAGAGTCAGTTTTGCGGACCAAGCTGGGCTTTTAAGATTCTTAGCTAAAGATCCCTATAATTCTGCATGGTCTACAACCATGCTGAGGCACGTCCAACGACTCGGATTCTCTTTTGATTACTGCCTCTATAAGGGCTTCTGCTCTGCTAAAGCCAAGATAACATCTAGATTGAATGATGGGGTTTTTTGGGTTTCTTTTAGTTATTTATTGTGTGACCCATTTGGTCGTTACAAAAAATATGCATATAAATATACAAATAAACAAATAACGAGATAACCTTGAACAAATAAAATGTTCCAGGAACAGGAATACAATTACAGAAATAAATTTACTTACGCCGTTTACTACACAGCACCAAAAACAAAACCTAGCCACCTTCTTGGAACGTTCTGAATCAAGGCCGCCAAGAAGAGATTTCACAAGCAAATCCTGTTGCCAATTTGAAGCCGAACCTATATATGGAATCCAATATTTTGAACGAAGATCGACATACAATGGGCAGCCAAAGAGCACGTGCTTAATAATTTCCACCTGTTGAAGATTACAGGTTGTGCAATATCTATTCTCCCTGGGAACCTTTAATTAGCGTCCCTCAACCACCGCTGAGGGGAACAGCTCCATCCTGAACAATGTTAGAGCGTGCCTTAGATGTGCATCAACCCAAGCAAACAAATACTGATTACTATTGCCAAAACATATGTCTGGACAAATACTGGAGATTTTTTGAGCTCCCAGTAATGAATGTTCTAATTGGAGCTCTTGGTCTGAAATTCTCCTCTTAACAATCTCCAGTGCTGCTTTCAGACCAAGAGGGGCCAACGTACTAGGTGACAAACCCAATTTAAAGATCAGCAGAATAAGTTTACTATTCCATACATCACATAAGCCCTTAGCGAGGAGCAGTGCAAATAGTGAGTTTGAAGTTGGCGGAAATAACGTTATAATCAACCAAAATTTAACTAAAAGGAACAACATCCTTGATCTAATAGTGCTTGAACAAGATTCTGTCCTCAAAAAAACTTGGGGGGTACCTGGAGGGAGACTCAATAGACTTCTTAAGAAGGCATTTTGTACCTTCTCACACATGTCCAAAAAATGGGAGCCCCCAAATTTCACAAGCATATAAGTGTTGGGGCACTACTTTAGCCTTGAATAGACGTAAAGCTGGAGCTATCAGCGTACCACCTTTGGAATAGAAGTAACTTTGAATAGTTCTAGCAGAAGCCATGGTCTGAGTCATCACCGCCGCAAAATGGACTTTCCAAGAGCAGTTGTCTTTGAAAATCACCCCTAAATATTTGTAGGCGTGGACCTGCTCAATTTCATGTCCACCCATCTGCCAGCCACATGAGTGGGAGGATCGTCCTTTCACTATAACTTTAGTTTTATTATGATTTGTCGCCAAGCCTTGGCAGAACAAATTAAATCCAGACATTCCTCTTTTCAGTCCAACAGGGGCTTGAGACAAAATAACCGCATCGTCAGCGTATAACAATAAAGGAATCTGTCTATCAGCTATTTTTGGGGGGTGAGAATCAATCTGAGCAAAGGATGCAACGACACTATTAATGAAAAAATTAAACCGTGCTGGGGCCAAAATACATCCTTGGTGCACTCCCCTGGTTACTGAAATTTTCTTGGTCAGACCTTGATTATGGTGGCGAACTTGCAGTATGTTGTTTGTATAAATACTAATTATTAAATACAACAATCGCCGGTCAATAGAAGACTTCAAAAATTTATTCCACAAAAATCCCCGGTTAACTGTATCAAATGCCTCTTAGGTCGACGAAACAAAGGTACAGAGTCTGCTTCCTCGCTGGGTCCACAGATCTAGCACATAATTCTTTCAAAATAAAAATGTGGCCCAGAGTGGAATGCCCAGCTCTGAAACCCGCTTGTTCTGGTTCCAAAATAGAGGCTTCGTCCATCTATCGCTGGAGTTTAACCAGCAAAAATTTAGAGTAGAGCTTACTGATTATACTAAGCAGGCTGATAGACCTATAGTTAGCCGAGTCTTTAGGATCACCCTTTTTATAGATCGGAAAAACAATACTGTTAGACCAATCTGCTGGAAGCTTTCCCGTGGGGTTTATAGCAGTAAATAGGGGAGCCAAGATTTTCGCCCACCATTGAGGGCTGCTTTTTACCATTTCAGCTGGAATCAAGTCACACCTTGCTGCTTAACTAGATTTCAGTTGAATTATCAACTCAATTACCTCCTCTTCTTTCACAGGTGGCCATTCAGGTGGAAGGTCCCTAACGGTCACCAGCGGGGCAATTAGGGCTGTGAAAAGAGACTCAAAATGCTGTTCCCACACCTCTGCCGCAATCTTGCACAATGCAGATTGCTTGGAATTTATTTTAGCAAGTTTGATAAGGTGCCAGAATTTACTCTGGTCCTTTTGATTAGCAGCAGATAACAGGCTCAACCAATTTTCCCAACAGAGGCCCTTCTTCTTTTTTTGCTAATAGATTTTTATAACTTCTTCTCACTGCAACTACTAATTCTCTGTTAGATGTGCTTGGGAATCTTCTAACCTGGCGCACATTGCTACGCAGTTTTCCTTGCAACATAACATTCCTAATCAAACCAGTGAGGAAGGGCTTGCTTATAATTAGGAGCCCTATGAGTCACTAGAATCGTTCTACAATAATCCATCAGCTTGGAGTATAACACTTAACACATTCCCCTTCTGCTCCACTATTTGGGAAGGCAGGAGAGTACGATGATCCAAGTCAAGCATCTTCCAAAATGCCTCCTCCAGCTCCAAAGACCATTTTTTAATTAGTCTGGCATCCTTCCCTAGACCCGCCACCTGGTTGTCCCTGGTAGCACTCAGTCCCCCATTTGGTACGGCAGCTTTATGCTGAGGGTTGTTTAACCATAACTGTAAAGGGAGATGGTCTGAGTCCATTTTAGGGGCTACCCGTAGGTCCTGGACACAAAAAAGTAACGAAGCAAAACCATAATATAGTCCAGGACACTACAGCCTTGTATTGAATAATAGGTATATTGGCCCTTGAGATCACCCGGCGTTAAACCATTTAAGATCACCAAATCGAGTTCTGCCAATAAGTGTTTGACTAGCGGGGTTCTTGAATCTGTGGTTTGGTCCTTGGACATACGTACATTGTTAAAAGGAGGCAAACTGACTCCTTCAAGTTCTAAATCCGCCAAGTATGGATCACTTCCGCCCATCCTTGTATTCCAGTCCCGCCCAATAATCAGCTTTGCTAAGGGAAATTTCCTAAGAGCCTTTTGAGTCTGGGACAATATTACTGACCATATTTCTTTAGAATAATATAAAGAAGACAGTGGAGGAACATAAACGTTTCCTAGAACAGTCTCTAAACCCCCCCTTAAAACTGCAGTGCCAAAGGGTAAAATAGGGTTGAAACTCGGCTAATGGTTTAACTTGTACAAATGACCCCCAGACCTTTAATAGAGCCAAGCCACCACTAGCTCTACCTTGGTTTATGTTGGCAGTAGCTGGTATACCAAAACCCTCAAAATATGGACGGGCAAAGCTCCCCACCATCCAAGTCTCCTGCAATAGCACAAGGTCAAATCCTTTCAGGTAAGATATAAATCCTGGGTCAGTCGTACGCTGCTTCCAGCCGGCAATATTCCAGCCGAGAGAACATCTAGATTGAATGATGTTGCCCACCAGACTGACCTTGCCGCAATTGAGGCTTTTCCATCATTAGGCATCTATCGGGCCTTGACACCTATTCAAGGGAATATGGCAGACTACTGGAAGTACTATCTTTCGCCTAAGCGAAGCCAATCTTTTCTTTTGGCCAGAATGACTGCCTTACCTACAAGGACCTTCGAGAGGTGGTGTCAGGCCATACCTGTTAGCCACCGCTTATGCCCCTTTGACTTTGAAGAGGCGGAATCAGTGGGGCATGTCCTCTTTGAGTGTCAACTCTATCAGCCTCTTAGATCACAGCATTTGGCGACTCTGTTGGGGCATTACCCTGGGAGAACAAGATCGGAACTTCTTTTCTGTTTTCTTGCTGATTTACAACCTGAACTCACATTTGCAGTGGCCAAATTTTTGACCCAGGCTTTTAACAAGAGAGACCAATTTTTAAAGTTTAAGTTGGCCTAATCATGTGCTGGTTAATTGCAGTGGGAGCGATGATTAACGCACTATTGATGTATATTTGTGTTGGATCCTTTTATGGTTAATGGACACTTGTTCCCTTTTTAGACAAGTTTGTGTTTAAGTCTAATTGTATGAGTGTTTACCTTCAGGTATGTTCACTTTTTTTTTTTTTTTGCAATGGCCGGTTGGCCACACCACCACTAAAATGATTTGATTTGATGCTATGGGGGCAGTGAAGAAAGCCTCAGTTTCCACCATCACAGCCACAGCATAGTCTTTCAAAACCGACCTATGCCGCAATCGGTCGGATTCAGCACAAGTCGAGCACCATCTGTGCTCTAGCTACCTACCCGCTGCTTCAGCCACCTCAGGTCCTCCGTATACCATAGGGAGGAACCTATGCCGGCGCAGCAGTGGGAGCGGACACTTGGGTGCCACCATGCTGATGGCCTTGATCAGAATGCCATTCCACAGGGTGCCCATGTCATCGACAGAGCAGCCGTCCAGGTCAGTAGGCAAATCCCC
>QEPC01004306.1:0-18107 GCA_003113815.1 Sphenodon punctatus | reverse complement strand
GGGGCTGCAGGCTGAGTGAGGGAGGGGGCTGCAGGCTGAGAGGAGGAGGGGAGGGGGCTGCAGGCTGAGTGGGGGGGCGGGAAGGAGTGGGGAGGGGCGGCTTTCTTGACAATGAACAAAGCCCCAGGAGAAATCTCTCCCCGGGGTGGTGGGGCTGGTTTCCGGTTCCCTGCCTGCTCCTGTTCACCCCATACCCTAGTCTCACAGCGCTTAGACTGTTGGGTGGGGCAAGAGAGAGGGGTTGCTCCCTTTGTCCCCATGGCTGCCCCCTCTCCTTAGTGCCCCACCTCTCCCCATGGTTCTCCCCTACCCCCCATGGCTCCTGGAAGGAGCAAACACCCAGCCCAAGGAGAGACTCACCAAAATGGGGACCGTGTAAAAAGGACAGAGAATGCCCATAGGAACACATTGACCTTCCCCGAATGCCCATAGGAATCCATGAAGAATGGTCACATTAATTCCAAGGGTGATGGGGACTCACTGGGACACCTCAAAATGGGCTCACGGGGGAAGAAGACCCCTCCCCAAAATACTCTAAAATAAGAATGACCCCGAATGCCCATAGAGATCCATTGATCTCCCCCAATGCCCAGTTACCTACATTTGCTTACAGATCTGGCCCTGCATTGCTCTTATCTTCGAGACAAATTTTCTTTGATGGTCCATGGATTCCTGTCCCCACTCAAGGGTGTAGCTCATGCTCTGGGCGTTCCTATGGGCGTTCGGGGGAGTTCAGTGCGTTCCTATGGGCATTCTGTGTCATTCTTATTTTGGAGTATTTGGGGGAAAGGTCTTCACCTGTGAGCCTGTTTTGAGGTGTCCTGGTGAGTCCCCATCGCCCTTTGGATGAATGTGACCATTTTCAATGGATCCGTATGGGCATTCAGGAGAGATCAGTGCATTCCTATGGGCATTCGGGGAAGGCTAATGCGTTCCTATGGGCATTCTGTGTCATTCTTAATTTGGAGTATTTGGTGGAAGGGCCTAATCTAAACATCTTGTAATGGATCCCTATGGCCTTTTGATCTTCTAATGCATTCCTATGGGCATTGGGGGAAGGTCAGTGCATTCCTATGGGCATTCTGTGTCCTTCTTTTTAGACAGTCACACCAAAATGTTCCTGCTGTCCCCTCCTGCCTATCAGCCTAAGCCTGCCTCCGATGGACCTCCAGCCCCCCCCCTCCCAGAAGACCCAGGCCCAACAGCATCTGAGGTAAAGGGCAATCCAGCCGAGAAAAAGCCGCCCCCCCCCCAGGTCTGAGGTTATTTGCACTGTGCGTGCACCCCAAGTCCAGGAGAGTTTCAGAATATCTTCCAGGGCCACTCAAACTTCCCAAGTGTCCGTCCCTCTTCCCCTGCCCCCCTCCCGGTCGAAGGCTGGGGTTGGGGGCAGGGAATCTGGGGTGTCTATGTGTGGGTCTTTGTGAGGACTGGGTCAGGTGGCTGGGGGTCGGCAGAGGGGCTGTGGGGGCAAGGAGGCTGGGTACTTGTTCATGGTTGTGTTCACCTGGGAGGCGTGGATGATCTCCGTAATTGTCAATGGGAAGTGGGTGGGCCTGAGTGAGGGTGGCCTCGTATTTTTGTCTTCGTCCTGGGCATCGCAGTTTCTAAGGCCGGCCCTTCTTATTGGTACTTCGATGCTACTGATGCTGAACATTAGTTTACTCCTCTTACGTTGATCTATATAAAGATAGAAAATTCTTCTCGTTTTAGAAGTCCCCCTGTTCTTGACTGACTTACGTTTTTACCCTGCCCTTCTCTGAAGACTCAGGGGTGGCTTACAATATCAAAAACAAAAAAATATAATAAAATATGCTTAAGATCCTAAAACTCCAACACCGTCCCAAACGCTCGCTCATCTGGCCTCAGCTGTGTTCCCTAGCCCTGATCCCTTGTACCCTTTAGCTGCCAGGTTCCCTTTTCCCCTCTCTTGTTTCCAGGCCCTCGTACCCCTCTAACCTACAGCTTCCTTGCTCCCCCTTGTGTCCAGACCTCTCGTTCCTCTCCCAATTTAGGTTCCCTGGGTTCTCGCTTACTGTTCCTTCCTGGGCCTCCGTGATGAGCTGTATGATCTCTGAGGCCGACAAGACCACAGCGGAGAGGTTTTCCCTTCCTGTGTTGCTATCCTGCTCCAGCCCCCACATCCCCAGGTTGCCCTCTCCCAGTTATAGTTCTCCCCTTCAGTCTCCCTGTGCCCTGACCCTTGTGCCTGTGACAACGGGGTCCACAGCCCGCTCTGGAGTGGTTCTGCTCATTCCTGGCTGGGAGAACCCAGAGAGTAGCGATGGACGGTGACTCATTGTCCCCTTGTGGGGTCCTGGAGGGTTCCATCTTGTCCCCACTTGGTTCAATGTGTATTGTTCACGCCATGATCATCTCTCGCCTTGACTACTGTAACCTCCTCCTTACTGGCCTCCCCCGCTCTCACCTGTCCCCCCCCTTATCTCCATCCAAAACTCCACTGCTATCATCCACTCAGCCCGTCGCTTCGACCACGTGCAGCCTCTCCTCTCCTCGCTTCCCAAGCACATCCGTCACAAACATTTGGTGTTCACGTACAAATCCCTTCACAACCTGGCTCCCCTTTACCTCTCAGCCCTAGTCTCCTTACACACTCCTGTACGCACTCTCCGCTCCTCCTCTGCCCCCTCCCTCGCTTTTCCTCGTCTCCCCTGCTCCCCTAACCGCCTTCATCCCTTCTCCCTTGCTGCTCCCCACATCCGCCTTGCCCCCTCCCTCCGCACCTTCAGATCCCTCCTCAAAACCCACCTCTTCCTCACTGCCTTTCCCGACGCCTGCTAGAACTTGCCTTCAATATTTACTGTCTGCCCTCCCTGCAGACTCTTGCCTAACTGCAGCCAAGCCAAGCATGTGCACCTGAGACTTCTCATCCACTGAATGTTGTTTATACCGTGTCTCTCCCTATACATCCTCTCCTTGTCTCCTGCCTCCGTGTCTATTAGATTGTAAGCCGTAGACAGGGACCGCGTCTATCTTATTGTTCTGTAAAGCACCAGGTACACAGCTGGCGCTATACAAATGTTTATAATACTACTACTAATAATAATGAATAATATCTGAGGTCCCTGGGTGAGATTGCTCGGAGATTTGAAGTGAAGTGCCATCAATATGCAGACAGCACCCATCTCTCTCTCTCTCCTTTTTGTTGGACCCATGTCCAGCAGTCTCAGTGCTTACCCGGTGCTTGGCTGCCATTGGGGACAGGATGTGGGTGAGCTGGATGAAGCTGAATCCAGACAAGACCGAGGTGATGATGATTGGCCAGTCTTGCAGCCTGGGAGATGTGGGAACGAACGCCTGTTATTGACAGAGTCCGGCCTCTCTTGGTCACCCAAGTTCGGAGCCTCGGGGCGCTCTTGGATCCACTGCGGCGCCTGGATGGTCAGGTTGCAGCGGTGGCCAGGAGAGCTTTTTACCAATTTAGTTTGGTAAGGAGGCTGCGACCTTTTCTGTCAGATTTGGATCTGGCCACCATCATTCATGTCTTCGTAACCTCGAGGCTAGACTAGTGCGACGCGCTCTACGTGGAGCTGCCCCTGAAGACTGTCCGGAAGCTGCAGTTGGTACAGAACGGGGCAGCCCGCCTTCTGTCTCCGTTCCTCTGAGTGCAGCTCCTGGCTCTGGCTGGGCAGGGCTGCTTTTTCTCAGCAGCTGATCTGTGTGGGAGAGGATTTAGTACAGAGATAGAGTGTGGTCACCGTGTTGGTCCCAAGTGACGGAGAGAGAGAGTGGTTCAAATGATCTCTTTTATTGAACCAACTGTTGGTGGTGGAAATAAGCAAGCTTTCGGGTCACACAGGGCCCTTCCTCGGGCATGTAGCATAGCCAGTAGAAGTACATAAACTGAGCAAATGTAAAGCAGGTCTATATGAGGAAGCATAGAATGGGTGGGAGTGGACACAGCAAGGTGGGAAGGGGGTTAATTTATTTATTTATTTTTATTACATTTATTTGCCGCCCCCTCATGCCCATGGCATCTCGGGGCGGCTTACAACACCAGTAAAAACAATTTAAAACATCAACACAATTTAAAAATATCTAAAAAACACCTAAAACCCCACCACCCCTCCCCCACGATTAACCCCTCCCCGCCTCCTCCAAAGGCCTGGGAGAACAGCCAAGTCTTATAGGCTTGGCGGAAAACTAACAGACTTGGGGCCAGATGGGCTTCCTCCGGGAGGGAGTTCCATAATCGTGGCCTGGCCACTGAGAACGCCTTCTCAATTGTGGCCCCCCGCCTTACGCGGGGGGCCTCCAAGAAGGTGGACCGAAGGGGCCGCCCTGGGGTGCGGAGGGTGAGGCGGTCCCTGAGGTATCCGGGGCCAAGACCGTGTAGGGCTTTATAGGCCAAAACCAATACCTTGAATCTGTCAGTACGTTATAGGCAGCCAGTGCAGCGCGCGGAGCACAGGAGTAATATGCTCTCGCCGACTTGTCCCCATCAGGAGATGAGCCGCTGCATTATGCACTAGCTGCAACCTCTGAGGCAGCATCAAGGGAAGCCCCACGTAGAGCGCGTTACAGTAGTCCAGCCTCGAGGTGATGAAGGCATGGATGAGGGTGGCCAGGTCGGCCACCATCTCCACCTGCCGATCCAGGCGGAGACCCGAGTCCAATAACACCCCCAGATTCCGAGCCTGTTGGACTACGGGAGGGCGGACCCCCTCTATGAGGGGAGCCAGCCCCTACCCTACCCACAGCCATCACCTCCGTCTTATCAGGATTGAGCTTCAGTCTGCTCTGCCGTAACCAATCCGCCACGGCCTTCAGACACTGGGACAGTACTGAGATGGCAGGACCTGGGTCAGTTGAAAAAGAGAGGTAAATCTGGGTGTCGTCAGTGTATTGATGGCAATGCACACCAAACCCTCTCACGATCTCCCCCAAGGGCTGCATGTATACATTAAATAGTAATGGAGACAGAATTGAACCTTGCAGAATGCCACAATCCAGGGCCCGGGGGCTGAATGATCGGAACCATCCAAGGACAGTCCCGTCCAGACCTCCCAGGGCCCGCAACCATCTCAACAGCAGCCCATGGTCCACTGTGTCAGAAGTGGCCAAGAGATCTAGCAGGACCAGAAGTAATGAATGTCCTGGGTCCATCTCCCAGCGGAGATCATCTACCAAGGCCACCAACGCCGTCTCTGTACCATAGCTGGGGTGGAACCCAGATTGAAATGGGTCAAGGAAACCGATGCTGTCAAGATGAGCCTGGAGTTGCAGTGCCACTGCTTGTTCAATAACCTATCCTAAAAAGGGAAGGTTAGAGACAGGTCGGTAGCTGGCGAGTGCGTCTACAGCCAAGGATGGTTTCTTCAGCATGGGGCACACCACGGCCTCCTTGATACCAGGGGGCAATCTCCCCTGCCGAAGGGGTTGATTACCCCTGCCAGCACCGTCCCCAATGTCTCCCTGGAGGCTTTCACCAACCAGGACGGGCAAGGATCTTATTCACAACTGGTGGCTCTGACAGACCCCAGGATGTCCACAGCATCGGCTGGCGTCACTTCATGAAACTCAGCCCAGAAAGATGGATTAGACAGGGCCTCCATCACCTCACGCTTCATCTCCACTGTTTCTAATCCAGCGTCAAAGTTGCTCTGGATCCTAGCAATCTTGTCTGCAAAGTAGATAGCAAACGCCTCACAGCGGGCCTGGGACAAGTCCCCGTCCAGACGGAGGGAGGCCGGACTGACCAGCCCCCGCACCACCTGGAACAGCTCCGCTGGATGCGACTTGGCAGATGCTATGAGGGCGGCAAAGAATTATTTCTTTGCCGTCCTCACAGCCTCAACATAGGACCGCAAATGGGCCCTACGGAGAAGTCGGTCAAATTCAGCACGAGTCCGACGCCAGCATCACTCCAGTCGCCTCCCTCCCTCCCTGCTTCATACACCACAGCCCCTCGGTAAACCAGGGGGTCCTGCGGTGACGAGACAGGGACAGGAGACGTCTCGGAGCCACCCTGTCAATGGCTTTCCCGAGCAAGATATTCCATGCCCGGACGAGTTCATCAACATAGCGGCCATCAGGGTCTAAGGTTAAATCCCCTAGGGCCTCTTGGAACCGTTGAGGTTCCATCAGCCTCTGGGGGCGGACCATTCTAACTGGTCCATTCCCCTTCTGGAGGTGGTGCACTAAGAGACTGGCCTGTAGGAGGTAATGATCCATCCATGACAAGGGCGTAACCCTCGGATCCCCCACTACCGGATCACCCGCCTCAAGGCCAGAACAGAACACCAGGTCGAGGGTATGTCCCCCCACATGGGTTGGGCAGTTGACAACTTGGGACAAGTCCATGGTTGCCATGGCGGCCATGAACTCTCGCTCCGCTCCCACAAGGCCGACATGGGCATTGAAGTCCCCCAGGACCAAGGCCCTGGAGGAGTTCAGCACCACCGCCGAGACCAGCGGCGAGGGATGCTACTGGGCAGGAGGAAGGGACCCGGTACACCAGCAGCACCCCTAAATTGCCCCTAGCCAAATCAAACACCACATGGAGGGCCTCAATCTCTGGAACTGGACACCTCCTAACAGACCATGTCTCTTTAAAAATCATAGCTACACCACCACCCCGGCCCCCAGTGCGGGGCTGGTGCTGCACGGCATACCCAGCTGGAATGAGATCAGCCAAAATTGGCCCCGCCTCCTCATCCAGCCAGGTTTCTGTAATACATGCAAGACCCGCAGTTTCATCCAGGATCAATTCATCCCGAATTACTGGGGCCGGCTTTGCCATGGACCTTGCATTTAGCAGCATCAAGCCCCCACAGGCAGACCTTAGATCCTGCTCCTCCTTCATCTCAAGTGGGGGGGGGGGGAGGCTCTTTTGATCTCCACAAGGGACCTAGGTCCCCTGGGAGCTCGAGNCAGCAAGCCCTGATCTTCTCTCTCTCTCTCTTCCCTGGGCAGGAATTCCCATCCAGAAACCAGAGCTGATCTATCGGATGGAGCGAGGGGAAGAGCCGTGGGTCTTGGATCTGCCGGACTCGGATGAAATGGGGATCCTGGGAGACATTGGGCCAGGTGAAGAACCAGGTGAGCAGTGGGGAGTGAAGCCCAGAGCTGGGACCCACATGAGACTTTGTGAGCTCCCCCACATCTGAGTCAGCTTATTTAACCCACTTAACTCCACTGGGCCGGGCCCCGGACAGTCTGCAATTTTTTCCTGCAACCAGGAAACACAGATTCTGTGAGCAGAGAATTCAGATTCTGCAAGCAGCATAAATTATGCAAAATAACAAAATCTTGCATTCATAGCATGCATAGTAAGCAGATGAATCTCCCAGCATGCCATTCCATCCGTTTTGACCTTGTCATGTGTTAGAAAATTGCACAAAATATTGAATGGAGCTCTTCTCTGGCAGGCGGGCTGCATCTCTTTAGCAGCTGGGAAGCAGGACCTCATTGTCCCCAATCTTCACCAGTTACTAACAGTGCCACCACCCTATTGGCTAGCTCAGTGCCACGGAGTTTAGCAGAGCCTGTGTTCAAGCTCCCAGAGAGAGGGGCTGCCTCAGGGAGCCCAGCGGAGGATGGAGCAGCACAGTCACATCCTCACTGTCGGCACAGGCTTATTTCCCCCCATTCTGACCCCTGCTTGACTCTCTCACAGGAGCTGCGCTGCGCTGCCCAGGAGATGCCTGGCTCTTACAGAGAGTCCCCGTGCTGGCACTCCCATCCTGTCAGCTTCCCTGTCTCCCCCACCATGGAGAGAGGCCTGTCTCTTATACACATCTAGATGTGTATAAGAGACAGCCACACCCACCTCACCCCCCCCCCCAGAACCCCTTAAAACCATAAGTTAAAAACAAGATAAAAGCCGTCGACCCCTAATCCCGCTAAGGGCCACACGCCGACTGCAATACAAAATAATGGTAGCATCGAACAACGGATCCAACAGCGGGTCCAGCAACAGCAGTGGCAGCAGTGATATCGGCGGGGCAGCACAATAATAGGTGTGGTGTCTGTCGAGCAGAGGGGCCCCCGGGCGCCCTGGCCCAGCCAACGGCCAACGCCCTTTGGGTGTCGCCCAAAGGGCCCCGCCCTGGATGTTATTACCTGGAGAGGGGGAGGGGGGAGAGCAGAGTGGCAGTAAGCTCCTCCAATCACACCAGCCCAATCCCCACAGCAGCAGACACAGCTGGAGAGGGAGAGAGCACAGCTTCTAAATAGGTCTCTGTTTTCAGTGCTGATAACTTCTTGCCGTAGGGAAACCAGGCATGAGCCGTGAACACAGTGGGGGGCCTTGGGCCAGTCACCGTCTCTCGGCCTCCGTTTCCCATCTATAAAATCTATACAATTTGTTAGCCGCCCTGAGCTGCTTGCAGGAGGGGCGGGGTATAAATGTATTAAATAAATAAAGTGGGAATAATAATGACCGAGCTCACAGGGCTTTTTGTGAGGCTAAACCGGATGAGTATTGTCTTGGGGATAAAGTATTGCAGTTGAACCTGATTAGGGAAGTTGAGTCTTGGGTTATTCCTCAGAGAGAGGTGGGGAAATTTATTTCCACCATTTATATCCTGTCGCTCCTGCCTAGGCAGCTCGAGGCGGCTTACAAAAATTATTTAAAAAAAATATAAAATTCATAAAAGGGAGGCATAAAAGAAAATACCCCGCCCCCCCCTTCACCCACCTCCCTCACCAAAGGCTCGGCAGAACAGCCAGGTATTGCACTGTTGCCGAAATGAGGCAAGGTCCAGGAAGGTTGTTCCACAGGCTGGGCACCACCCCCGAGAACGCCCTCTCCGTTGTAGGCCCCCGCGCTGCCCCGGGGGACACCAAGAAGGGCGCTTCCGGCGGACCGCAGGGGTCAGTCCAGGGCACAGAGAGTGAGGCGGTCGCACGTATAGGAGCAGCCCAGACCGTATAGGGCTTTATAGGTCAGCACCAACACTTTGAATCGGGCTCAGAAGACTCTCGGCAGCCAGTGCAGAGCTCGGAGCACCGGTGTCATGTGCTCACGGCGACCCGTCCCTGTAAGGAGACGAGCCGCCACATTCTGCACCAGCTGCAGCCTCCGGAGCGTCACCAAAGGTAGCCCCACGTAGAGCGTGTTACAGTACTCTAATCCTGAGGTGATGAAGGCATGGATGACAGTGGCCAGGTCGCAGTCAGAAACATACGGCCGAAGCCGTCGCACCAGATGTAATGGGTGAAAAGCACTCCTCGCCCCACCCTCAACCTGGAGATCCAGGTGACGCTGCGGATCGAGACGTACGCCCAGACTGCAGACCTGAGACACCAGTGGGGGACGAATCCCATCAGTGATGGGGGACGTCACACCCCACCGCCCTCCCCACCAACATCTTGTCAGGATTTAGTTTCCGACCGCTCGCCCTCATCCGATCCCCCCCAGCCGCCAGACGTCGGGTAAGCACCGAGACTGCCGGGTTTGGGAAGGATGAAAAGGAGAGGTAGAGCTGGGTGTCATCAGCGTACGGATGACACTGCACCCCATACCGTCTCTCAACCTCGCCAAGCGACTGCATCTACACGTTGAACAAGAGAGGGGGCAGACAAGAATTTGGTGGTTTGTAGCCAGCACACGGGACCTGGTGCTTTTTGGAAAAGGAGACTCGCTCACCCACCGCAGCCAGACCTTGTTTGTGTTTAAATTAAGTGGTGTTGCCTTCGTAACCTGTACCTGTGTCCTTCCTTCTGTCGAAAAGGACAAAAGATGTTTAAACGTTCTCTCACTTGCACGTTGTACTGATGTGTTAATGAACTTGTCTGGCATTTCTAAACAAGAACCGCACTGCCAGTTTGGGAGATGGGGGGGTCCCTCCCCCCCACATGTTAACTTTGCACTGGGCCCCACAAATTCTGAGGCCTGTTGCCCAGAGCCCCTTCCCACTCCATCCCTGCCCACTCTGAAAACTTCACTGGGCTCTTTGCAAGTGGCCAGAGCCGCAGTAGGAAACTTTCAGAGTGGGCGAGGGCAGAATGTTGGTCCTGGTTCCTCCTCCCCCCCACTCCGAACACTTCCTAGCAGCGCTGAGGCCACTTGGAAAGGTTCCCTCTAGAGTTAGGGCTCAACTGAGCCCCCTCCCCCTGTGGTGGCTACACTCCTGGGGAAAGTGGCAGCTCGACCTTTTGAGGTGACTTTTCCAGGACCCTCCTAAACCTGCTGTGAAATGAGATGTTCTGGATTCAATGCCTGTGGGGGGCTGGGTTTGCTGTTTCCTTGTCTGAGAAACATTTGGAAATTCTCTTCCCATATTGATGCTCCCAGATGGGGTTGGAGTCTCCAAACACGGGCAATTTTCTAACCTGTAGTTTAAGGCCCCAGTTCTTTCCACAAGTTGTTTCAGGAGCCATTGAGCAGATGACAAGGTGTGTGAACTACGGCGGGGGGATGGCATGGGATGGGGGGAGGGTTGCTCTGAGCTTCCCCGGAGAAACCAGTTTGGCTCTTTCTCGCTGGAGAATTGAGTCCATTGTCCCCATTGATGGCTTGTACGTCTCTCTCTCCCTCCTGGCTTGGTTAGAGATTTGCTGGGAACTAAGCCCTCCCTCCCCCACTCCTTTCCCTTCCCAGGAAGGACCCGGGGGGGGTGTCTCAACATGTCTGTGTTGCTGTCTGAGCTTGCGGGACTGTATTTCCACTTTGCAATGGGGTCAGGTACAATGTTGGGAACCGTAGCCCTGAGCGGAAAGCACTGCTGGGGGAAGCAAATCCTGAGCGAGGCTTGTTGTTCCAGATGGCGGTGACCTTTGAGGATGTGGCCGTGTATTTCACCAGGGAGCAGGGGGCCCAGCTGGACCCAGAGCAAAGAGCCCTTTACTGTGACGTCATGCGGAAGAATTATGAGAACGTGGCTTCGCTGGGTAAGAATCCTTCCCCACTCCAGCCCCCTTCCCCCTGCTACTTATGGGAGTTTCGTAAACTGAGGGGGGGGGGGGTGTTCATCCCAAACATAGAAGATGGAGACAAAGTAGTTCAAGTGATCTCTTTTATTGGAACAACTGTAGCTGGGGTGATGATGCAACTTTGGGGCCACACAGGGCCCTTCCTCAGCCAGGTAACAAGTCAGAACTGTAGAGGGGACTCATGTTCCCTAATTTTTCCCCATTGGGACCAGTAGGGGAACCTCAGTGAATACGGGTCCCTGACTCCAGACTGAGGAAATGCAGGACAGGGATATATGAGAGGAAGCAGTGACTTGGGTGGGAGTGGATAGGATAAAATAACTTGGGAGGGGGCTGTAGGTGGACAAATTCAGATATGGATGTAGGAACCATATTAACCCCCAGTTGTAGGAAGAGCCAGAGAGAAGCCAAAACAAAGGGATAACTTCTTTAGAGAGAACGCAAGAACAGTGCAACCTTGTTAGAACATGGTCCGTGGGAGCCAGGCCTCGTACTGCATTATGACCAAACTGTGTTGTAGTGCGAGTGCTGCCCTCTGCTGGTACGGAGGCTGTGGCGAGAGGGGTCAGTAAGAATTACCTGGGCTTGCTCCCCTCTGTCCTGCTATGACCCCCACTGCCCCAGCTTTGCCTTGACTCCCTGGCAGGCGAGCTGCTCTTTCTCCCTTCCCCGGTCCTAGAGCCTTGGCCGCCCAGGAGCAAGTAACTGCAGGTTTTATGTTTCCAACGCCTCCCACTGCCTGGGCTCTGCCTTCAGTGACTGCCCTTCCTCCCTCTGCCCCCATTCAAGCCCTTTATCTCAGGTAGCAGTCCCCACCCCTGGCTGTTTGGGACTCCTGGGAAGGCAGACGGAAGAGCAGCAAGCGCGCTGGGGTGGGAAATTAGAGGGAAGGATGGATTCTGCCCCAAGTATGGGATGAACACTCAGCAAGCCCTGATCTTCTCTCTCTCTCTCTTCCCTGGGCAGGAATTCCCATCCAGAAACCAGAGCTGATCTATCGGATGGAGCGAGGGGAAGAGCCGTGGGTCTTGGATCTGCCGGACTCGGATGAAATGGGGATCCTGGGAGACATTGGGCCAGGTGAAGAACCAGGTGAGCAGTGGGGAGTGAAGCCCAGAGCTGGGACCCACATGAGACTTTGTGAGCTCCCCCACATCTGAGTCAGCTTATTTAACCCACTTAACTCCACTGGGCCGGGCCCCGGACAGTCTGCAATTTTTTCCTGCAACCAGGAAACACAGATTCTGTGAGCAGAGAATTCAGATTCTGCAAGCAGCATAAATTATGCAAAATAACAAAATCTTGCATTCATAGCATGCATAGTAAGCAGATGAATCTCCCAGCATGCCATTCCATCCGTTTTGACCTTGTCATGTGTTAGAAAATTGCACAAAATATTGAATGGAGCTCTTCTCTGGCAGGCGGGCTGCATCTCTTTAGCAGCTGGGAAGCAGGACCTCATTGTCCCCAATCTTCACCAGTTACTAACAGTGCCACCACCCTATTGGCTAGCTCAGTGCCACGGAGTTTAGCAGAGCCTGTGTTCAAGCTCCCAGAGAGAGGGGCTGCCTCAGGGAGCCCAGCGGAGGATGGAGCAGCACAGTCACATCCTCACTGTCGGCACAGGCTTATTTCCCCCCATTCTGACCCCTGCTTGACTCTCTCACAGGAGCTGCGCTGCGCTGCCCAGGAGATGCCTGGCTCTTACAGAGAGTCCCCGTGCTGGCACTCCCATCCTGTCAGCTTCCCTGTCTCCCCCACCATGGAGAGAGGCTGGGGTTAGGGCCAGTGACTGTGCTTTGCATCCAGGCTGCCACAAAACCCTTCTCATTCCTCATCTCCTCTGGTTCCTTTCTCCTGAGCAGGGTTTCTAGTTTCCCAAACTGGACCTGAACTTTCTGTTGGAGCAGGGGGGAGAGCCGTGGGTCCCAGATTTGAATGTGGGGTGGGAGGGAGAGTCCATGGATCCATGTAATTGATCAGGTTAGCTAGTTTGGATACCTTTTGGACTTGGGGGGAATATCTAGGATCACCCATAAAGATCTAATGAGATGCCCAATTCTGTCCCATCTCTTCCAGGGCAGGATTGCAGCCAGCAGTTGTTACAGCCAATGTCTCTCATGGCTTCTCTCCCATTCTAGCGGGCACCTGGCAGCAGCTCTATTCCCTGAGGTTTTAAATGGGACGAGGGGGCAGAATGGGTTCTCCCTCCTTTTTCACAGGGAGTGACTGGTGTCTGGATTCTTTCTCTGTCCTCGCAGGTGATGGGAGGAGAAGTGACAATGAGGAGGAGACTGGTCTACAGCGAGAACCGGAGCCACCAGAACCACATGGGACGGGACCAGGAATCCTGGGTAATATTTTCCCCAAAGCCTGAGGCCTTTTAAAAAAAACAGAGCTTGTTCCACATCAGAGAAGCTCCAAGGAAGGGAGCCCCAAAAAATCCCCATGTGTGTGACGGTTCAGCCTTGACTGCTCATTGGAGACTCTGTGCAGGTGAGGAAACCTGACTTGGCTGCTGCAAGGGAAGGCTGGGGAGAGTGACTGTGAAGACCAGGGGGCACTTAGAACTGTGCCAAACCACCAAATCACTCCACCCCTCAACTTGGTTCCAACTCTCTCTCCAAGGGACCTGACCAGTTCCCCCTTAACTCTCAACTGTCCCTAACCTCTCATGGCTCTCCGAGCTGGCAGGGAGAGAGGTTGTGCACTTGAGGGGTGGGGGTGGGGGGTGTCTAACAACAATTACCTGGAGGCTTCTCCATGAAGGCAGAGAGCAGGTTGTGGGGATCTACTAGGTTTGGGACCACACTCAGACAGCAGGTTAACAAAGAAGTAATTTATTAAAGATAAAAGAGCAAAATTAGGAAAGCTTAACTAAAGGAGTGTACCCAGAGCAGACGTCAAACAGACTCGGCAGGCGGTTGGAAGCTCAGCTGGGGCTCCTCTTTCAATCCCTATGGTATGACTCCTCGCCTTCCAGAGCTCAAGAACCCAGGACCCTCTGACCAGTAAGTTTTAAACTCCCCCCCCGCCCAAAAAAAGTTCTCGAGCTCACTAGAACTTTTTAGCCAGCTCTGCCTGTCACCCTCAGATTTGCATAATTAACATGGACTTCTATTTCAACTTCAAACTGCCTTTCAGCACAACCCCGCATCCACAAACAACACTAAATTCCCAAACTTAGAACCAACAAGCAGAAACCAAACATGCCTCTATGATTCCCATGCTACCCACAGAATATCCCATGTAACCTGCTCTGGCTCCCCAAGTGCGTCCCTTACTCAGACATCCCCTTCCTCGTGGTGATAGCAACACATTTGCCAATCTCCACAGCCCAATCTTTGGGATTGGAGCAGAAACCCCTGGGCTGATCAGTCTCTCTCTGGCTTTGTCAACCCCACGCAGAGAAGGAGAAATCCGATCCTCCCTGCTGCAGCCTCGGGTGTTGAGTCCCTCTGACTCCTGCCTATTTAGAGGGGGAGGAGAGCAGGATGCTGTGGGATCTTCTTCTGTTTCCCCATCCATGGAAACTGGGAGGTCACGCAGGCCAGACTCAACACCCTCTAGTATAATCTGCTGTGGTCCTCAGTTTTCCTGGGGTTGGGGCCGCGTTTTGCTACGTGTCCTGTCTGGTGACACTTATAACAGGTTGTGGGATTGGTCTGTGGATTGTGGGAATTGTGTGCTCTTTGGGGTCTGGGTGATCTCTGGTTCTTCCCCCTTACATTCCCATTTGGTTTGTTCTGGGTCTGGTTACCCTGCTCAGAGTGTGGGGTTTTATACCCATTCTGCTTTTGGTTAAACCCTTGTTTCAGTTTTTCCCCATTATTTGGCTTCCATTCCCCATAAGCTGAAATAGCATTTGCAGTGAATTCATCTGGCCTCCTCCCCGCCTGTTTGACACTCATGATCCCTTGATTAAGCAAGTGTGCTTTTAAATTTGGGGTACAAAGATTATAAAATTGTTCCAGGGCTTAGTAGCATTCCCTCTTGCATCTAACCATTTCACCCCATACTGTTTCAACATATTAGAAACATCAGAATAAGACATCGTATCTCCCTTTTTAAAGTGGCGAAAAGTTTCCGGGTGATCCTGTACTCCTCAAGAACTGCGTTTTTGAATTCATCAAAAGTCCATGCCTGGTTTTCCTCTTTTTGTGTGTTGTGCACGTTTCTTGCTTTCTCTGCGAGCTTGGGTAGTAACAAGTGAACCCACATGTCGTTGGGAATCTTTTCTCGTCAAAGTATTTGTTGAGTTGTGGTGAAGTTTTCAATGCACTCTTTTTTTTTCATCAAACTGAGGAACGAGGGGTGCGTAGTCTCAAATCCTGCGTCTTCTGCCGCTATCAGCATTGTCTTCAGAGGGTGTTGTGGGCAGGATTCCTGCCTCCTTTTTTGCCTTCAGGAGTTCAAGTTGATGCAGCCTCTCTTTCGTTCTCCTGTATTTCTTTTTCTTTCTCCTCCGCTCTCATCCTTTCAAGTTCGAACTGCACCCACTGTTCCTTCTCCTCTGCTCTCGTGTGCTCTAATCTGATCTCCTGATCCATTTTCAGTTTGACCAGCTCCATGTCTGCGTTTGAGCCATGTCCCTGGCCGTCCCCAGTGTGCCAGCTCCTGCTTGCGGGTTAGGGGGGAGGAGGGTTTTGCGAACCAGCTCCAGTCCCATCCGTCCCATTCGTGTTCATTTTCTCAAATTCTTGTATCAGCTGCTTCAGTTGCTGTTTAGTTTTCCCTTCTACTTCGAGACCTCTCTTCCGGGCTTCCCTGCTCAGCTCTGACCTTCTCAGGTGGTGAAAGTGTTTTGGGAGCCCTATTTTGATAACTGTCCCTGACCCGAAATAAAAATTAAAATAACAAACACAGTGCACTCTGTTCAAAGATTTGCGTATTTCACTCTCAGAGCTGAGTTCCAGACGGCACTGGCAACGCACTCTGTCCAGGAATGGGATTTACTCCCTTCAGAAGATTCCGCTCGCTTGGCTATCCTCCTCTACTTCCTACACATTGGTACACAAGTCTGAGCGTAACCCTTCTCGTTGGGCGACGCTGTCTGTCATGGGTTTGCGGGTCCAACACCCACTTTCCTGGTTTGGGTGACTCAATTTCCCTCACTTGCAGCCCACGTGAACCAGTTCTCTCTCTAGCTGGTCCAGTTCTGCAAAGGGGAGAATCCTTTTGCCACCCAAGGTCCAGAAAGCTTCCTGTTCACAGACTCTTTCTCTCTCTCTGGGTTCGCTAGAGCTTGCGAGCTCACGTCACTCAGTTGTGTTCCCAATGTTAGACCACAGACACTTCCTCATAAAGAAGAAAGTTTATTGATTACATAAGCTAGAATACTTGATACAGAGTGGCTGAAGAAATGAAAGTAATATAACACTTCCTATTCTATACTGGGTAATTCCCTATATAAGATCTTACCCTATAAAATAGTCCAGATACTTGAGTTCATCTCAGTCAGCGGTGGAAAGGCTAGCTCGGCGCTGGATCTTAGAGTTAGTTAGGATCAAAGTCCCTTCTCTCCCCACATGTCCTCCAGCCTAGTTTGCTGGCAGGCAGGATGCAGAAGAAGCTGAAACTGAAGACCTTCCTTAGTCTTGTCTGTTTGCTTAAATAGCATTTCAAAGTCTTTGTTAGTTCTTCCCGCTCAGGGAAACCTGATGTTTGTCACGTCCACGGGGAGGTAAACAGGAAGCTCCATTTGCATCTCCATAGGATTCTGTCTGGTGTCTCTCTAAAACAACATTCCTTATCTCTCTCCATTTCCTGGAGTTTCGGGTTCTCCGTTTACCTTACGTGATTACATGAACTGTGTTTTCAGTTCTTATCTTTGACATTACATACATGTGTAAGTTTGAGTTTTACATATTTGCTAGACTTATAGCCCAGTATTTCTCCTGTTTGGCCTTAGGTTCCTTTGTGACAATGAGCCTTGGATGGGATCCTTCACACACTCAGAGCTGTCTGCAACTGAGAGGATGGGTGGATGCCCCTACCGGTTGTAGTGCCCCTTCCTTCCACCGGGGACCCTTGGGTGCTGTGAGAAATTATAGTTGTTGATAGGGTAGGATAAAACAGAAGGGCAGTGTTAGGGAGTTGAGACCCTGCTAGGATGACGATGACTGTGGACTCCCCCACTGTTGTTTTAGGGGCTTTCCCATTCTCCTTTCAGAGATTACCTCTCTCTCTGCACAGGCAGTGACTCCTGCTTGGGTTCTCTTTGTCTCAGCAGGAGGTGGGACATTAAAGGAGAACGTGGAAGAAAATCACCACCATGTGGGCCAGGAGGAAATGGAAATGCGTGGCATGTTCCCGGAAAGATCTCAAGGGAATATTGCCCCACAGACAGAATTCAGCGAGAGTGATTGTGATATGAAGAGACAACAGGGAAAACCCCCAGGAAAGGGAGAGAATGAATCCACTCAGTGTAGCAACAGTTTCCAACACATGAAAAAAAGTGCGATAGACTTGGGGAAGAAGAGACACCGATGCTGCAAATGTGGGAAAAGCTTCAGCAAAGCAAAACTTGCTGAACACCAGAGATCTCACATAGGGGAGAAGCCCTATACATGCGTTGAATGTGGGAAAAGCTTCAGTTGCAGCTCACACCTTAATAGCCATAAGAGAATCCACACAGGAGAGAAGCCCTATAAATGCCTAGAGTGTGGGAACAGCTTCAATAGGAGCTCAAGCCTTAATAGCCATCAAAGCATCCACACAGGAGAGAAGCCCTATAAATGCCTGGAGTGTGGGAAAAGTTTCATTCAGAGTTCAAACCTTAATAGACATCAAAGGATCCACACAGGAGAGAAGCCCTATAAATGCCTAGAATGCGGGAAAAGCTTCAGTCAGAGCTCAAGCCTCAATAACCATCAGAGCATCCACACAGGACAGAAGCCCTTTAAATGCCTTGTGTGTGGGAAAAGCTTCCATCGGAGTTCAGATCTTAATAGCCATCAGAGCATCCACACAGGAGATAAGCCCTTTAAATGCCTTGAGTGTGGGAAAAGCTTCGGCTGGAGCTCAAACCTTAATAATCATAAGAGAATCCACACAGAGAAGCCCTATAAATGCCTTGAGTGTGGAAAAAGTTTTAGCGGGAGCTCAAGCCTTAATAATCATCAGAGGACCCACACAGAAAAGAAGCCCTATAAATGCCTAGTATGTGGGGAAAGCTTCAGTCAGAGCTCAAAGTTGAAGAGCCATCA
>QEPC01004304.1:6865853-6945538 GCA_003113815.1 Sphenodon punctatus | reverse complement strand
CAGGGAGGCTGGGGTAGGGGCATTGGGGAGGCATCCTCCCACTGCCCCAAAACCCCAAGGGATACCCCACCTTCCTGTAGGTCCTGTGCACCACGCAAGCGGGGAACTTCTCTCCCCATGCAGGTCTTCTGCGCTGCCAGAGGCTTTTCTATCTAATCAGCTTTCCCTGTTGGTTCCTGGAAGCAAGCTGACAGGGAGTGCTGCTTAGAAAAGGCTCCATGCGACGCACAGGACCTGCAGGGAGGCTGTGCGGCTGGCGGGCTCTCTTAAACCAGCCCACCCCCTCTGGCTCCATGCCAGCAGCAATTGGCTGTTGCACTGGTGCACTGCCAGGAGCCGACAGGGAAGTGCTAGTTAGAAAAGTCAACCGGCTGTGTGGGGAAGCAGGGGCAGGTAGAGGAATTATTATTATTACAAATTCTTGTTATCCCACCCCCTCCTGCCCAGGCAGCTTGGGGCGGCTCAATACAAGACATAAAAAATTAATTACAAATCCAATATCAAACGACAGTATCAAGGCTAAAAATTACTCCCCTCGCCCATCCCACCCCCCTCCCTCACCAAACGCCTGCTGGAACAGTCATATCTTACAGCTCTTCCAAAAGGAGGGAAGATCCAGAGACAGGCGGACAGCCACTGAGAGAGAGTTCCACAGTCTCGGTGCGGCCACCGAGAACGCCCTCCCCATCATTGTCACCCAATGTACGCGGGGGACTTCGAGGCAGCGCTCCTGGTCAACTGCAGGGGCTGATCCAGAACCTGGGGGATGAGGCAGTCCTGCAGGTAAGTGGAACCTAGACTGTATATTTATTTATTTTACCAATTTATAACCCGCACCCTCCTGCTAACAGAAGCTTGGGGCGGCTAACAAATGAATTAAAAATATAATACAAATAAATACAATATAAATATAAAACAGCAATATAAAAACCACATAATGAGGCGCCAGATACAAAAGAAAGAAAAACCTTCCTCTCTATAGGGCTTTATAAGTGAGAACCAACACCCTGAATCTGGCATGGAAGACTATAGGCAGCCAGTGCAGTGCACGGAGGACTGGTGTTATGTGCTCACGGTGGCCCATCCCCACCAGGAGACAGGCCGCTGCATTCTTTACCAGCTGCAGTCTCCGAACCGTCACCAAGGGTAGCCCCACATTTCCGTAGTCCAGTCTTGAGGTGATAAAGGCATGGATGATGGAGGCCAGGTTGCAGTCTGAGATATACGGCCGCAACCGCCGTATCAGATGTAACTGACAGAACGTGCTCCTCGCCACAGCTGCCACCTGAGCATCCAGGCAGAGCTGTGGATCAAGAAGCACGCCCAAACTACAAACCTGGGGGACCAGGGAGTAGTGGCATGGAGTAGGGGGCCAGAGGCGATGGGAGGGACGGGGATCAGAAGAGGGAGGAGAAAGTCCCCCACCTCCCACTCAGCTCTCAGCAGCACGCCAGTGGCAACAGACCGTTGTGCAGCCAAGAGCTGACCGCGCAGGTGTGACGTTATGGCCTTCCCAATAGACTTCAATGGTTTTTGGATCTTAAACACAGCATGCTTTTTAAAATTTCAAAAGTCAGACTATCTAGGTAAACACCCCTTAATTAGATACCACCACCAAACGCTGATGCAATCTTTCAGCATTAAGTACTGGCTCATTAAACAAAGCATGTCTTAAACCTGGAAGTAAAAACATTTTCTGGCCTGCACCTTTCAATTGCTATAACTTTGTCTCTTGTCCAATTTGCATGAAATTTGGACACGTGGTACTCCTAATGCTAGCAGCCCTACCTGCCAAATTTCAGACCAATAGGAGAACTGGTGACAATTTTATAAGCAATAGAATGCTTGGGCTGTATAACGAAGAGTGCACTCTAGCCTTAACCATGGAGTGCCTCCCAGTGCACCATAATTTAGTCCCACAGGGGTATTACCACTATTGTACAGACACAGAATGAATTGCCCGAGGCCATACAAGCCGTTTGGTAAAGCAGGGAACTGAACCTAGGTTTCCAGGTGAACAATCTAATCTTTTGAGCAGCCCTTAAGTCACTAGTCTGGGACTGGAACATGGAGCAACAAATCCCAGCTCTCAGCACAGCAGAAATAATGTCTAAGCCAGAGAGGACAGCACCTTTTCCTGGTGCATAAGGTTCAGTGACTGAGGCAAAGATGGCTCCATCCACACAGATGGAAGAGGTTTAAACATTAAAATTGCCTCCCCCTTCCTGATGTTTGCTAGCAATGGCAGCAATGAACTAGCGGAGCAGTTTGTGAAATGCTCGGTCACAGTGAACCATTAAAAGGTTATATGTCTCCTTCCCTAATACACTTTACCTGACAGGTTCTCAAACTGGAAGTAAGGAACCCATGTGAGGTCATGCCTCTGCAAATGAGGGAACCAATCTTGAATGATAGCCCATGTATTTTGTATGTCTTTGTTCCTGCTTGGGACCATGGGATTACAAGTGAAGTCTCACTAAGTAAACATTTTGTGAATCGCTGTGAAGCCCAAGTACAAATTCCTGGGATAGACAGGTTCACTGAAAGTGTGCACTCAGCAGCTGGAAGCATGAGTGGACACTTGGCCGAGGCTACAAGGGAGGCCAAATAAAGAACTACAATAGTGCTTTAGAGCCTGGGACTCATTTATTTATTCTTATTCTTACTTCAACCTTCCCAATTAGGCTCAGGGCGGCTTACAAACCCCCCCCCCCCCCAAACTCCCCGCAATCTTTCCCTTAACCCATCTACTCAACCCCACCAAACTCTATCCCTGTCTGCCAAGTACCTGGCCAAACAAGAAGGTCTTGCATCTCTTCCAGAAGATGAGCAGGCTCGGGCTTAAGTAGATCTCCAAGGGCGAGAGTTGCATAATTGTAGGGCAGCCATCAAGAACTCCTCTCCACATGCCCTTGTTGTGAACACTTCACAGGCAGATGGTACTCACAAGAGGTTGTTCCCAGCCAACCTCAGAGGCTATGGCAGAACATAAGGAAAGAGGCGGTCTTTCAGATACCTGGGCCCAAGCCATTTAGATCTTTATAGGTCAAAACCAGCACCTTGAATTGTGCCTGAAGCTATTGGCAGCCAATTCAGACTCTGGATCACTGTGTAATGTGCTCCCAACAAACTGCCTGACAGAAGTCAGGTTGCTGCGTTCTGCACCAGCTGCAGCTTCTGCACAATCAAGGGCAGCCCCATGTAGAGTGCATTGCAGTAGTCTAGCCTCGAGGTTATGAATGCAGACAGCAGTAGCCAAATCCAACTCTGATAAAAAATGGTCGCAGATGAAGTTGGTGAAAAGCACTCCTGCAAACTGACAATACAGGCACAGCAGTGAATCCAACAGCACCCCAAGGCTGCAAACCTGAGTGATCAAAGGAGGCTGAATCCCATCAACACAGGTTCCTATATTCCCCAGGTTACAAGGCCAGCCAGCCATCACCACCTCGGTATTGTCTGGATTCATCTTCAATCAGCTTGCCTGCATCTGGTCTCCAATGGCAGCCTGGCACTGGGTAAGCACCAAAACTGCAGGGCCTGGGTCAGATGAGAGAGAGAGAGAGAGTTGGGTGTCACCAGAATACTGATGGCACTTCACTCCAAATTTCTGAACAATCTTGTCCAGGGTCCTTGGATACACATTGAACAGGAATGGGGGCAAGGTGGTGTAGCAGGGACACACTTTAACCGTGGGGCTAAGTGTTGTCAGGATCCACTTTAGGCTTTTCCTTGGGAGATGTTGCTCCTTTGGCATCTGGGCAAAGACTCTGCTCCCAGGCTTGCCTCTCCTCTTACACAGGTAGAGTGGGCGTAGCCAGGCTTCCCCTCCTCCTAAGCCTTAAAGGGTCAGCATCCTGCCCACTCTGACACTCTACTGCCCAGCCTGTTTCTTACCCACAGGCGGTTCCTGGGCATGGGCTAACTTTCCCAGCCCCTTCAGGGCACACAGGCTCAGTCTTAACTCCCCCTGTCCAGGGCACACAGGTTTCTGAGCTTGACAGCCAAGCACCAGTTCCATGTACATACGCACAGCATTCCTGGCTGGCCCCTGCATATACTCAGCCCTCTGGGCTGACCCACTTAGGTCCCTCCTTAAAGGGGTCACAGCCACGCAGGACTGCTCCCTGCTACAGATGGAGCCATGCGGAATCCCACAAGCGAGCTCCCAAGGAGACAACAAGCCACCACCCATAACCACTCTCCGGATTCTGCCAGCCAAGAATGAGCAGAACTCAAGAACAGTCCCAGAACCCCTACCAGGTCCCACAGCTGTGTCAACAACAGCCCATGATCAACCATTTCAAAAGCCCCCAAAAGGTCTAACATAAATCAACAGGGTACAAGTTACCCAGTCAATTTCCAAGCAGAGATCATCAACCAAGGCCACAAGGGCAGTCTGAGCCATGTCCAGGACAAAATCCTGACTGACAAGGGTCCAGGAACCCAATAGCATTGAGATGCACCTGAAGCTGTGAGGCAGCCACCTATTCATTACCTTCCCTAAAAAGGGAAGATTAGAGACAGAGTGATAGCTGGTAGGGGAGTCAACATAAAAAGATGGGTTTCTTGAGCAGGGTATTGGATGACTGCAGTTTTGAGGCCATCAGGCACCCTACCCTCCTGAAGGGAGGCACTGACAACCCATGCCAGCAATGGGCCCCCGAGTCTTCTGGCTAGCTTTCACCAGCCAGAACGGGCACAGAACTAGTTTACAACTGGTTGCTTGCACAACTCCAAGCGCAGCCTCTGTATTGGTGGGTGAGACTAACTGAAGCTGATCCAAGCAAACTGAAGAAGACCAAGCCTCCCCCAACCCCAAACTCTGCATTCAAACTAGCAGTTCCCAATTTGTGCCAAATACGAGCAGCTATCTGCAAAGTAGGTGGCAACTCATCACAGCAGGCAGCTAATGACTAACTCCAGGAGGAGATAACTAGGATTTAATAAACTATTCACCAATAGAGCTCCGTTGGATAGAACTTTGCAGACACTATGGCAGCAGCAAAGAAAGCTTTCTTCTCCACTGCCACAGCCTAGTCCTTCAAAAACAATCTATGCTGCAGTTGGTCAGCTTTGGCACGAGTTGAGCACCTCCTGCGCTCTGCCTACCCTCTAGCTTTAGCAGCCTTGGCTCCTCTGTATACCTGGGTGACCCGCACTGCCACAGTGGGGGAAGTGGACACCTGGGTGCCATTGTGTCAATGGCCGGGATCAGCATAGCATATCACAAATCAACCAGGCCATCGACAGAGAGGCTGTGAAGGGCAGCAGGTAAATCCCCCCGAGTTCTGGAATTCTATTGGATCTATTAGTCTCTGGGGGCAGACCATCCTAACTTGTCCACCACCCTGACAGGGGCAAAGTAAGGCTGGGATCTGGGCCCTCAGAAGGTAATGGTCTGACCATGACAATGTCATCATAACACCCGTTTCCAGGCCAGTGCAGAACATGAGATCCAACATGTGTCAAGTTGTGTGTGTCGAGTCAGATATTATATGGGGTAGACTCACGGTTGTCATGAAATCCTGCTTTGCCCCTGAGAGGCTGGCCTCAGCATATATGTTGAAATCAACCAATACAATAAGTCTGGGTGATCTCAACACCACTTCCGAGACTAGCTTCGCCAGAGCAGTCAGGTAATCTGCTGTGCTGTGGGGTGGTTGGTACACCAGCTGAATCCCCAATCCATCCCGGGCCTCAAAGACGAGGTGAACACACTGTGTTGGGCAAATCAGACACTGGATACCTTTGATAGACTAGATTATCTTTACAGATTACTGCCACTCTGCCCTGCCCACCACCCTCCATCCCCAATCCTAGACAGATACTGCATCAAGTATCTGGCTAGAACCATCTGGATCAGCACAAGCCCAGAAGCCTCATCCAGCCAGGTCTTGGTAATGCATACAAGGTCAGCAGTCTCATCCTAAATAAGATCATGGATGGTAGTAGTTTTATTAGTCACTCACCTTGCATTAAGCAATATAATGACAGATAAGAGGCTCCACTGACCTCAGCCCCCAAATATCCTGAGACGGGGGAGAAGAAGAGAACAGAAGAAACCAATGTCTGCTACCAAGATAACCTCCCCCTGCCCAGCATGACCCCAGTTGGTTCAACAGTCACTCCAATGACTCCTCCCAAGAAGATCCTCCTCCCCCAGCTTCAGATGAAGTTGGAGGGCACCCCCTGCACCCAACATCCCCTGGAAGATAGTTGGCAAGGGAACCTCCACCACCATGCCCCCTAGATTCCTGGGGGGGCAGACACCACCCCCATGCCTGCACCACCCATCACCAGGAGGCCATGGCACAAACCACCTCTCCCCCAACCCTGCCTGTACCTCCCTCTCACTTGGGGGTCGTGGCACCCCCCCAGGTCTATATCCCCCGCTCACCAGGTCATGGCACAACACACCCACAATTCCCTATGCATATACTTCCCCTCTCATCAGGGGGTTGTGGTACAACTCTTCTTGCCCATACCCCCTTCCCACTGGAGTGTCTGGCACCACTCCCCACCTCCAGCCCTCATTGCCCGTAACCCTCTAGACACACATGACGCTGCTGCTCCTTGATGCAGTCCGACACAATCCAGGCCATCCGAGAAGATACCCAAATGGGGAAGATCAGGCAGGGCTCTCCAACGAGGGAATGGGGGATGCCACTCACAACACAATGACCGCAATCTATCTAATCTATCTATCTATCTATCTATCTATCTAAACGAAGAAATTGTAAAGTTTATTCTTTAAAAAATGGTTTTACAAGCAAAATGACTGGCTTAAAAACAAAGTTATTGAGAATTGGAAGTTTTACAATAGAGTTAAGAGAATAGCCCTTTGATGCAGGATGCAAGCTCCCAGTAAAGCAGCTAGTTCCACTTTTAACACTCTCGCTAGGGTCTGCTGGATGTGGAATGTGCAAATACAACCGAGGAACTCCCCTGATAGGCCAGGCGCAATACAAACATTATCAGTGTGATCCTCCAGGTGCTTAGTGCAAATGAGAGTTCCATTCAGTTCAATGGGACTCATGCTGGCACTGAGTGCTAGCACCAGTGTTAAACAGCCAGAGGACTGTACAGGAAGTTCTGGTATAAGAGAACAGAGAGAGCTTTGCAGCCCCTGGAACCTGCCAGAGTAAAGCCAGGGCCAAACATTCCTAGACACTAGCAGCAAGTAGGGAGAAGAGAGCAATACTTTAAGCCATCCAATTAAAAGACTATTGACAGGATAGAAAACAAAACCACAAACCTCCCCAAAGGTTTCCTCCCTATTCTCAGCCCACAGGCTTATTAACAGAGCTACCCTAACAAACCAACAAAACCAATGACACTCTTTGCACCTTGCATTTCCATGAGCTGGAACAGCGGCGGTAACAGCTCAGTTTCCCCCACTGCCTAGTGAGACAGACTGCCTGCCTATCCAACATGAGGAGCTTTGGAAGGGACTCAGTTTAACACTATGAAGGACCCATCTCCAGTCTTGTCACCACTCCATCCCCTAAAGCTGATGTAAAAGAACCATCGGGTTTGGACTCTGTTCTACTGGGCAGCAGTCTCGGATGGTGCTGAAGAAAGGTGGAGTGTGGCTTGGTAAGTTACAGACACAAACCTAACTTTAAATCTAGTTGGGTATTAAAGCTTTAAAAATCCCAGTAATCAAAATCATTAGCCAGCAAGAGGGGCCTGCTGCTGCTCAGTTGACAAGCTGGGATCTTCCCCAGCTAGTACGCCCTCTACCATATGCCACTCCAAGTCAGTTCTTTATAGCACAGCAGGTGATGGATGCAACTTCCCAAAGGCTTAGGACTCCAGCAGCCACATTCTGAGGGGTATTAGGTGAAGGAGAAAGTTCACAGAGAACAAGCAAGGTAGGGCAGAGTTCCAGTCTCCACTGTCCAGGCCTGGCTTGGAGGAGAGGCTTCTAAGTGGACGAGTGTCGGAGCTCAGATACATAAGCAAGCAAGGCTATGGAAAACCCCTCAATATCCAAGCAGGAGACCTCCACCCTGAATGGGCATTATTGTGGGGGGCATGTCCTAAAAAAACCTAGGAATATGGGGGATGGCAATAGTGCCACCCCTCACAAAGTTTGCACTTGGGAAGGAAGGGGTGGAGTTTTGCTCTCCCACACAGCAGGATGCAGATGAGCCTCACAGCCCTGCTCCCTGGCCTCAGCTGCCACCTCTGTTTGGAAAAGAGCCTTCAAACGATGTCCCCATCATCAGTAGGAGAGTCCTGAGCTGACCCATCCCCAGGACTGTCCCCCTCCCTCAGCACCCACCCACCTATTCTTCCCCAAAGAGTTCAGGGGAACATTATCCCACAGCTTCACAGGGTGCTAAGGAGACATGACAGCTCCTGTGCTATGGCTTGCCTGGTCCCAAGCCTTGGGAAAGCAACCCTTCACTGCGCCTGAAGTCTGCACTCTACTGAAGCAATGGAGAGCTCATCACAAAGATGGTGAATGTTAAATCCAATGAGGAGTCCAGTCCTCTTCAACATTTTCACTAATGATTTGGAGGAAGGAGTGTATCTCCTCCAATTTGCAGATGATGCAAAACTCCCAGGAAACCCAGCTTCCCTCTAGGATTTTCATCTCCCAGCAAGAAGGATTTTACCTATGAGGCGGTGGGAGAAGCGATGGGAGAAGCAGACAGGAAGTTGCAAACGCGTGTCCCCAGAAACCACTCTCAGTTAATTTTTAACAACTGTCAGCACAGAACACTGCTTCTCATAGGCACTTTTACTAGGCAAGGTGCAGTAATCGCAGCCCCAGACATTTAATCCTCCTGCTCTTGACCTCATAACCTTTAAACAGAAAATACCAGCTGGGAAGGAACACAAGATTTCCCAATGCCTGCAGGCAAGGTTTGAGCACAACTGTCAAACACGGTGCTTCTCCTGCACAGCCTGAGTCAAGCAACACTTCTACATTGCCAGAAAGTCTAACATTACCAGTGAATCCTACTGGCCAGCCACACCTGACTGTCTTCATACAGCTGTCTCTTACAGCTGGCCTTTGCTTCCGTTCAAGCTGTTGAAAGTACGATGCACTACCTCCCTCTGGGTTGCCCCATCCATCAGGGTGTACACACACACACTGGAAATTAATGCTTCTCACACAGAGATTTCACTCTCAAATATATGGTCATATCAGTCAAGAGTAAAATTATTTTATGAAGCACACTTATCTATAATTTTACTCTGAACTATTTGTGGTTATATACTAAGTAGGGTAGCATGACCACCTGTTTTTGAGGAGACACAGTAACATAGCTGACAACGTATCATTGAAAAAGGGCTCATTTTACCATGAACATTTTCTAAAAACGTAGAATTCCAACCCCCACTCCCTCCCCCAGCCCAGTAATTTTCTGTCTGGAATTCATATTTGGGTTCTCTGTTCTTTCCTACACTTTCACCGAGTGCAAGCACTCTCACCAGATGGGATTGGAGAGATAGACACAACATCCACATCTCAGTGACAAACAGTTCCAGCACATGCAATCCCTGCAGGGGCTGCGTAGCATGTAGTCTCTTGTTCCAGGAAAAATCTGCATGATTTAGGCAGGCTCCACAGAGAGTCTGTGGGGATCAGGAACAAGAACCTGACTCATTAATAAGTCTCATTGTTGACCACTGAAACCACATCCCTCTTTGTCCTTCTCCTCAAGCACAGATTAGTTAAGTCATCCCCATTTCCTGTGTTATACTTTACATGGGCTTCCTGTGCCCTGCACACCCAATGTTGGTTTGGAGCAAACATGACACACTTGGAAAGGTAACAAAACCCATCACTACTCCCTCTGATATGTGCTCACCAGTAATGCTGCTCAGAGAGTCCCTTTGCAGCAGCTGTGCTTGAAGGTTTGATGAGACAAGGAAATTTGATGTAAAAATAAAAACAGTATGCAGAATTTCAGCCAATCAAATCCCAGAATGGCCCAATGAGTACAGCCTTCAGTCTGGCTTGGCTTTAGAGTCACTGTTGTTGCAGTAATACCTACATTACCTCCTGGCACAATCTGTGTAAGCAGCCATTTAGTTAGTTTTCTCTGGAGATGCAAGCAGCACTGGACACAGCTAAATGGAATGTACACAACATCAGGGAATTCCTGCAAACCAGACCATTGTCGTCCTGTGTTTTTCAAGGCATGAACGTTGGAGCATACTGACTCCTTGGGAGGAGTGAGCTCCCCTGCAGTCTGGCAGCAAAGGGGAAAGCTCCAACTCTCCTTAGCAAACAGGCACATAGTTAGCAAAGATCTCTCCTTTTATTACAGAAAAATAAAAGACCAGGGAAGAGGGCAAAAAGGGGCAATGTGGGTATGCTGTGAAGGGGCATGTGGTCCCCACCCCCCACAGAGAACACATACCAGTCTGAAATGGGCAGCAGGGTATTGAACAGTGGCAAAGTTGCTTGTGCACAGAATACCTGCCAGTCAGTGCTAAGTGACACATGTCTTCGAGTGCCCTGCAGGTCCAAGTCCAATACAAGGAAAACAAATGTCACTCTAGCTTCTACTCTAGAGGTAAAGATGTCACTGTCGTCTTTCACAGCATTTGGTCTCTACAGTTTGCTTGTCATGTGACCAGCTTTCTGTTTGAACCTAATCAGAAAGAGAAAAATCCCAGCACGTCACAGATGGGAACTTCTCTACCCATTTAGCCAAGCAAGGAGGTAGATGTTCAGAGGTGTTTTCTTCAGGTGCAGACAGACGGGACTTTGTGCTGGCCAGCTGGCACCAGGATACTGGCAGGGTAACATCACGAAATGCAATACGGTGGCATCGAGACTTGTCCTTTAGCTACATCGGAGCCAGGTGTCCCAGGTGCCTGAAACGATGGGCAGCTTCCATTAGCTTCATTCCTCTCGATGATGATGATACAGAAGACAGTGTGTTTAATGCATAGCACTGGGCGGTCTAGGTTCCAGAGAAAGCAGCACACTTTATTCAGATGAGCAAGGCCTTCTGTCTAGCTACTAGAATTGAACCTATAACCTTGCAATGAAATGCCCTCCCTGTGGGTGGTGGGACTGGGTGGTCATACGTCTACTTTTGCAGGAACAGGAGCAAACTTCTGTCCAACCTGGGATAGCAAGACACTCCCTTCCACCTGCCGCACTTCAGGGCAAACAGGACTGGTCTGCTCTGCCTCAGAACTGCCAATGGGCAGGGAGCCAGTCAATCCCCTTTCCCTTGTGGCAGTGTGGGCAAGAGGAAAAATTGTGAGGGACCAAGGCAGAGCACAGATGGAAGTGGATGGGAAAATAAATGCATGAGCAGGTAGGGGCAGGAGCCAGCTCTGCAGGGTGGGATGGGAGGCAAAAACGGCTCCTGTGCAGTTGTAATTTTACCCTCCTTCACTGAGTTCTTGGCATTTTTTGTTGTTTCACTACAAATCAAATCACTATGCCGTAGTTTTGCACATATGGTTACCCCTTTCCTGAGGGATGTACTGTGATCAGGGAACTCTTAACTCCAGACGTGCACAGAGACCCCCTTCTAAGCTAGGTGGTGCTGGGGTGAAAATAAGAGTCTCTGGGCCAGTAATGGGGCAGCCAGTGATTTCCAAACATACGCAAAACAGGACCCATTGCTACTAATCTCAAAGCTACAGCTGCTTGGAACAGGCTTTCTGGTTTCCCAACTATGCTCTCTGCTGCTAAAAGCAAGACCAAGGGAAAAGCTAGTGGCTGTCTCTGAGGTCTGGCTAAGCCAGATCAGGTTAGAGGTAGATCTCATCTCTTCTCACCTTTTCACATCACAACACACGAGAGTCCCATGCAGCCTTGATTCCCATCCTCACTGCTGTTCAGCTTTTTCATCCGATACTGGCGGATCTCTCTCACCAGCGTGTAAAAGGCGTCTTCAACACCCTGAACAAAAATGGTTTCTGGTCAGTATCATTCTCTCCCATGTCTAGGGGCTGTTCTGCTCTGCCTCCCTACCCCCAATTCCAAAGGGTTCCCAGACAAGCCGACCCAAGATGAATCACACCAATCAGGAATCCTTGAATTTTATACCCACACTTCCTGTATTAAAGGCTTGACTTTGGAGTTTCCATATGTGCAGAATTATGACAAAAAAAATTATGGCTGGTGTGGCGAAGGGTATACAATCCATCCTAATTGCAGCAACAGAAGGAACAAAGCGGCTGTGGAATGTATTCATCCAACAGCAAACAAGGACTGTGATTTGGAAGACAGAGCTCAGGCCACACTCCCATGTTCAGGTTATGGCATAGCAGTTTAGAGCACTTTCCCCAATAAACTCTGCAAAGGGCTGTAGATGCTGCAGAGACCTACAGGAGCTCAATATGCTAAGGAAGCGAAGAAATAGCATAGAACATCTATTTCTCAATACAAAGAACCTTTCTGTCTCGATTCTGGGTATGTACCTCCTCCATAAAACTGAGAAAGCCTAAAAAAGAGAACAGAGGCCTCAGACACCCAGGAAAACCTTGGCAGCTTAGGGATCAACCCAGCAGGAAAGGTCTTCATCCCCTTCAGCAAACTCCCAAACTGTTCTGCCACTGAAAGAGGGGACAAACAGGATTTCATCTGGTGCAGCAGGATTTAGCCTTCTTAAAACCAAGACACAGTTGCCATTTATTAACACAACTCTACCAATGAGGTTTGAAAGACATCGTGGCAAACAAGACAAGGGTGTCAAAAAATGGCACAATAGCCACCCATGAGTGGCTGGTGACTAAGACGTTTATTAGGTCTCCCTGGACCAGGAATACACGTTCCTGGTCTGGGTCCCCTCCACAACATGGCGAAGGCATGCCCACCTGTTAGCCTGCAAGCTAACACAATGGTGTGCCATCTATTAGGGGGCTGCCAGGAAGAAGCCTCTGTGCACCGACCATGAGCCCTACTCATCTCCTTCCCACATGTGAAGGAAACAACAGGGCTTACGACTGGTGTGCAAAGCTGTCCCTCACCTTGCCAGCTGCTCTGAGCCCGTCGTAAGTCCTGCTTATCTCCTTCCTGGGAAGAAAGGAGACAAGCAGAGCTCACAGCTGCACACGAAGGACCGGAGACGTGATAGCACCATTTTATTATTATTATTTATTATTATTAGACATTTATAAAGCGCCAGTCGCATGACCTGGTGCTGTACAGAACATAGAATAAGACGCGGTCCCTGCCTGTGGCTTACAATCTAAGAGACAAAAACAAAGGGGGGGAGACAGGGGGAGGGGACAGTGGGAGAGACATGGGAGAAGACAAAGAAACATTCAGGCGGATGCGAAGTCTCAGGTGCGTGTGCTTGGCTTGGTTACAATGAAGTTGGTAGCAGCAGTCAGCAGAGGAGGGCTGACAGTAAGAGTAAGGGGAAAGGCTAGCGGGCATTGGGAAAGGCAGCATGGAAAAGGTGGGTCTTGAGGATGGATTTGAAGGAGCGGAGAGAGGAGGCAAGGCGGATGTGGGCAGGGAGGGAGTTCCAGGCATGTGGGGCAGCGAGGGAGAAGGGACGGAGGCGGTTGGGCGAGCAGGAGAAACGAGGGAGAGTAAGGGTGGGTACAACGGAAGAGCGGAGGGCACGTGCAGGAGTGCGTAGGGAGATTAGGTCCGAGAGATAAGGGGGAGCTTGGTCGTGGAGCGATTTGAATGTGAAAACCAGGAGCTTGAACAGGATACGTTCAGGAAGGGGGAGCCAGTGAAGGGAGAGGAGGAGAGGCTGCACATGGTCGAAGCGACGGGCAGAGTGAATGACCTTGGCAGCAGAGTTTTGGATTGCGATAAGGGGGGATAGGTGAGAGCGAGGGAGACCAGCAAGGAGGAGGTTACAGTAGTCGAGGCGAGAGAAAGCCATGGCATGAACAAGGATTTTGGCCGAGAAGATAGATAGAAAGGGGTGGATGCGGGCAATGTTGAGGAGGGCAAATCGGCAGGATTTGGCCACAGAGCTGTCTCTTATACACATCTAGATGTGTATAAGAGACAGGGGGTAGAGAGATAGAGTTGGGTGTCATCAGCGTAGAGATGGTATTGGAATCCGTGGGAGGCAATAATTTTGCCAAGGGACATGGTGTAGATAGAGAAGAGGAGAGGGCCGAGGACAGAACCTTGGGGGACCCCAACTGAGAGCGGAAGGGAGGGGGAGGTCGACTCAGGGAGGGAGACATTAAAGGAGCGGTCAGAGAGGTAGGAGGAGAACCAGTCAAGAACAGAGCCGCGGAAGCCCAAAGAGCAAAGCGAGTCCAAGAGGAGCGAGTGGTCAACAGTGTCAAAGGCAGCAGAGAGGTCAAGGAGGACGAGAACGGAGTAGTGGCGCTTAGATTTAGCAACAAGTAGATCATTGGTGATCTTGGCCAGGGCAGTTTCAGTAGAGTGGAGGGGGCGGAAGCCGGACTGGAGAGGGTCCAGGGAGGAGTTGGCCGAGAGGAGGTCCAGGCAGCGGGAGTAGACGACACGTTCCAGAAGCTTAGAGGCAAAGGGAAGGAGGGAGACTGGCCGGTAACTTGAGGGGTCAGATGGGTCCAGGGTGGGCTTTTTGAGGATGGGGGAGACAGTGGCATGCTTGAAGGCAGAGGGGAAGGAGCCTGTGGAAAGGGAGAGATTGATGACATGTAGAAGTGCGGGAGCGACAGTGGGAGCAATAGAGGTCAGGAGGCGGGAGGGGATCGGGTCAAGGGGGCCAGCGCCCTTTTGTCCACAAGTCTGTTTATTGGATGCTTGTCACTCACACCATGTGGGTAGCACACAACACTCTCAGCACAAACATAGGGCTGTTTAATTTAAAAACACCCAAAACTTCAATCAAAACACTTAAATGCACAAACATGAACCAGGTCCAGAAGGGTTCAGTTCCCACTGACAGGAGTTAGAGGTTGCCGGTATAGTAAAGGAACTGGCTCCTTAATCAAATTTCTCTGTTTGGCAAAGGGTATTGGCAACCTCCCTGAGAGAAAGCCAAGCAGAAGGAGAGAGGCTCGTTACCTGTCTTGTTTTGGCAGATGTCTCAATGAAAGGGATCCCATAGCTCTTTGCTAGTTCTTGAGCCTGTTTGGTGTCTACTGTCCTTGTTGGCAGGTCACACTTGTTCCCCACTAGCACCATTGGCACATCCTCCGAATCTTTCACTCTCTTAATCTGCTCTCTGGAGAAATCGATGGGTTTTAAAAACCCTCCAAGTTTCAAACCAACACCGTTACCCCCCAAACCAGACATTGGGACTGGGAAAAGTTCCACAGGTCCACTCTCAGGCTTGACTTCTGTTTACCCTGCATCTTGTTCCTGCTATGTCAGGATAATAGTCTCTCCCCTTCCCAGCTATTCCAGGTGCCTCACCCTGTCTGTCCTGCCACCAAGTATTGCCTCATCTCCATTGTTGTCCTCCTGGTTATCTATTTTCAGATAGTTTACAGACAACCAAGAAACCAACTTAAAATCCACATGGAAATGCTGAGTGTTGTGTGGGATGTTTCCAGCATTTGCTATTGACCATTACTGACTGCTTGTCAAGAATGGCCTGGGCCAAAGTGAGTGATCATTGCCAGTCTGAGAATATGCTGCTCTAGTCTGGCTACTGCAAGTCTTTCCCCAAGCTGAACTTACCTGTAGAGGTTGATATCTGCAAAAGATTTGCTGTTGTTAATGGCAAAGACACAGAGGAAGCCTTCACCGGTTCTCATGTACTGATCACGCATGGCACTGTACTCCTCTTGGCCTGCTGTGTCCAGGATGTCTAGCAAACAAGTCTCGCCATCAATAACCACCTGCTTCCGATAGGAGTCCTGCAGAAGACACAAACACAGCCTCAACGGTGAGTGACAGTTCAACCCTTGAATCCCTCACAGCACTTTTTCTTTAATATTGCGTCCCTCTTGCCAGGGTACTCAGAGCATTTCACATAGAGTAACAGGACGTTAGAGTTGGAAGTAACCTCAGAGATCATCTAGACCAACCTCCTGCTCAGTGCAGGAAATCAACAGCTACAGCATCCCTGACAGATGGGTCGTCCAGCCTCTGTTTGAAAACCTCCAGTGAAGGAGAGCCCACCCACCACTGCCCTAGGCAGTCTGTTCCACTGTCGAACAGCTCTTACCATTTGGAAGTTCTTCCTAATGTTTAGCCGAAATCTGCTCTCTTGTCATTTGAACCCATTGGTTCTAGTTTTGCCCTCAGGAGCAGCAGAGAACAAGTCTGCTCCATCTTCTATGTGACAGCCCTTCAGATATTTGAACACAGCTATCATGTCTCCCCTTAGTCTTCTCTTCTCCAGGCTAAACATACCCAGCTCCTTCAAACTTTCCTGATAGGACTTGATTTCCAGACCCCTGACCATCTTCGTCGCTCTCCTCTGAACCCATTACAATTTGTCAACGTCCTTCTTAAAATGTGGTGCCCAGAACTGGACACAGTGCTGCAGATGAGGTCTGACCAGCAGAATAGAGTGAAACTCTTACTTCTCGGGACCTGGACACCATGCTTCTGTTAATGCAGCCCAAAATTGCATTAGCCTTTTTAGCACCTGCATCACACTGCTGACTCATGTTCAGCCTGTGAGCAGCTATAAACCCCTAGATCCTTTTCACATGTACTGCTGCCAAGTCCAGCATCACTCATCCTATTACTTGTGCATTTGATTTTTCTTCCCTAAACACAGAACTTTACATTTATCTCTGTTGAATTTCATTTTGTTAGTTTTGGCCCAACTTTCCATCCTGTCAAGTTCATTTTGAATCTTGTTTCGGTCTTCTAAGGTGTTAGCTATCCCTACCAGTTTTGTGTCATCTGCCAATTTGATAAGCATCCTTTCTACTCTTTCATCCAAGTCATTAATAAAGATGTTGGTCAGTACCGGGCCCAGGACCAAGCCCTGAGGCACCCCACTCGATACCTCCCTCCAGACTGATGGGGAGTCATTTATGAGCACTCTTTGGGTACGGTTCTTCAACCAGCTGTAAATCCACCTAACGGTAGTATCATCTAGTGCATATTTAGCCAGCTTGTCAAGGATATTCTGGGAGACTTTGTCAAATGCTTTGCTGAAATCAAGATGTACTACATCCATGGCATTCCCAAGATCTGCTAAACTAGTAACTTAATCAAAAATGGAAATAAGATTAGTCTGGCACAACTTGTTCTTGACAAACTCATGCTGGCATCTAGTAATCACAGCATTGTTTTCTAAATGCTTGCAGATTGACTGCTTTATAATCTGCTCTAGAATCTTTACAGGTATTGATGTTAGGCTGACCGGTCTGTTGTTTCCCAGATCCTCCTTTTTCCCTTTTTTTGAAGATAGGGACAACTGCCATTACCAGTTTTCCAGCACCTCACCCGTTCTCCAAGAATTCTCAAAGATTATAGACAGAGGCTCCGAGATTACATCTACAAGTTCCTTCAGTTCCCTAGGATGTAATTCTAGAACTAATTAACACAGCTTTTAATCCTCACAACCACCCCGTGAGGCAGGTTAGGCTGAGAGAATATTGTGAATGGCCCAAGGTCACCCAGTGAGTTTCTGGCTAAGGCGAAACTTGAACTGGGTCTCCCCCTACCACTTCATCCAAGTACTGCACACTTAGCCACAGCACCACAGTGGCTCTTCATTAGTGCTTCAATGGTCCCTACAACTCCAAAACATAACCTACCAGCCTTCCCGCTACTTGTGGTTTTCTGGTGTTTCTGAGGAAATCTAACTGTGGAAGCACTTCAAGAGAAGGGCCTATCATTAGTGGCCTAACAGCACAGACAAAAAAACATTCCTTTGCTAGGGGACAAGGAATACCCTCTCTCATCACACTGCTGCTATAGCAAGTGAAGCAAACCCTGCTGAGACGCACCATGATTCTCTAGGTAGGAAATGACAAATTTCTCTTGCAAGGTCTTTGAGGTTGGGAATTCAGCCACATCCCTACCATAAAGCACCATGCACGTCTGTTGTACTGTACAATGTATGACACTGCGTGCACCGTGTACGCAGGACCACTATTGTCCCAACTGGAATGTCCACGAGCTTTTCATCTTCAAACGTACATCCTTTATCTAAATGACATATGCTCTAGCTCACAAGCAGAGCCTGTTATAAGCACTTAGTCATACTCTGCATCAAGGCTATTATGGAGAAGACCAACTGACACTGGGTCAGGGCAAAGTCCTGGGCATAGCGTAATGGAGAAGGATCTAATACAATATGCTGCCCAGGAGCACACTAGACCCCAATTCAGTCCCACCAGTAGAACCACTTTCTGCCTGGCAGCTTCTAGCATCTGCAAAGAGGGTCACTACTGAGCCACATTTACCTTAGCTGGACCTGGAAGGTGTGGACACAAAGTAACTCTGGCTTCTAGTTAGACCCTCGGTCAGTGCTCTTACCCACATGCCCAGATCTCCACAAAGACACGAGCAAGCAAATGCTGGAAATAGGGGCCAGCATGCAGGAGAAAGCCCAGCAGGGCTATAAGCAAGCAAGCATATGCAGGACCTCACCTCTATGGTTGGATCATACTCATCCACAAAGTGATTCTGGATGAGCTGGATGGTCAAGGCACTTTTGCCGACACCACCGGCTCCCACCACCACCAGCTTGTACTCTGTCATCGCCCTCCACAGTTACCTGTCAGAAGTTCAAACACATTAAGCACAGCCAGAACATCCAACATCCTAACCCAAGAAACAGACAGAGCAGGACCCCCTGAAATCTCCCCACACCAATTCTTTGGACCAAGACCCATACTCCCCCTGACTCCATAAGGCAGGGGTGAGGAACCTTTTCTGTCCTAGGGCCACACTGAATATTAATATGAGCTCCGAGGGCCACATAGAGGTTGGGGGTGCTTTATGGGTTTATTCAAGAAAAGGAGGGTCCAGATCATGGATCTGTGCTGTGGATCTGTCCCCTACCCTTGTGTGCATGCCCTCCTCTCGGCTCCATTATCCTGAACTAGTTTTTCAGTACTTGGGGGTAGAGAACAGATCTAAGGGCCAGATCCAGGCACTGGAAACGGGACACATAAAAACTTTCCAAGGCTGCATTTGACCACCAGGCCTGAGGTTTCCCAGCCCTGCTATAAAGGTAATAAAGTGTTAACTGCTACCCCATTTTATAAAAAAAAAAACATAGAAGCTACACAAAGCTTCTGCAAGAAAGAAAAGTCTACACTGCAACACAACAGACTAAAATATTAGCTATTCAACAATACTAATATCTGTGCTGCAGCCTTCTCATAAATGCCTGTATCACTCAGAGAGTGTCAGCTCCTTCTCTAACAGACCATTTATAAAAATATATAAAACTTGTATAAAAAATAACCCCAAACCTTCAACACCTCCCACAACCCCCAAACTACCCAATACCATCTCCCCAACACACCCCAAACCCCTCACAACCCTACCTCAAAAATCACCCATCAAAACCCACCCCAGACCCGTATCACTGTCCATCAAATGCTTTTAAAAATAAAATAAAATCTTACCCTGCTTCTAGAACACGCACAGGCTTGAGGTCAACTAAACCTCCAGGGGAAGGGAGTTCCATAACACTGGGGCAGCAACCAAGAACGTTGCCCTCTGAGCCCTTGCTGCACAAACAAATCTTACAGATGGAACCCACAGGAAGGCCTCCTGGCCAATTGCAGGGGCCACAATTTAGATAGAAACAAGGAAGGACTCAAACCCAACTCATGCAAAGGGGTACTCTATATGCATGATGTTACTTTTGTTTTCCAGATTCTCTTTCTTTAGAACTGTTCATGCAACAACAGATTTGCAACCAGTCACGAACCTATTAAACTCTCAGGGTAAACTAGGATGTAATGTAAACTCATATGAGGGTTTTGAATTATGGTTGTTTGAGTGAAATTTGGTTTCACCATAGTAGAATACCAAGAAACCCCTGGACAACACTAGTGCACAAGCAAGACCCTCAGAGCTTGTGCTAGAGTAGGGTAGGTATTAGGGTTTCTGACACAGCAGAAACAAGGTGGGCTACAGAGAGGGACAAAGCGAGTAACAGGTCTGGCAAGGAATGCAACAGTGGGGAGAAGTGGGCACCAACGGCGTGCATGGGGCAGAAAATCACAACCCTATGTGGCCTGTAGATAGAAGAGCCCCGGCGCCTTCCCCTCCCTAATACCCAGGAAGAAAGGGATGATGCAGAGCACGCAGAGCAGCGCCGGCTCAGAGATGGGAGGGGAGACCTGGACGCTCCCCACTGATCCTTGGACTGAGGCGGCCGAACAGTCCCTAGAAGCCGCAGTGACCCGAAACCGTGCGCTCGGCTCCGGCGGCCGGGTGTACGTGCGCATCTCTCCCATCTGAGACTCGAGCACTGGGAGCCGCCCTACTCGGGAAGCACGCGAGCGGCTCCAGCCATGACTGACGTGTCCTCTAGCCCAAGCAGAAAGCAAGCCCCCCACCCTCCGGTCTCTCACCTCTCGGCCCCGGAACGCGGAACTCGCTTTACTACAGCGGACCTTCCGGCTTCCGGACACCTCCCTGACGTCATCACTCTGAGCCAGCAGGGGCGGGATAAACCCGAGGAGGTGGGGCTAAGGCAGATCGCGCAGCACCTACGTCAAGGTAGGGCCCTGATTGGCGGAGCCCGCGGGTTGCTCTGTGGTGCCAGCGCCTCAGGCTTTAGATGGGGATACCGTCTGCCCAGCCCGGCCCTGCCCTTTCTGCAGCGGCTCGATATTCCGAAGTGCCTAGATCCTTTTGTCTCCTTCCCCGTTCCCCGCCAGAGGGGGCATCTCGGGCCGCACTCAAGAGGGCTCCAGGCTTCTAGCGTCCTCTCTCCGGACACAGGAATAGCTAAGCATGTGTCCAGCTCGGCTCCTTATAGTTAGGAAACGCCTGTTCACCTCTCCGCAGGAGCCATAAGACAAGCATAAATTACCCAAAGCCTCTGTGGATTAAGTTTTCATGTTCATATGCCCTGTTCTCCCCCCTCACCCACACATCTGCAGGGCTGCTACAGCCCTTCAAAAAGTGACGGTCAGCTGTTGGTAACTGCAGCAAAAGTGAGGGCCATACTCTCCACTCCTTTGCCTCTCCCCCACTCCCACCACTGAGGTAAGGCCACCCCTAGTACCCTTTCATGCCAGGGTATAAAGATAAATTATTCATTTTTGCCACTGCCCCTCTGGAATTGGCATTACCCTCCCCAGGAACATGCTAGCAATATATAATGTTTTGTCACCCCAACTCACATGCATATGGTTATGTTGAAGACCCTGTACCCCTAACAGCAAGGGGTAGAAACTCCCACATTCAACCTCAGGCTGGTCTTTTTTTTTAGAAAAGGGGGGGGGGGCGCTCAGCTCAGACAGCTGTTAATCTTATTCCCCTCAACCTCACATACATCCCACCTTCTATTTACAGGCATAAGCCTGTCAGTCCACGCAGGTGAATACAGGTGCAACTGCCCACATTGGACAGGGAGTTTATCACCCCTGTAGCCAATTACTTTAGTGCAGAATTCTGCAAGTGCTCACCAGCACGTGGCCACTTGCCATACTGCATGGGGCTAAACCCTTTGGCCCAACACATGCTGCAGTGAGCCCTGTTTAAGGTAGGGTATTTCTAGTTGCTGCTGCAGTGCCTAGGAGCCTCCATCACAGTACAGAGCCACACTGTGCTAGATGCTGCACTCACAGGATAGGCTACACTCTTTAAGGACAGGAAGTAAAGTAAAATGAGGCACAAATGAACACAGGAGCACAAAATTATGTCTGTTGCGGCTAAAATGATCTAAGCCCACCAGCTGCCTATCAGTTTTGTTTTGTAGGCAGCCCAATACAGGAAAAATTGAGAACAAGGTGGTAGTCCCTCAGGTTTTGGGGGTACCATGGAAGAAATGTGGACATTAGAAGGTAGGCAGAATTACCAAATCTTAATTTAGTAAGTTAGAGACTCAAGATCACCAATTCATCTGGAAATGAATGTACCAACCTTATTCCTGAAGACCAATCAGAAATATGCATTCACATGCAGTCCCCCTAATCCTAAAGGACTACATGCACACACCCGTATACCCCTTGCCAGGACAGGACCTCAGCATGTGAATATCCAAGAAGTTCTTTTTACATGCTGATGATTGCTCAAGTTAGAAATTGTTTCAGTGATGTACAAGAGACTTTTTTTCAAAATCAGTAAAACTTTATTCTATTTCCATTCTTTGCCATTAACAGAAAAATTGGAGAAAGCAATGTTTGTTTTACAAAGATAATGCATCTCCCAGAGAAGAAAAACCCTAAATTGCGAATAGAGGTAACATGGAGAAAAAAAAAACAAAAAACAAAAAACACACAGTACTGCCCTCTATTCAAAGAAAATAACTCCTGATCTTTTTGGTTAAAGTAATACTTAGACCAATCATTCAGTTTTCTTGCTTGATAAAGTGTGACCGGGGAGGGAATGGTAGGGGGGAAAAAAAAAAAAAGCACACGGACATCAACTATTTCACCTTGATGAAAGTCTCAATACAGCTATGGAAAGCCTAAGTATTCTTTTACAGTACACTGGGTGCCGGCTGCAAAAAAGAAAAATGTATTCACTTCAGGCACAACTTTTTAAATTTTAAATCAGTAAAATAAAACTGGGTTTAGAAGCTGCAGTGTTCTAAGCAGCAGCAAGTTTGTGCATTGTTTTAAATATATTTAAATTACCACACTGATGGCACACCTCATCCTTATGAAATTCTGCACTGCTCATACTAATTGCAGCAAGTTACAAAAATTAAATCTACTCTGGAAGATACTTTCATTGAGATCTAACAACTTTGTTTGCTAAGTGGACTCGTTAAATGAGATATGAAAATAAAGTTGTAACATTTGGCCATCAACTTAAGGAACTGGTTTGAATGCTCATACAGGTTTATATAAAAAAAAGTTAATATATTCCACCCTCATATGGTCCTCAGAATTGGAGCAGAATGAACAGAAAAGGAGTCTTCCCACTTGGAGGGAAGGTAATGCAACTGAGAGCTAAGGCATAGTAACACCTTGGCAGAAATGAAGGTAGAGTATATCTCTTTAGTGCAGAATTTCATAAGGTCTACCAGAGTAGACCTGTCTATAATGTTCACTTAACATAGGCAAAGTAGAGTTGCAGTTACCACTTGCGTTAAATGCACCATTCAAAAAGCTTCTAAAATGTGATACTATAAAGGCGCCACCTTAAGTTCTCAAGGATGCAACTGTGTATAATTTTAAAATGGTTTCATAAATTTTTTTTTCCTTTTTAAACTTAACATGAGGAAGGTGTTAAAACTGGTGTAATTGCGCCTTTAAATTTGGAAGGGATGAACAGGGAGATATTCAGTACCCTTCATCAGACTCCACCGTTTGACCATAGTTATGTGCTTTGTGGATCAGTTAGTCAATAACACCAGCTTGACGGATCTTTATCTCTGAAACAAATCCCTGTAAAGACAAAGTTTTAAGGAGTTAACTAAAATTAGAAATAATGCATAAGCTTAAAATGCAAAAAGAATAAAATGAAGAATGAAATACAGACTTGTATACAATCTTGGATCTTACTTGCAGATAGTGCAGGGCAGATTAACATATGGTTTTATGCCCACCCCTGCCATCCCCACCCCTCTGCTTGTACAGTTGTAACTTGCATGACAAATCTCTTCCATCCAACTCTCAGGGACTGGGAATGGGAACTTGAGGGCTCTGCCAGATCCCTCCAAATACAACAGAATACAACAGGAATACAACTAATTTAGTGGACAAACTCTAATTCTATCCTCAGCTGTCACACAGATTATTCCTGAAAATAAGGGAACTTGGAACTCAAACTGGCCTCTCCAGTTTCCAGAAGGTTGAGGTGCTGTTGCAGCAAGTACATTTTTGTCATGAGCAGCCAATTTGCTAATCCTAAGAGTATATTTACGATGTTAGCCACCCTGAGCCAAGAGAGAGAGAAAGCATCAGTATGACCGGTCATCCTCAGGAAGTCCATAGTCAGAACTGCGTTATAGTGTCATGACAAGAGGGAAAATTATACCTTTGAGTTATCCGGTCCCCTTGGCTGACGAAGAACTGTTAGGCGAGGAGCGTTGGCATCATCCAGAGTAATGCTCTTTAAACGATTAACAAGTCTATCAGGACGTGGAGCAGCAACAGCCTTAGAACCTTCACTGTAAAAGAAAAAGGACAGAATCACTGGAAGCAGCCACGGTCTCCTGAAATAACATGCTGGTCAATGAACATTTGGGAAAGTGGGACAGAAGGGAGGGGAGGGGAGGGGGAGGGAGGGATTACAACAAAAATAGGTAGTCACTTTTAAGTGTATTTTTCTAGATAGCTGAAAATGCTACATTGCCCAACTCGGGGGCTCTGTGGAAAGCCAGCAGCCACCATCTTGCTAACACAAACCTTAATTCATATATGTCTTCTCCTAGGCTCAGCAGGATAGGGATTCACGAACGAGATGGTAGTGATTCCCGCCATCACCACTAGGAGGCAGAATTTTCAAAAATCCAACTGGGCATGCTCACAGGGTGGTCACTCCCTCTTACTTTCCAGTTAGGATTTCTGCCTCACAACCAACAGGAGGTGGAATAACTGTGCTCTGTACAGCCAGGCAGAGATTTTTTCAGTCCCTGGTCAGCACTCTTAATTTTTCTCCGCTGCCTGGGACTTCTACTTATTAGCCACACGTGGTGAATTGGCTCAGTCGGACCAAGGTGGATCTGGGGGAGTGTCCTTGAGTCAGAGAGTGTTCAATACAATAACCAGTCACTTCGGTCTCCCGTTACTGGACCTCTTTGCCTCTCATCAAAGCCAAGTGCAAGAGGTTTCTGATGAGAACTTTATTCACTAGCAGAAGCCTACGATGCTCTAAACAGATGTTGGTCCCCAGTCTTCCTGTACCCCCCACCCCCACCCAGGTTTCCTCTCATAGGCAGGACTATAGCCAAAATCCACAGGGAACAGGCACAGAACAGTCTAGTGGTCCCATTTTGGCCCAGACATCCATGGTTCGCAGTCCCAGTGAACCTAAAAAAGTCCGAGTCTCTACGACTAACTCCAGATCTGCTATCACAGGACCCAAACTTTTAAACACACAAGAAACTAGAGTTTCTCCATCTGACTGATGGCTATCGAGTGCTCGGCCCTGAAAAGTTTTAGATATTTGGATTCAGTACTGCAAACGTTGGTTCCTAAGAAACAATCAACACGATGAATACACCAGTGTACTTGGTGGGTCTTCATCAACTGGTGCCAGGACAAACATTCTACTCTTTCTACAGCAGGGCCTCTTCAAGCTAACACCCTCTCAAGACAGATCGTGGCCCTTGATAGCATGTTCTCTACAGTCTGGGGGCATAAATTAACTTCTCATCCTCATGTTAAGAAGTTTCTAACTGCAGCCAAACTCTTAGATACAGAGGCTAAAAGTAGTTTTGAAAGCCCTTACCAAGGCCCCTTTTGAACCCTTAAGGGAGGTATCCGTTTATTTTTTGTCCATTAAAGTCTTTTTTTTTTTTTTTTTTTTTTTTTTACTGCCATCACATCTGCCAGGCGAGTCTCGGAACTGGGGGCTCTTTCTATCGACCCTTCCTTATGCCTCTTCAGGAAGGAGACTGTGGTACTCCAACTAGACCCCACTTTCATGCCTAGACCCCACTTTCATGCCTAAGGTCAACACTCCATGCCACAGACAGCAGGAGGTTAATCTTCCCTCTTTTTACCCTCGCCCAAGAATCCTTTAGAACGATCTTGGCATACTCTAGATGTTAAGGAGGCACTAAAAATTTACATTCATAGAACTGCTTCTTTCAGTTAATCTTCCGCCCTTTTTGTAAATTATGCCTCTCGAAAACAGGGTCTTAAGGCTTCTAAAGCCGTTATTGGCAGATGGATATCATGCATCTCTGAAGCTTACAGGGAGGCTGACTTGATCCCCCTTCAGGGAATTCCACACTCCACTAGAGGAGCTGCCACAACCTGGGCCTTCAAAGCACATGCTCTGTACTTGGAGATCTGTACAGCAGCCACTTGGGTAGTCTTCACTCTTTTACAAAACATAAGATCAACCTATTCAATTCGGCTGAGGCCACTTTTGGACAGAGTCCTGCAGGAAGTCCTAGATTAGACCTCAAATATTAGTCCTTTGCTGCTATGTCTTTCCCACCCGTTTGAGAGGGACACTGCTTTGGGAAGTCCCAGTCGTTTGTGAATCCCTATCCTGCTGAGCCTAGGAAAAAGGAAAATTTGGTTCACTTACCTTGATTAATTTTCCTTCTCTTCTGAGAAGGCAGGTAGTCCTGAGAGTTGGGTTTAGCCCTCTCACAATTAGAGGGCAGGATCCACAAAAATGATTGACTGCTGAGGACAGAGAAGGAGCTAACCCCACCTCAACAGCCCAGTACTCTTAACTCACAAAGATCTTAAAAAACAAATTAACCTGAAGCAAACAATAAATGAGTAACTGGCCTCTTGGGTCACTAAAGGCCCCAGAAAAAACAAATAGCTAGCAGAAAAAGACTGAAGAAAAAAAGAGAGAACCCTACAACCTGTCTTAAGTACCCTCTTAGCAAGAAGGTGTTGGCTTAGCCCTGAGAGAGAGCGTGCACCCCGAGGAAGGGACGGACCGGCTGCCTCCCCAGGAGAGAGACGGAAATTCACCAAGGTAAGTGAGGATTTGTCAAAGCAGCAGTCCCAAGAGAGGGAGGGAAAAGTTCCATAAACACCCATATAACCTCCTCTGACAGAAGAAACACTCTCAGAACTAAGCCAAGAGACTCTGCAGCACTTTCCTCCCAAATGCTGCTTTAGCCGATGCCCAGGTGTTAATATTGTACTGACGAATGACAGTATGGATAGAGGACCAGCAAGTCACCCTACAGACCTCTTCTACTGAGGCACCCTGTAAGAAAGCCGCATTAGTTGTGGCACTCCTCAAGGAGTGGGCTGTTTGTTCCCTCTGGAACCTGCAAGTTTCTAGATTTGTATGCTACAGTGATACAACCCCATAACCACCTAGCTAAGGTAGCAAAAGAAACCCTCCTGCCCTTTTAGCCCAGTCAAAATGGAAGAATCTATCCTGAAGTCCTTTGTCCTTTCCAGGCAGATCTTCAACACTCTCCTCATATTCAGTTTATGCCACCGGATCTCTCTTGAATACTGAGGATTTGGGCAGAACGAAGGGACGTCTGTCTCGATTCCAATGGTACTCTGAATTCACCTTGGTAAGGAAGGCTGGAGGCAAATTAAGAGTCACTTTATCCCTATTGAAACAACACAACTCACGATCAGCTGATGGAGCCGCCAACTTGGATACTCTCTTGGCAGAGGTGACTGCCACTAAAAGACACTGAATGAAAGGATCTTCAAGGACACCTGGTTAAGAGGCTCAAATGGGGGACCTTGAAGAGAATCCAACATCACATTCAGTCTCCATGAAGGGAAATGATAATGCCTGGCATACTGCAGTGGGCTTGAGAAAACATGCCACATGATGACTTGCAAGGCGTTCTCCCGTTTGTGCTGAAAGTATAGATGAAAGAGCCGATACTTGCCGTCACAGAGTGTTGGCATTTAATTTCTTTTCCAATCAGCCTTGTAGAAATGCCAGCACATCTGGAACCCGAGCTTCCAAGGGACTCAGCCTGTGAACTTCTACCCACCTCTGGAAGGCCTGCCAGGTGGTACTGTATTGGTTGAAGGTCTACGAGCTGCCAGAGTATCCAAAACTTTATCCCAGTAGCCAAGAGCTCCTAGCTGTCAGCGTTCAATATCCAAACTGTGAGACTTAAGAGTATCCAGACCTTGATATAGAATGTGACAAGGAGGTCATTCCTCATTGTAAGGGACCATTCCGGCGCTGTCTGAAGTTCCCATATGAGGCAAAACCATGCTCTCCGCGTCCACCTCAGGGCTACCAGAATCACTTTTGTCTTCTACGTTCTTATCTTCCGCAGCACCAGAGGTAGTAGGGCAATTGGAGGGAAAGCATACACAAGGCCCCTGGGCCATGGCGACTCTAGAGCATCTACACTGAAGGCCTGTGGATCTTGGCCAGGAGAAATCTCTCTGTCTTGTGATTCACCGCTGATGTGAACAGGTCTACGCAGGGCATCCTTCACAATGCCACTATCTGCTGAAAAACCTCGGTTGTTCAGTTCCCACTCTCCTGGGTCCAGCCGGCTCAGACTGAGCCAATCAGCTTGAACATTGAGGGTACCGTTGACTTGTTTCACCCTCACAAGGGCCCAGAATTGTTTCTGCCCGGGAGAATAGCATCTTCGCTTCTTTCATTAAAGATGTCGACCTGGTACTGCCCTGTCGGTTGATATAGGTCAGCTTGTCATGCTGTCCATCTGGATGAGCACGTGCCTGTTCTTGATCATGGCCTGGAAGTATATCAATGCCAGTCTGATGGCTCTCAGTTCTAGAAGATTGTTATGTAGTTCTGACTCAGTTGGGGATCATCTGCCCTGAACTGGCTGTCCCGACAATGGGTCCCCCAACCTATCAAACTGGCATCAGTCGTCACCACTATCTTCTCATCTTGAATCAGAATACCTGGAGGAAAAGCGATGCTCGTTCAACCACCAGTCCAAGGAGACTTTGATTTCCACTGGTAACTTGAGCAAAACATTGTGTTTCCTGGCAATTTGCTAGGGAAAGAGAAAGAACTGTAACAGTTGTAAGTAGAATCGTGCACAGTGGACCATCTCAGGACATGACATCATCAGCCCCAGAGCGCTGGCTAGATTGGGCAGGGAAAAAGGCACTGCTGTTTGAGTCGTGCCCAGTCTGTCCCTGATCTTGGTTTGCCGTTCGGGAGAGAGAAAGACCTTGTTGAGGGTTGTGTCAATAATCACACCCAAGTGAAGCAGTCTCTGTCGGATTGGTGGAGCTCTTCTCTTAGTGGATTGTGAACCCGTGAGCTTAGAGACATTATCGTCATCTGGACTGCCTCATGGCACTGATTCTTGGAAGGTGCCCTCATGAGGTCATCCAGATAAGAAAAAATATGTACCCCCTTCAGGTGTAAGTCCGCTTGCCAGCACTACCAGCAATTTTGTGAAGATTCTCGGGAATGCCGCCAGGCCAAATGGTAGCGCTTTGAACTGATAGTGTTGAGTGCCATAGGAAAACCTGAGGAAACGTCAGTGGGAATCTCTCATAGGAACATGTAAATATGCCGCCTTCAGATCAATGGAAGCCAAATAATCCCTTGGTTAAATGGCCCACAGAACAGACTTGAAAGTCTGCATCTTGAATCTTCGGTGTCAAAGATGTTTGTTCAGACCCTTGAGATCCAAGATGGCCCTTGCTTCTCCGTTCTTCTTTGGACAGCGAAGGAGTAGACACTTAAGCACCTCTGTAGCCAAGGAACCTCTTCGATGGCACAGATCTCTAGCAGGTGGTGGACTGCCGATATCATGAGCTGGTGTCTGGCCTGCTGTCTGAGCCTGGGCACCTGCACGAACCACCTTCTGGGCCTGGACAAACTTTAGAACCGTGTCCCTCACCCATCGGTCTGATGTTGTCTATGACCATTGAAAACTTAACTCTTGGAGCTAGGAGGGTGAGAATCTCCAGTCAGGCTGAGGGCTGGCCCATTCGAAAAGAGGAACGAAAGCGAAAGGTCTGTCTGGGATTTGAGCACCTCCTGCTGTCCTTGCCTGTGGAATGGACTGGCAGCCCTTCTTTTCTGGCTCTGTCGTCATCACGTTATCCATGGGCTCCCCAAATAGCTTGCCACCAGCATAAGGGGCTGTGGTGAGCAACATTTTGGCTTGCAGGTCCGCTTTCCAAGGCCTCAGCCAGATGGCTCTTCCAGCTGCCACACTATTCGCCATTGAGCACACCGTACATTGTGAGGCATCCAGCAAGGTGTCTGCAACAAAGGAGGCTGCAGCAGAAACCTTCTCAGGTACTCTTTGGGTTTTTTTGAAGTAGGAGATGTGGATTGTTCCTTCAGCCACAGAACCATGGCTCTGGCAAATGTAGAGGATGTTGCTGCAGCTCTGCATGTAGTGGAAGCGGCCACGAAGTCCCATTTGAGAAAATTTTCAATTTTTCTGTCTAGGGGGTCCCCTTAGGTGTGCCTTTCCCATTTGTGGGTAGCATGGAAGACTTCGGCAGATCTGAGGCACCAGCATCTACCTTGGGAAGGATGAAGGCTAAGGCCTGGGACTCGGGGAAGGAATAAAACCTAGTGGCCAGCGAAGGAGCTGCCTTGGGTTTGGCAGGCAGGTCCCACTCAGCCTTCAGGAACTTCAAATAAAGAGAAGGCAAAGGCAAACCTATAACCTCAGGCACCCCCGGGGGTGGGACCAAAGATGCATTCTCTGCTAGATTTTCTTCAGCAGGAGGCTGCTTGGGAGGGGAAGGAGAGGCCAATCTTGGATGTGACTGCAGCCTGCAAGGTCTCAAACATCTCTGGGTGAAAAAGTCTGACCCCCACTTTGGGAACTGGGTCCTGACTGAGCATTCCCCCTCCTCTTTGTCTAGAGAGACAGAGTCCCCTTGTTCTGCTCTCTGAAACCCTGGCACTTCCTCTGGCCACTGCTGAGGAATCAGAACTAGGTCTCTGTGGCCCCCTAGTGGACATAGAGTCCTCTTCCTCTCTCAAGTCCACAACTGAAGGTGCTGACCTGTGAGAAAAATGACTGAAGGGTCCGACACAGCCCAAAAGCTGGTGACCCCGGTGTTCCCCAGGCCTCTAACTGTTGCCCTAACCATTGGTCCACTGCTGGGGGGCCCCCCGACTCGTCTTGATGGGGTACTGAGGGTGTATAGCTTCCTCTGCCACTTGCACATGGGCAGGATGCCCTGTGGTGCCTATGGCTAGGAGTGCCGTGGCTGCTGATTGATCTGCGGCCAGGACAGGCCCAGTAGAGGAGGAACAAGACGCATGGTGCTGCCTGAGACAAGTCTGATGGTTTCTTCCCCGGCAGGAGCTGTGGCTGTCTGCCATGGCGGTGTGTGCCGCTGCTAGAGCCGGGGGGGGGTAGGGGGGGCGGCAGCACTCCCCCTCTTATGGCGGGAAGAGCTCTAGCGTCTGGTTCTAGACCACTTGCAGCCCAAGCCATGTCTCCTGGGGGAACACAGGGAGGAAGAATCAGTGAAGCTGGAGCTTGAAGAGCTCCAGGTCCCATGCCTAGAAGACTGGCGTTCCTAGCAGGACTCACAGGTACTCACCTCTCTTGAGGTCCTCTCCTCAGCGCCCTACTGGGGGGGGTGGGATTCAAAGATGGTGCTGGCTGCCCCGCATGCTCCAAAAAGGGAGGCAGAGATGGGATCCTGGCCCAAACAGGGAGAAGAGCTAGCACCTTCTCCCCACCGCCTTCGCTTGGTAGCCAGCGGTCCGACTCCCTCATGGAGGCACCCTGAACTCTCCCTGGAAGTCATGAGAGGCAAAACCAGCACCCGTTGGGCCCAGCCTCGATCCTTGTGCTAACCTCCCACAAAGGGGGGGGGGGTTCTGAGTGGAGAAAGGGGGGGGGAAAAAAGGGCCCCTTCCCCAAACTGACAGAAAAGCCAGAAAGAAGGAAAGGGAAAAAAATAAAAATCCTTCACCTAGCTCATCAGAATGAACCCTGACCTACTCCTGTAGAGGTAGGAACAGAAAAGGGAACTGGGGCTCTTACCTGTGAGTCCCTGTTCTGCTCGGGCTAGGCTAGTCCAGCTTATGGGTGATACTGCGCTTGGGCAGCAGGAGGCAGGAATCGAAAGAAACTGACTGCGCATGCGTGGGATCACCCCTTGCGCAACTCAGTTGTAGTACAGCCGACAGATCTGCAATGCACTTAAGACATCGTTAGTGTAACCCTGAGGATCAGCTGCACTGTTATTGACTTGGCCCCCGCTGTCGGGAGGGCTGCTGGACTAGCCTAGCCCGAGCAGAACAGGGACTCACAAGTAAGAGCCCCAGTTCCCTTTTCTGCTCTGGGCTTTGGCTAGTCCAGCTTATGGGATGTACCAAAGCGGTACCATCGGAAGAGGGAGGGAAGACAGCGGCACTAGGAGAACCGTCTGGGTACGCGCCTCCCAGATGCGGCCTCCGCGAATTGTAAGGGGTTTAGTTTGCTGTGACTGGTGCACCCCTCCTCGTGAGAGTCCCTGGCCGCACGGGTAGTCGGGACGGTTGGTCGCCGTGTGGCATGGAGCCGCCTCTTTCAAGGGGGCACTGTCCATTGACTTGGACGTCTCAGTGAAGCGAGAGACCACCCCTCTGGAGGTGACTGCCTCGGAGGGCTTGAGGCCTTATGATGACGTCGAGGTAGTGCCCCTCCATTACTCTAGGATGAGAGGGGTTGGGGTAGAAGAGGTACGGGAAGAATTTTCGGGGTCCTATGGAACAGGGCATTAACCCCTGGACAGAGCCTGGACCCGGTGAGCCCTACCAGGTCCTGGCTGAAGTAGCCGAAGCTCCGCAGGAATCGGAGTACCCCCCTGGGGATTTTGAAGGGACGCTTGTGGTGAGCCCCCGAGTCTGATTAAGGTTACAGCCCGATTAAGGTTTTAAGAGGCGAGCCTATGACCTACGGGGAGTCAGGGACATTGACCCGTTAGGAAAACCTCCTTACGAGGTTATGACCTGCTGCCTTGGAGCCCTTCTGCCGGGGAAGGCAGGAGCTAGCTGTCTGGAGAGAGAGAGAGAGAGGGGCCAGGCTTTTAGGGACCTCTGTCGGTCCCGGCCCCTGAAGGTCTCCTTGTGGGCTTACCCGTCCTGAGGGTGGCGAGCCTTCTGGCCGCTAAAAGATGGCTTACCCGGGGCTCGGAGGGATCCAAGTCCCCTAGGGGTGAGAGCTCAAATTCTGGGAAGTGGGAGTGGAGAGGGGACCAGCTTCAGTTGGTCCAAACCCTTGAGGAGGAGGGGACGTTTTGCAAGGCTTGAACCCTGGGCCCCAAGGTGGATGTCTCTCTCCCCCCCCCGCCTTTAGCCAAATAGGCTAAACCGGTTTCCCAGGATGTGTGGGACTGTGGGAAGGTATTATGTCCGAGAGCCCCAGCCTCCTCGGCCCAAATGGGTCTGCAAGGGTGGGGGGGCGGCTCCCTCCGCCTGTTTTTCCCCGGGGTTCACTCGACCAGGGGAGACGGCGGGAAGGAGTGCAGGGGAGCCGGAGGAAGGGGGAGTCGAGGGTTCTAGGTTGAGTCTCCCGGAGGGAGCCCGTGTGCAAAGAGCGGGGGGTTGCCTTGGCATTCGTCAGAACAACCTTCATACCAGACAGTGCCTGCTATTTGAGCCCCTTGGGCAGAGGGATGACTCAAGAAGGCGTGGTTCTGTAGGCGGTACAGGAACCTCTGCACGTCCCGCTTGATCCTCTTGATCTCAGGCCTGTCTGCCGACCAGGCCACCAACCTGAACCCTTGGGCTCCCCGGCCTGTCGGGCGAGGGCAGAAGTGTGTCCAGGCTACCATTGCATGTGAGAAACAAGAAGACTCCGTGGACTTGCCAGGGTCTCGGTGGTGGTGGATGGGATCCTGCTCCTTGCCATGCCTCTTTTGGCTCCCAGGTGCTCCCGTCGCCGCATGGGGTTCGTGCGGGGGCTGATGCTAAGTCAGAGATAGGGGGTGGCTCTCCCGTCGCCAGACCCTTTCAGGGTGCAGGGGAGATGGAGCAGGACCCTCGCTCTAGTTGGTCTGTGGGCCCCGGTTGTATGACTCCGATGGTGTGTAGCCACTGGACCTCGGCGATCCTGACCTAGTCTATCAGTGTGCTAGAGGGACCAGGGAGACAAAACCTGCGTCTGGCGGGGTGCCGGGAGGGCGGTGGGAGCAGGGGAAACTATAGGGGTATCCGCAAGATATGTTTCCCCCTTTCCCATGCGTCGGCACGGATCCCTCCCCAGCTGGAGGGGGCGTCCGGATCGTGCTACTGATGCATGTGGGGTGGTCAGACCTGCTTTCTCTGTGGTGGTCCCCCCGTGTGCTTCTGGCACGGAGGAAGGGCCAACGTAGAAGCTTCTGGTTCAAAAAAGGTTCTTGTTGGATATCTGCTGCAGGGTGTCCTGCTTTGCTTTGTCCGCTGCGCTGGGCGGCACCTTCTTCGGGTGGATACCTGAGAGCATTTGCCCCTGGTAATAGCCGTCGGTTAGTTATCTGTCGGGTTCAGGGCCTCCATTCCCTGACCCAAGCTCCAAGACGTCTGCAGGCTGTAACGGTTGGGACCTCTGGCTGAAAGCAACCGCCCAGGTGTCTGTGTATGAATCCGGAGAGACCATGTTTATCTTGTTATTTGTAAAGCACCAGATACATTGTTGGCTCTATCTCTGTGCTTATGATAGTAATAATAATAATAAAAATAACTAGATACGCAGCCTTCTGAGGAACACAGGGCTGCGGCCTTCCCCTCGACATGCCCCAACACTGCATCCCTGTGACCCGGTGATGAGAGCCCTCTATGGCCTTGCTGGGATCATTGGGAATCGTTCCCTTCCATCGGAGAGGGGGTCTGGCGGGCGAGGTTGGCTACGGCCTCCTCTACCCTGGACTGGTGGGGTAGGGGCCCCCTGCGCTGGGCGAATGTGTAGAGCCGCTCCTGCGCCTAGATTGATTGGGCCGTTTCCCTTCGCTTAAGGCGGCCTCCCGAAGGCCTTGTCCAAGGGCAGTCCCTGGCCGGCCTATGTACTCCGGGAAGAAGGGCTCTAGAGACCCGGTCCTCCTTGGAGTCTGCAAGCTGGTACTTGCAGCCCTGTCCTTAGGTTTGAGGTTGTGATGACCTGAGGCATCGGGTTCTCCCTGTACTGGGGTGGGAAACCCTGCCATGGAGGGGTGCGGTGGAGTGTGGCCCATGATGCTCCAGCCAGACGTCTCCGCATCTGGGGCCCCCAGTGCTCCATCCTCTTCCGAGGAACATTTGAGAGGTTACCCTGCTTCCTGGGAGAGGCTGCGAGAGGGGGCAGCCCCTGAGAGGAGAACCCTGCGCAGGTGCGGATGGGTCCTCCTCTGGGTCCATGCGGGGTTCCAGGGGGCAGGTCACCCTGGATCCCCCTTGTGTCCCCGAGCCTGTGTGTGACCTGTTTGGTGCCTGGCACCGTGTCTGTGCCCTCGGGGCTTCTACCCGGCTGGTGGGCCCCACTGAATCGCGCACCATGGCAGCCTGGCTCGGGGGAGAGGCCCCGGCTGGTGCCCATGGCCTCACGCCTGAATAGGCGGACCTGCCTTTTTGTCCTCTCAGTGCCTCCACTGAATCTGGTACCATGGCAGCCTGGCTCGGGGGAGAGGCCCTGGTTGGAGGTGGGTGGCGGGGCTCCGGGGGAACTTTTCCTTCCCCGGTGATGACTGGGAAGGGGTTCCTCTGGGTTGTGGCCCACGGTCTGCCTGGAGTCCCCCTGGTATGATGGAGGGGAGAAGAACCCCTATCATGCCCCGACCCGTGCCCTGTACCTGAGACCCTAGTCCCGAGCCTGGGCCATGCCATGCGGCTTCCATGGGTGGCTGAAGGCCTGGAGAGGAACAGGCAGCCCCCCCTGGAGAGGGAAACAAGGGGAGGGACAGTGGGCCAGGTTCGGGTTGTGGTGCTGATGTGCCCTCTGGGCATGGGCCCTTTCCCTTTAGGCAGGCCCCGTTTGCTTGGCGGGGCTCTGTCTGCGTCCCGGGGACTTTTGGAGGCCTGATGGTTTCCGGGGCCTCCAGGCCGGCCAGGCTTGGGCCTAGACCCTTGCCCCCCCTCCCCCCCGTCAGGTGGGTTTCCCCCAGGTTCACGGGGGGATCCCTTCCGCATGCGCCCCATGCCCCTGTACCTGGCACCCTCCTGGGTGATCCAGTGCAATCTGCGACCTCCAGAGGGGAATGGGGAGAGGGGTTTGTTCCAGTGAGAGCGGTGGAACGGCCCCGGTTTGCTGCTTGCTGGGCTGCCGGGGCGGGAGCGGCTGTGCTCTGATGAAGTGTTGTGGCGGTGGCGGCCCTTGCTGGCGGGAATGGAGGCGGGTGGGGAGCTGTGAGCCGCCTCGTGGTCAAGATGGCGACTGCAAGCCCCGCAGAGCCGATCCTCTCCGCAGCTGCTGCCTTTCATTTCTCCTGGAGCCGCCGGAGCCTGGGAGGCCTGGGAATCGTCATAGGCCCCCGGGCTGAGGAGAGGAGACCCTCCGCTGGCGGGATCCTAGCCGTGATGGAATCCCCGCTTCGCCCTCCTGGGCTGGGGCGGACTGCTGCTGCTGTAGCCCCCGGGTCTCCTGGAGAGGATGCGAGGGTCCGGGGTGCCTGGGCTGCAGCGCAGGAACCTGTCCCGGCGGCTGCCTTGCGGGGGCGAGTGCGACCCGCCACCGGGGAGCCCAGAGCTGTTCCGCGCTCCCGGGCCTCTCTCCCTCCTCGTCAAGATCCCGCTGATTTTGCTAGAGAGGATGCGAGGGTCTGGGTGCCTGGGCAGGAACCCGTCCCGCCCCGGCGGCCGCATGACTTGCAGAGAGGAGTGCGACTGTCCCGCGCTCCCGGGCCTCTTCTCCTTCTTGTGAAGATCCTTTATTTTTCTGAAGAGAGTGCAAGGGTCCAGGTGGCCGGGCTGCGGCTCGGGGACCCGTCCTGCCCGGCAGCCACATCGCTTGCGGGGGAAACGTAACCCGTCACTGGGTAGCCCGGAGCTGTCCTGCACTTCCGGGCCTCTCTCCTTCCTTGGAAGATCTCATATCTTTTTCTTATTCATAGATCCAAAAATCGGCTCTCAGAGCTGAGCAAAACCGCTCCTGCCAGCATAGAGGCAGGAAGGAAACTGAGTTGCGCAAGGGGTGATCCCACGCATGCGCAGTCAGTTTCTTTCGATTCCTGCCTCCTGCTGGCCAAGCGCAGTATCACCCATACGCTGGACTAGCCGAAGTCCAGAGCAGAACAGGGCAGTTGAGGCAGGGTTAGCTCTTCCCCTGTCCTCAGTAGTCAATCATTTTTGTGGATCCTGCCTTCGAATTGTGACAGGAGGAGCTAAATCCAACTCTCAGGATCGCTTGCCTTCCCAGGAGAGGGAGAAGACAATTGGGTCACTTACCTGGTGAATTGTCCTTCTGTAGGCTCAGCAGGATAAGGATTCACCCCTTCCTTTACTTAAACTTCATCTCAAGGAAGAAGAAAAAGGAAATAACTTTTCTCTCTTCCTGGTTTGGGAATAGATGACAGCAAAGAATTAAAAAAGAGGGAAGCAAGATTTCTCCAGTTCCCTTCACCCTAGATTTTTTGGAACAAACTAATATCCTAGTTCAGTACTTCGATGGAGTTTTTTCCATTTACCTGTTTTTTACATCATCGAACCTTTGACGTTTGTTTTCCAAGTTTATTAGTCTACAGTTGTTGTGGCTTTATACTACTGAAGTTAAAGGGAGTGACCACCCTCTGAGCATGCCCAGTCAGGTTTCTGAAGAATTCTGCCTCCTAGCAGTGACAGCAGGAATCACTCCCACTTGTTTGTGAATCCCTATCCTGCCAAGCCTACAGAAGGACAACCATGTTAATCTATAAAACCCTATGCGGCCTGGGGCGTAACTGCCTCACCCCCTGCGGTCCGCTGAGAGCACCCTTCTTGAAGTACCCCAAGTTGTTCAGGGGGCAGCTGTGGAACTCCCTTCCGGTGGAGGCCAGGGTGGCCCTGGACATCCCCTATTTCCACCCTCAGTACAAGACTTGGCTGTTCTGCCAGGCTTTCAAGTGAGGGAGATGGGTGAAGTTGGGGTTGATTATTTTTTTGTCCCCATTATGGTTATGTTTGTTTTATTTTACAAGTTCTTTTTATTATGTCTTTAGGAATATGCTGAAAATACATATAGAAGACCCATCTTATAAACAATCTCCAAACTGCTTCCAAAGCTGCTTTTTTGTGCTCTTCTGGGGAGAATATTAGGTGGCAATCTCTTTAACCTTGCTTGATCCAAGACAGGATTAAGAGTGGTTGACTTGCACTGTAGTCCCCATCACAACATTTAAGGGACAGCTAGAATGCTCCTGCAGCCTAGCTGGTCTAATGGCAGCAATGTTGGCTGAGGAATGCACACCTCAGTCTCCCTAGTCCTGGCTCTACCTTACTTGGTTTAGCTTTGATTTGCTTGTGTCTTATTAGAAGACAGATAATTTGTATATCGTTGGTTTTCAGTATTAGTTAGCTCTGGCGAAAAGGAAGTGGGAGAGTCTGAGCATGCATACAGTCCCACTCAAAGAACATTGGTTATCTGCACACTTAGAGCATTGGCTCAGATTTGCTCATTCTTATGTTTATGTTGCATATGCTTGTGCTCCTTTCCTAAAATTGCTTTCCCCATACTTGTTTCCAGCATGGATTACTCCATTCCCAGTTTGACAACAGCTTTCAAGTGCTCCTGGGCATGATGCAGCAAAATTTTAAAAAGGAGTACAAGTTCACTGCCTGCCCCATTTTTCTGAAGTGAAATGCCTACCTAGAAACCTTTTCCTAACCATCCTTTATAACACAGGCGTACAGCCCTTTCATCCAAGCAGTATGCTTCCCTGCATACTGTAGTTCCACAGGACAGACTTCATGTAGTCCCACACGAGGGAACGCACCGCAGGCTACATTGATGCAGGAACTGTTCACAAGAGCAGTTGAAGCTGAGGTGCTGCAGTCCATCCATGCTGACTCATGCACCTATTTCTTACTTGGAGTACATGCACAAAGCAGTGCATTTCTGCTTCTGTTCCTTTGAACACCTGCTAGAATCCCTAGTCATTGTCTAACTGCCTAACAATTAGGACTCAAAGTTGGATGGGTTGTGCGACAATATGAAGGCCATCATAATGAACAATATACAGGTAAGTGTAACTTTTGTTTCCCCTTCAATAGCCTCTGTGTATTCTCAAGCAGTGTTCCCATAATAATGGAAGATTACTTAACTTCTGACTACACGGCAGCTTTCCTAAACCATGTATCCTGCCTGGTCTAAGTGTCAATAGCATAGCGTAGGAACAGATGACCAAGCTGCCACTTTGCACGTCTTCAGAACACATTCTTTCTTAGCAACTGAAGCTGCTCAAGACCTAGCAGAATGAGTGCTAATGCCTATAGGAGCTTTCTTTTTGTGTCAAGTCTAACATTCCTGAATACAGAAACTAATCTATCTAGTAATCTGATAGGATGGGAAAGTTTATATTATTAGAACGTGGGAGCACTCTAATAGTTTAAGGTGTGTTGCACGCTACATTATAAAGCCCCAGCAATTTATTTGTTCTAAAATCGGCATGATCAAAGTTAGGATTGTGAAATTTGTTGCGTATCATCACTGGGGTAAACTGTTCATGCTGTGAAAAATTCAGCTGAAATCAGTTGGATAACAGAGCTATTGCAGTTTGAAAACTGCACTTTCAAGCCTGATGTTTCATTTAATCAGTCTTGATCTGGGCAGGGAGAGGGGTTGAGTGTTGGTGGGGAAGAGGAATTCGCCTTTTAGAAAATTAAAAGGAGGCTGCTGGGGGTGCCTTTGGCATTTTATTTGTAAATCTGATTAGTAGTTTTAAAGTTATGAGTTTTTTCACAACCCCACAAGTTAGCCTATGGAGAAGGACGGGCTGCTTTGAAAAGGAGCGCTGCTCGCTGCCTCTTCTCCTGTCTTTCCCTTCCCTAAGTGGGGCTCGGGGAAGTTGTGCCTGGGTTTTTTGGGGCACTGGGGAGCAAAGGAAGGGGGTGAGGGAAGGGGGAGCGCTTTGTGATTAACAAAAAGCTTGGATATTCCATAATAAAGAGACCTTCCAGTTATCAAGAAGAGTTAAGGCTCTTGCACATTCAATAATGCACTAAAAAGCACAGAAATTGCAAGTTAAGGCTCCCGTCTTAACGTCCATGCCATGTTAGCAGTAAAGTCATTGTACAGTCTCATATTGTGCTCACCTACAACTTAGGCTCCATGCATCCACACTTTGCCTTAGTCTTTCAGCCCCAATCCTCTTCCTCTGCAGGTTGGGACAATACTGTAGCTGGGAACAGGAGGGTGTGAGCTGGTCCCTCAGCCCCTCCTTTCATGTCGGTTGGGGAGAATGGGACAGCTGACTAAGGGCTCACAATCATCCCTCTTACCCACTAGCCCCCACTGCCCTCCCAGAGCACAGTGAAGCTAGGTACAGTCGTATGCAAATGTTTAAACTAAGTTGGGTATGCACTGAAATTAATTAAATGGAATGGCCATTGGAAGGAATGGAGGCAACAGCAATACCAATTTCTAAATAAATCCTATTGTCATTTCAACATCCAATTAAGTGACTGTGAAATAATACAACACAGCTGCATCTTTGCGAGTACATGGGGAAGGCAAGAGGATGTGAAATAATGAGGAAGGCACCAGATGCAGTAAGTGGAATGGTTGGAATGACAGGGAAAAATACAAAGATCAAGTAAGTGGGTGGAATGACAGGAGAAATTAGAAATAGTTACAAGAAGATTCCGAGTGAAATAACTGATTCAGAAGACTGATGGGATACCAGTCCTATCGTTTAACCCATTTACCATCCCAGACACCCTATCCTGTGACTCCCAATAGCCTCCCTCCCTGTTATTCCACTTCCTCTCCTGGTTTTTTTTTTTTTTTTTGGTCATTCCAAACACCCCGTTACTTTTGTTCCATAGCGAACACACAGATAAACATTGTATTTCTCCCAGAGCTTTTGAGTTTCGGCGGGCATGCAAGACTTGGCTGTTCACCCAGGCTTTTGGAGGGTAGGGTTAGGGTTGGGGGGGGTTAAAATTATTTTTAAATGGATGTTGGTTTTTAAATGTATTTTGTTGTTTTAGTGCATTGTTAGCTGCCCCGAGATGCCGTGGGCATGAGGGGGCGGCATAGAAATGTCAATAAATAAGTAAAATAAAAATGAGTTCTCTGTGAGGGGAGTGGGGGAGGGGCGACTTGGACCCAGGACTTCTGGGTTGTCTGTTACAAGGTTGATTGCTGAGCAGAGGAGAGGAGAACAAGTCAGGAACCAGGACCATTGAGTTGCTTGTGAAGGGAGTGCAGCATACTAGGTTAGAGTGTGGTGGAGAGGCTGGAAGTCAGGAGTCCCGAGTTCTCCGTTAGACGGGGAGAAAGAACTGAGGAGTCCTGGCTCCCGCACCCTCTTTCTTAAAGAGGAAACTGAGGGGGTGAGGGGCCAGCTCACACTCTCCTGTCCCCAGCTTCAGTGTTGGCCCCAACTTGCAGAGGAAAAGGATTGGGGCTGAAAGACAAAGGCAAAGTGTGGGTGCATGGAGCCTAAGTTGTAAGTGAGCACAATACGCGAGACTGTACAATGACTTTACTGCTAACATGGCATGGACGTTAACTTCCAATTTCCATGCTTTTTAGTGTACGATTGTTTGTTTTTAGTATATGTAAGCCACTGCGAGGGTGATCTTGGGCCAGTCACAAATCTCTCAACCTAACCTATCTCACAGGGTTATGAGGATTAAGAGTTGAGTTAGTTGTTTAACATTAGATACGTTAAAGAATTGTAAGCCACCCTGAGGCTAAGGGATAGGGGTGGGATAAAAAAACTAAAATAAAGAATAAGTAAAAATAAACCTCTCTAATTTCCTCTGTGGGAAAACTTTTCTTGAAGAATGATGCCTGCATGACTTCTCTGTAGCAGGCATTCTCCACCTAAGGAACAGCTCATTACACTCTTCTGTGCTCAACAGAGTGGATAACAATATGGCTACCAATAAGCAGAGTCCTGTGTATTCGGCATTTCCCCCCCCCCCCATTTACAGCAATCCTGGCCTATAAAGGAGATGCCCTAAGGTAACACCTCCTGAGTCCTTCTCTCATATATAGAGGAATGACCAGTACCTCCAAGGCTCCCAGTAACGTTGCTCATAGTCTGACCAGTCTGGGTCAGATCAATGGTCCATCAAGCCCAGCACCTGTGTCCGACAATGGCCAATCTCTGTCACTCGGAAGAAGTATCCAACAGGTCATAATGGGGCAATCCATTTCCTGTTGTTCACTCCCAGCTCCAGACAGTAAGAGGTTACATGTAACAATTTCCGACAGTTTTTCCGACACTTTGTGGCATTTTCCAACACTTTATGGGACTTGCAACGGATTCTGACAATTTCTCCACTGCAGAGAAATAGCAACAGGCAATAGTGGAAAGCAGCAGCAAGCATCAGAACAAGTATGGGGATGTCATGTCCATGCCATGTCGGGAAAACGGCAACAGATGGGAGGTTTCTGACAATTGTTGGACACTGCTGCATGTAATTTTCAAGCCTACTGAAGAGCCTCTTAACAGGCTCCAGTTTCTTCAAAGATAGATAGAGTGCCATGGCTTCCACACCTCTATTGACACCACAGACAGAGCACGCGATGGAATCCTTCGTTAAGTGGGTACTCGAAAAGATAAGTCCGCTGCCCTACTTCTTTCACTGGTGCTGGTGATAGTATTGGCCTTGGGGCTTTGCCATCCAACTTCCCTCCTCTCCCTCTCTTGTCTGAGGGACTGGCGTAGGGCTTAATGATCAGAGCCCTCCAAGGCTGCCCTATTTTGAAGCACACATTTTGCTTCATTATTTTTTCCACAGGGAAGGGGGGGGGGGGTTGCTTGATCTTGTAGATTTAAGCCCTTACCCTACACTAACTAATCAAAGTTCTAACCAAGAAAAAAAAACCACCACTTTTTAAAACAATACTAAACCACTAAACTTTGCTCCATTTGACATGCATGCCGCACAAACCCCCTGATGAGAGCACAGTTCCTAGTACGATCTACCCAACAGCTCAGAAGCAACCAAGGCGGGGAGATGTTGTCCCTTCTGTTTATAGATTGTATATGAGCTGAGCAGGCATGGGTGCATGAGACAGCAAGAAGGGGCTGCAGTGGCTCAGAACTTCCAGTAGTTCTTGCGAACAGTTCCTGCTTTGATGCACTCCCATGTGTGGGAGTACACAGAAGTCAAAGAAGAAAGCAGGGTTACAAATGAAATTTTTTGAATATCAGGAGCACACTAGTCATAGGTTTGCGCTTCAGTTGTAGCTCAAGTGCCTCAAGTCTCAGGAATACTTCATGTTCTTTTCTACAAAAATCTATTTTTCCAATTTCATAATTTGTCACATTTCTTGTACACACCCAGGTTAGAAAGTAAGTGTATAACTGGGTCAGACCAATGATTTATCCAACCCAGCATCCTGTCACTTGAGAGAGAAGAACAACAGGTTATAATGGAGTGATCTATTGCCTTCTATTTACTCCCACCTTCTAAGAGTCAGGTTATGTTCCCTAACCAACCTGACTAACAGGCAACAGGTTTTTGTCATTCGCCAAAAGACAGGAGTGTTGATATTCAACTGCTATTAACAAGAGCTAAACAGCATGGTCACTGCAGGTAGCTATTAGCCAGACAAAAACTTCACCAAACCACAAAATGCTAGACTCTTTTTTCGGGAAGGGGGGCAGCACTGCTGCAGTGGGAGTGTGGTTTGCTCTGCTCAAGGCGTTTGCGTACAATAGAATAGTAAGGTGGCTAGGTAACTCAATTCCTTACCAAACACGCCATACATTACAGGCACTGCATTTCCCTGTGCGCTGATTGAGGATGACAGAGAACTCCACTTCATCACCAGCCTGCAACTCCACGCCATCCTGGACTTCTTTCACATGGAAGAAAAGCTTTTTGCTGTCACCCACTTCATAGTTAATGAAACCAAACTGGAAAACAGAAATACAATTTAGGTTGTTCCTGTCATTTCAAATAGAAATGAATTACTGCAAAGCAACTCTTATCAGTCAATGCACTGTTCAGAGAGAGGCTGGCCCAGACAAACGGATACCTACAGTGAGGTGCTCAGGCCCATTTTGCAGCACTTAATGACAGAATACCATTGATCACCATTTAATTTCTCAGTGCTTTTGCAAGGAAGTGGCTTTACTTTCTAAGAGTCTAAACACAAACTCAGCACCTAACTGTAAATCTTTGTTTGGAATTATTATAGAAGCAATACGCATGAAAAATAGTGACCAATAAGACCCCAGTGACAGTCCCAGTCTTGCCTTTGGTTCACCCTGTACCTGTGGTGCCTCTTCCATGATCCCCTTGGTTTACCTCAGAGGTCATGAAGATGCCACCACAAAGTAAGCCAGGGACAAGACTGTGGTGCTGCTGCTGGGATCTATGGGTGGTAACTGATGTCTCAAAGTGCTTGTAGTAATTTCATTTCAAAAGGTTACAAAAAAAAAAAGTGGCTCAAGAGAGAAAAAGAGTGAAAACCAAGAGGCATGGAGAAAATGGTCATGGTTGGATCATTACCTTATGAGGGCCCAGATCCCTGCCCTCATTTTGTCCCCATCAGGGTGGATGACCAGTTAGGATGGTCCACCTCCAGAGACTAATAGATCCCCCATATGATTCCAAAACACTGTGGGATTTATCCGCTGACTTTTACAGCTGCTCCGTCGATACCCTGGTTGATTTGTGGTATGTTGTGTTGACCATGACTATAGACATGATGGCACCCAGGTGATTGCTGCTTCTGCGGTGGCAACAGAGATCCCCCAGTACACGGAGGACCAGAAGTTGCTAAAGCATGAAGTTAGTTGGACAGAGCACAGGTGGCGCTTGACTCGCGTCAAAGCCAATCGGCTGTGGTAGACACGGTTTTTGAAAGAATATGCTGTGACCAGTGGAGTTTTCTTCACTGCTGCCATAGCGCCTGCAAAGTGCCATCCGGAAGATCTCTTCCAGATGGTGAATTGGTGAATAGCTTAATAAATTCTGTCTCCACCTGAAGTCAGAATCATTATCTGCCCGCTGTGATGGGTTTTCTACCTATTTTGCAGATAAGATTACTTGTATTTGGCTCAACGTGGATGCTGCTAATTTGAGTGCAGAGTTCAGGGAGAGGGGACAGTGGGAGAGACAGGGGAGAAGACAAACAAACATTCAAGCAGATGCGAAATCTCAGGTGCATATGCTTGGCTTGGTTACAAAGAGGTCGGTAGCAGCAGTTTGCAGAGGAGGGCCGACAGTAAGTGTACGGGGAAAAACTAACATGCACTGGGAAAGGCAGCAAGGAAAAGGTGGGTCTTGAATGACCTCCATTTGGAAATCAACAGGAGAAATTGTACCCTGTTGATTTTGTTAGATCGTTTGGCAGTCTTTGATACAGTTGATCATGGGGTGTTGACAAAGTTGTGGGACCTGGGAGGGATGCACTGGACTGCTCAAGTGGTTCCACTCATTCCTAGCAAGGAGAACCCAGAGAGCAGTGATGGGCAGTGGCTCATCATCCATCTGCTTCTTGGAGCAGCTGGCCCTGTAACCAACGATGAAGAGGAGCTACTTTGGCTCTAGTCCTAGTGGAGCACAGTGGTGCAAGGGGTAATGGGAGTAGAGCTGCTTGGCAATAATGATAATATAATCAAATCTGACAATTACTGGAGCAAGAATGGTAAATAAAACTACCACAGTAACATTTAACTTTAAAAAAGGAGACTGCTAAAATGAGGAAACTAGTTAGAGGGAAACTAAAAAGGAGCAGTGGTGAGAATTAAATGTCTTAAAACACCATCTTGGAAGCCCAAATTAAATGTATTCCACAGGTTAAAAATGGTAGCAAGGGGACGAAATGTCTGCCAGTGTGGCTAAATGGTGAGGTGAAGCAAGCTATTAGATATAAACGTCAAGAGAATTTGAAGAGGTGATGTAGGTGATGCATCAAAGAGCTGTCACAGATCAATGTGACTCAGCGGTTCTAGAGCAAACTGACAAACTAAATAGTAACAAATCACCAGGCTCACATGGTATACACTCCAGAGTTCTGAAGGAAGCCAAATATGAAACTGCTGACCTACTGCAAGATGGGAGAATTAGAGTGTATAGCACTAAATAAAGATATAGACATAATTGGAATCTCAGAGACCTGGTGGAGTGAGGATAGCCAATGAGACACTAATACCAGGGTACAAAATATATCAAAATGAAGATAAAATTGAGCTGCTGGTGGGGTGGTGCTATAGGTTAGAGAAAGCACTGAGTCGAGCAAACTTTAACCCTAGTCATCATCATGGGGTTGTTTTCCATCCCCCGGTGGAAAAAAACAAAGAAATATGGTAGTTCGTGGCTCTACAAGTTTGAGAATTTAGGACATCACCACCAGCACCTCTGGGCATAACATACTCAAATTTCATCCAGATATCGCTTACCGTTTGTCTTCTGTAATAAAAAAACTAAAAAAAAAAAAGGCCTGGGGTGGAAAAATAACCCCAGTGTCAATGGAGTTTTCCTATTGGGGTGGAATTTCAACCCCAGTCAATGCATTTCAGTTGGGGTGGATTTCCACCCCAGATTAAAAGTGGCCAAATCAACACTTTTCAAGGCCTGTTCAGACTGCAAGGTGACATGGAAGGCAAGGTCAATTTAGACTATCAGAAATTAAAATTAACCCCTTCACTGCAACAAACGTCTCACAGTGTTTTCACTAGTGTCTAATAGAAAAAGTAGCCAAAAATGATTTTTCATTTGCTAAATCACGCCATCTGCAAAGCTACCTTTGGCAAAAAAGCCTCCAGGGTTTCTGTCTGTTTGATAGGTTTCTTTTGTCACCCAGCCTCCTAGCATTCAGTTTGTTTGTTATGCAGGAATCTTATCTCAAGTACCCTGCAAGGTCTCATGCTTCTCAAGTACCCTGCAAGCTCTCAGATGCTTAGTTAGATAGGTTTCTTATTTCACGTAGCCTCCAAGGTTTCTGTCTCTCTGTTGGAGCCCCTATTTCAGACATCAGAGAACTGAAATCTAACTTGCTATAAAAGTGCAGAGGAGAGTGCCGATAGCCATCACTGCAGGACACAGATTCTTCTGGAGAACAGCACCTTCCTTCAGGCAGGCATTCAGCCATCTAGACATATCACATTGCAACGCAGCAATGGATCAACCTTCCACAGTAAGTATCTGATCTTGGGGGGCCCTGAGGCACAGGGGTGAGTGTAGGCACTGGAGGACTGGCTGGAAGAGCTTGCAGGGGGGGATAGAACTGAGGCAGTGGTGGGGGGGCTGGCTCTTGGGGGCCCTGAGGCACAGAGGTGCGTGGAGGAACTGGGGGGCTGGCTGGAAGAGCTTGGCCAACCATCACCACCACGGCCTTATCCGGATTCAGCTTCAATCATCTCATCCTCATCCAGCCATTCTTCCTCCCTGGAAGATTGTGTGTGTTGTGGTCACTGGCTGGGGGCTTGCAGGAGGGGAATGAAGGATGGCAGGGCACATTTTCTGTAGTTTGAATAAAAAATAATGTTTTTGCAAAGAAAAACGAGTAGTGTTGGTTGTTATTTATTAATGTGTGGAGCTGGTATTTCTCATAAAACAGACTCTATAATGTCTGTGTGTGTGCGAGCGCTGGGCATAGATTGTGTGGCTACTGTAAAAAAATTTACATTTCAATCCATGGGCCAAAACCAGCTTGGGGTTAGAAATCCACCCCATGATACCTCGAGTGTAATTTTTTTCATGGTTAAGTTTTACATGAAATGAAAGCTACTCTGGAATCTCTTTGGAGATGCAATCTCCTTCCATGTGAAATGGGGAAGCGTGTAACAGCTGGATTATACTATCAGCCCCCTGATCAGGAAGGTGAAACTAACCATAAAATGCTATGAGATAGTTTCAATTACTCTAATATTGACTGGGTGATGCAGAGGTCAAATTTCTAGATGCCGTAAATGACTGCTTCTTAGAGCAGCTGGTCCTGGAACCTACGAGAAGGCAGAGCTCCTTTAGATCTAGTCTTAAGTGGAGTGTAGGACCTGGTGCAAGGGATTACGGTGGAAGAGCCACTTAGTAATAATGATCATAATATAATCAAATTTGATATAGCTATGGAGGGAGACTGCCAAAAAACCCTACCGCAGTAACTTTTAACTTTAAAAAGGGGAACTCTGCAATCAAAAAACAAAGCAAGAGGACCAAATGTCTGTCGGTATGGCTAAACGGGGAGGTGAAGGAGGCTATTGGAGTCAGAAAGGCATCCTTTCAAAAATGAAAAGCTAATCCTTTTTGTGGGGTGAAATAGGTGGGACTTGGATAGGGAGGGGGGAGATCCCGAGGGCAGCCCCAGTTGTGAGGTGGGTGCAGCGCAAGGGTTGAGGCTGTCTGGTGAAAGGCAGCAGGGAATGGGTTGGGGTGGGTCGGGTTTGTATATTTTCCTTCAAGTGGACTGCTATTGGGTTGATGTTTGATATATGTTTAGATTATGTATTGTTTAGATTATTATATTATGTACTGGTTATGTATTTGTATTTATATTGTATTTCATTTGTGAATGTAAGCCGTTACGAGACACCTGCGGTGTAGTCTGCAGGATACAAAATTAAAACGAAATGAAAAATGAAATTAAAATCCTAATAGAGAGAATAGGAAAGAGCATAAGCATTGCCAAATTAGATGTAAAACATTAATAAGACAGGTCAAGAGGGAATTTGAGGAACGACTTGCTAAGGATGTAATAACAACACTTTTTCAAGTACATCAGAAGCAGGAAGCCAAATAGAGAGTCGGTTGGGCCATTAAATGACCAAGGAGTGAAAGGGGCACTTGGAAGCAAAGAATTCATTCAACTTCTCTGCAATATCTTCATCCTCCCTGTCTTCACCGCTGAAGATGTTGAAGCGATACCCACGCTGAACTGAATCTTTGTAGGAGATAAATCGGAAGAACTGTCCCAAATAAGTGCCACTCTGGAGGAGATTCTGGAGCAAACTGAAAAGAAAATTCAGGGCACTTACCGGTGAATTTTCTTTCTACGAGGCTCCCTGCTTGACACTCTGGAGCAAGCGCCACTGCTGCAAGCCACCCACCGCCAAGGGTCTGGTGTGTTGCAGCAGGGAACAGTCAGGAGCAGGGTAAGTGGGCTGATCTGTGGGATCCTGACTGTCCCCTGCTGCCACACACCAGACCCCTGGCGGTGGGTGGCTTGCAGCGGTGGAGCCTGCTCTGGAGTGCCAAGCAGGGAGCTGAGGGAGAATAGTAACAAATCAGCAGGACCAGATGGTATCCATCCCAGAGTTCTGAAGGAACTTAAATATGAAGTTGCAGACCTATTACTGGTAATTTGTAACCGATCACTTAAATCTACCACTGTATCAGAGGATTGGAGGGTAGCAAATGTAATGTCACTATTTTAAAAACATAGTAGACATAGGAAAAGTACAGCAAAGGGCAACAAAAATGATAAGCGTTATGGAATGGCTCCCCTATGAAGAGAGGCTGGATAGGTTGGGGCTCTAACTTGAAGAGACGACGGAGGGTGGTAGGATAGAGCTTTATAAAATCATGTGAGTGGTGTGGAACACGTTAATAGGGAATGGTTATTTACTCTCTCAAATAATACTAGAACTAGGGGGCACTCCATGAAGCTAATGGGTAGCAGATTTAGAACAATATTCCTCCCCCCACCCTCCACTCAACATCTAGTTAGGTTGTGGAACTTGTTTCTGGAAAATGTGGTCAAGGACAGTAGTATAGCTGGGTTTAAGGAAGTTTTGGACAAGTATAGCTATTAACCAAGTAGGTTTGGGAAATGTAACTTCTTACGGTTGGGAGCTAGGAGTGAACAGGGAATGGATTGCTCCATTATGACCTGCTGAGTACTTCTTCCAAACGACCAAGATTGGCCACTGATGCAAGACAGTTGTTGGGCTCGATGGACCATTCATCTGAACCAGTATGGCACTACTTATGATTCTTATCCCCAGCCCCCCACCCCCTGTTCCCTAGTGGGGTCTCATTTTGTCCCCACTCCTGTTCAATTTGTTTCTGAGGCCACAGCTGCGGGACCTGGCTGCGGTGCATGGGACCACTCAGTGGTTCTGCTCATTCCTAGCCAGGTAAGCCCAGGACAATGGCTCATCATCCCCCTGGGAGCTCCCTTGTGGGGTTCCACATGGTTCCATCTTGTCCTACTCCTGTTCAATGTGTATCTGAGGCCCCTAGGTGAGAGTGTTAGGAGTTTTGGAGTCAAGTGCCATCAGTATGCTGACAACACCTATTTCTTTTTTTCCAATCTGACTCAGGCCCTGCAGTCTCAATGCTTACCAGCTGCCTGGCTGATGTTGAGGACTAGATGCGGGCAAGCAGATTGAAGTTGAAACTATACAAGACAAAGATGATGGTTGGCTGGCCATCCAACTGGGGACATAGGGACCCCGTTATTGATGGCGTCCAGCCTCCTTTGGTCACTCAGGTTTGCAGTCATGGAGTACTCTTGGACCCATTGCTGCGCCTGATGGCCAAGTTGCAGCAGTGGCCGGAAGGCCAGCAACTTAATCTGGTGAGAAGGCTGCGACCTTTTTTTAAAAATCAAACTAACTTGGCCGCCATGGTCCACACCTTCGTAACCTTGAGGCTAGACTACTGCAATGCACTCTACGTGGGGCTGCGCTTGATGACTGTTTGGAAGCTGTAGTTGGTGCAGAACATGGCGGCCCACCTTCTGTTGGGGGTGGGTCACCAGGAACAGATTACACTACTGCTCTGAAGTCCGTAGCTTTCCTGGCACAACTCAAGGTGCTGGTTTTGACCTATAAAGTCCTAAATGGCTTGGTCCTCCGGTATCTGAAGGACCACCTTCTTCCCTTATGTTCCATTGCAGTCTCCAAGTTCAGCTGAGGGAACCCTCTTGTAACAACTGTCCATGAGATTGATACTACGAGGACACACAGACGTTCTCAGTTGCTGCTCCACTATTATGGAACTCTCCTCTCTTGGAAAAGCGCTAAGCCTGAGCCTGCTTACCTTTCAGAAGACATGCAAGACCTTTTTGTTTGGCCAGGTGTGAGCGTGCTGGGATAAGGTTGGGTGAAAGGGTTAGGGGAGAAAATTGGTGGGTGGGGCTTAGAGATTTTTTAAAATTGCTTTTATAAAGGTTTTATATCGTTGTAAGCTGCCCTGAGCCTTGGAGGGAAGGGCGGGATAAAAACTGAAATAAATAAAATGATGCCAAGGAGAGATGGCTTGCATAAAAGTGACTGGCAAGGAGATCAAGAGCCATTTACTCCAAGAATGCAAAAGCAAGTGACTATCCAAAGAAATAAAAGCTCCACCAAGTTTTCCCTTCTCCAGAAGGCACGACTCATTGTCACAAGGTATTCAACTGGAAAGCTTAACCTAATTCAAGAAAGGACTTTCTTGAATTTAATTTAGTATAGATTAGTTTAGTTTAGTATAGTATAGTATAGTTTAATTATGGTAACACTTAACTAGAATAAAACCTGACAGAGAATTTGATACCTTAGGACACACAGCTATCAACTGCCTGTCAGAACAAGCTTCCCAAACACATTGTCTACTGTAGTTCTTGCACCTCCCTGGCAATTACTGGAGACAAGAGATCTATTGAGATTACAAGGCTATTTAGCCAATTTATTTACTTAATTTATTTATACTTCTATCCCACCCTTCCCTCAAAGAGGCTCAAAGGCAGCTCACAAAGCTTATGTAAAAAAGAAACCCTACAACCCCCCACTCCCAACATCCAATTCCCTCACAACCCTACCCCAAACCCATTTCCTTTTCCTGCCCACCAAATGCCTTTACAAATGTCTTGTACCACCTCTGGAAGATGCTCAGGCTCAAACAAACCTCTGATTTGAAGGGTGTTCCATAATACTAGGGCAGAAACGAATAATGCCTTCCTACAAGCCCTTGTCGTATGAGCAAGGCTAACAGATGAACACACAGGCAGGTGCTCCCAGCTGTTTGCAGGGGCTGCAATGGGGCATGGGAGGACACGCAGCCTCTTATAAATGGGGCCCAGACCATTTAGGACTTTATAGGTCCAAACCAGCACCTTGAATTGTGCCTGGAAAGCTATAGGGAGCCAGTACAGCCTACAGAATACCAGCGTAATGTGCTCCCAGCACCTCACCTCCAAAAGGAGGCAAACCTCCAATTTCATGGTGTTTGGGCGAGAATGTAGTTGTGGAGCCAGAAGCACTGATAAACAAGGCAGACTCCCAGGACTCCTGCCTCAGGGGCCTCTAAGAGGATACAGACAGCACCTTGTGTTTCCTATAGCCCATTTAGCTTTGCTTTCCTTCAGAGCACACCCACTCTGTTTCTAATCCAGTCAGTGCCAGTCTGCAATTGTTTCCTAAGCCAGCGTCTCAACGAAGCCAGTCACTAACCTGATCTTTCACACATTCCACGGTGGCTCTGCGGAAAGGCGTAATGTTACAAGCCATTGTCTGTCCATTCTGACCAAGGATGCAGAGCTGGAACTTGACAGTCTCCCCTTTTTGCAGACAATCGCCCTTGTTTGCCATCCCAATGATTCCAAATGGGTACACCTCTCCTTTCATCTCCCCTAGAGGAAAGAAGAGTGCAAGACAAGTTGAAAACATTTTTACCATTATAAAGTATTTTAAGTCTTGACTAAGGAAACGAGTATGAACTGTTAGTTTACAGTTTGCCAAATGATCTTCCATGCTCATTCAAATCTACATTCTTGGAAAGTTGGGGAGAGGAAGGATGACGGTATGACATGGTGACATCCATTAAAGATGCCCAGCCTTGCATTATGGTGCCTGTAATAGGGTCCTGTGGCAAGTCTTCTCCAGATCCAGCCCACCCCACCCAGGACCTCACAGGATCTTCACTGCACACCTTTATTACAGTCCCATTTACACAGGGGTCCAGGCGCCTCCCCTTAAGGTCCTACCTGGTTAGGCACAGTCCTTCCTGGCCAGGTATCACATCCTGTAATGTCTTTGTTCCATACCCTTTCACAGGCTACTGGCTCAGTTGCTTACACCCTGTAGTCTTCCCAATTTCATCCCAGCTACCAGCTCAGTTGCCCACATGCTGTAGCTTTTTTATGTGGAGCCTCCCCCCAAGGCTCTCCTGGCCAGGGACAGATCCTCCTGAAGTCAGCTTAAAAAGGTAGAGGTCTCCCTAGCTCTGTGCCTCAGCCATCTTCAAATCCCCCCCTGCCCCCATCACACTCTACAGGCCCCTGCTGCCGTCTCTTAAAGGACCAGGGTCCAGGCATCCAGCCTGACCCTGCAACAGTGCTGAACATGCTTTTTAAAGAACATATTACAACGCACTCAATAGGCTCCACTTACCATCTTCCATGACCTCAATCATTCCCTGGTATTCAGTCTGGGTGGGATCTACACTTCGCAGTGGGCGAGTTACTTTACCAGTGTAAACAGTTGGATCAGCTTCTTCAGTGATGCCATTCACTACAAAACAAGAACCAGGACAGTGTTCAGATTGCAGTTTTTCAGCATGAACCCAGTGTACAGCAACGCCTTTATCCTTGACTGGGGGCTCTTGGCGCTATTTCAATACTAATTGCAGAAGCTATCAGCACCGCACCATCACCACATTAGGTAAAGCTTTGCAGTCACTGTCGTCATCACGCAGATTCTCTTTTATTGGCAATTTCTAATTAAAGTCTAGCTACTCTTCCCCCCCACCCCCGTATAGGAAAACTGAAGGCGTGTTTAATGAGTATTTGAGGGGCAAAGGTTCTTTTGTAAAAACAATTTCCTTCAGTTGAGTACAATTATAACCTATTGATTCACTATGTTCTTCTACGGAGATTCTCTATTCAATTCATTTCTGTGGAGTTCCCAAACAAATGTAACAAAATTATACCAGTTAGGTACACACTGGCAGCAACCACATTAGGGACATTATCTTGGGGCTGTTGCTCATCTTCTCTCTGCAGATAGCTTACTATGCTCTCAAAAGGATTGGTTTCTTTCTAGAAATGAAGAGGACCAATTAAGGAGCTGGGTCATGTCTAATCTCTTGTACACCAAAATCCTGACATTTCTAGGTGCTTCTATTGCGCTTTAAGCAGATTCATTGTTGGGCTGTATCTATTTAACCTAGAACCCCCCTACGAAGCCAGTGCACCCTTAGCTCAGAGTTTGAAGGGAGGTTTACCTGCATGTGTCTTGTTCACCTTTTCTGCACTGACTTTGTTTCCTTTGCCTTTCGACAAGCTATATTCAACCACGTCTCCAAGCTCCAGGCTATCAATATCACCACAGAATTCGCTGCATGGGAGAAGTTAAGCTTAGTCATACACAAATCAAAAGCAGCAATGTTGTCTCACCCATGACAAAGTTGGTCAGGACCTTTATACTTGACCTCACTGTTTTCACCACTGCATTTTCAGGAAGTTCAAATTAAGATGCAAGTATTTACACAGGTCTATGCACAAACTATCTGTTTTCTTAATTCACAATACGATACTTGCCCACAGAGTGCACAACTGTGCGAGTCATGAAGCAGGTCATTGTGGGCATTAAGCGCAGACCAAGGGTTAAACTTCTTCACACAAATGGTCTACAGCTGCATCCAAGCTGCGAATGTTTGAAAGTTACTGTACTTAGTGGAGGATATAGAAAACTTACTAAGTGTGTCCAAGAGAGGAGATTTATTAAGTCCTGTGTGAAGAGGGATAAGCCGTTAGTTATATCGCGCTTATATAAAGAGGCTTTCCCAGCTCCTTGAAGTCAGGGCTGCATATTCTTCAGTCTCTAGATCTTCACTGGGCTACTTGGTGTCGTATCACATGCTTATCAAGTTGTCCCTTCTCTCCGCCACTGGCTTGTGTAATGGAGAAAGTTTACACAGCAGGAGTCTCACTCCCATTACTACTACAGGAAGCTGATAGGTACACCAAGTTGCTACTTTTGCCCCGGTAAGTCTCAACCGGCACATTCCCCATCACTGAAGCTCCACAGACATACATTCTTCTGGGTGTGGTTACACTACAAGTGCAGGTTTGTCTGGGAATACGCAAGATAATGCAAGGCAGACGCAAAGGCAGGGACCCGTGTTCATTGCATATTCCCCATTGGTCATCCCTGCCCACAGGAGACTTGTGCAAAATGACTGATGAGAACAGTTACAAGAGATTCAAATACATTAACACTTAGTTCCTCCAGACAGAGAAAAGTCACTCACCTGTAATGGAAAAAGATCTCCTTATCATGATTGGCTGTTTCAATAAATCCAAAGTTGTCCTTTAGGGTTGCCACATATCCCAAAAGCCTCTTGGAACTGTAGTTGCGACCAAGCATTCTGACAGAAACTGCTGTCTGCAAACCAGTTCTCTTCACTTCACAGACACCGAACTCAACCTACACAAGAGAGAAGTCTCATCAGGAAGGTTTATAGTATATTTTCCCCCGAGTGCAGGAACAAGGAGTAGCATTTGACTGTAGTAATTGTTCTCCCATCAAAGCCTGATCATTACTCTTGTTGCTCTTATCACTTCTCATTACTGCACAGGATGTGTATAAATCAGGTGAGCAGCTGCTACATGAAATCAACTATCCTGCAGTTAAGTCCCCATCTAAAATGGTCTGCATTCTCTAGATCAGGAGTTCCCAAATGTTTCGACCCCACTTTGAGACTGATCTCACACCAAAGTTATGCAAAGTATATCAGATAACGATCTGTACATTGCACGATCCCATCTCTTTTAAGCTAGTTTTTGTGACTGATTCTGCAGGTACCTACTACATCTGGGTTGTTGTTCTTGTGAACCTTCTCATCACATCCCTCTGCCTGCTAGGTACCGTTTATACTATCCCGACACCTTCTAACATTTCATTCCCCATTATCAAAATGCTCTTGCCTTTTCTTCAAATCCAGCATACATAAAGCCCTATATCACCTCCACTCTGACAGTCAAAACAAAGTAACTCAAGTTATATTAGCTCAAGTTACTGTTAAGCTCTTTGGGGCAAGGATCTCATGTGTGTATGGAACACCATACAAGGGGGTGGCCCTGCAGTAATCTCTCATCTGAGAGCATTTCATATTTTGAGTCAAAGAACTGAACCATAAAAGAAAACAAACCTTAATACCTCTTGCTGAAGTAGCTTGTGACCAGGATTGTTGAGGTTCTTTGTCACCCCAACACACCACATGACCAGCCACACTCAATTTCTCCATTTACAGTGTCAGTTAGTCACCACTCTCCCCAGAGTGCCAGTTCATAAAAGGTTAACCCCACCACCTGTATCTCTGAGGTAGTTTCGTCACATACATTTATAAAATGGGTCATGTCTGTCTCGGTATGATGGAGAATCATGGTCAGGATTGTTGAGGTTCACTATCTGGCTGCCTCAAAGAACCCTGGTCACAAGGGTTCTAAAAGAAAATACCAAAATGGGAGATGGAGCATTTGCTGAATCTAAGGGTGTTTTTAAATAAGGCAGGCTGGGGGGGGAAATGTCCATTCAGGTGGAGCGCATGGGGAGGGATTCTAACAGGCAGCTTCCAGCATGGCTACTATGGCAGCAGCTTCACACTCTCCCTGTCACGGAGCATGGGAAAAGGGGAAGCATGCTGGGCTGGCCTTTGAAACTGACATGCCCCTGGTGTTGAGTGCTGGGGAACCTGGGCTCCACAGTGCTCATGATCAGTTCCTGCAACTTGTGGGCTGGTCTGCTGGCATGGCTGGTCGCCCAAGTTCAAACTTCATACATGCAGGGGATATATGCAATAAAAAAAATAAATTATTTCTTTTTATTTTTAAAATTTGTTACCTTTGCAATGGCCATGGGCCACGCACATTAAACCAAACTTGACTTGACTACAGGCAGGGGATGCGTGGCTGTCAGTTGCCATGCACCTTTTTGGTTGCCCCACACGGTGTACTCTTGATTTCTTGGCAGTGCTCCATGGATCACAGGAGCACACATCCCCCCCACTCCACCCTCAGACAGGCAGTCGGATGGGTGGCTCCTGGGTGACCATGCGGGTTAGTATTTTGTTTAAAAACACCCTAAGTAGAAGCTCAGTACATGGAGACTCCATTCCTTAACTCCTTTCTGGACTAGTCTCTGGCTGCAATAGCTAGCAGAATACACACATCTTGTAACCTGCAAAAAGAAAATCCCAGATGATATGCATAGTTATATTGCCTTGTCTCCTATCTGTGGGTTGGTGGATCCTTCTACATCCTTGGCCTGATAGGGAATAGTCAGTTTCACTCCACAGTCGTCATAAGCGATTATTCCCTCTTCAGCTTCCTAAAAAGGAGACAGTAAGGTTATGCAACTGAGGTTATTCTGTAGGGTTGTACTGACTTACAGGCAGATGTTCTCCAAATGCAGGGAAGACAGCATGGATTTTACAACTGGAATACTGCTCAGATTAAACTTTTCAGCCCAACCCTGATCCCATATTCTTTTAGGGTCCAACCCAGCTGATAAGCTGGAATAGCTGTTCATCTTGCATTGTCCCATGCTGTCAGCACACTCAACAAATGGTGGGCCATTCATGTTCAGTTAGCTCAACCCTGAATGGGTCCAGTGTACCCCATACCCAATCCCAGAACTAAGTTGGGCTTCAGGACCACACAAGAAAGCGTGTAGCAGGGGGAAAACAGTTTAACTGCAGTAGTCATGTACAGGAAGAGTCACATTTTAAACTGAATCTCAAGTTTTATATAAAGAACACATCTAAAAATAGAACTGCACCAATTTTTGCTTAAAAACAGGCTTTCCACAGAGATTCAAAAATATTCAGCATTGTTTAAATTAGTTTTAGCCTTAGACATTTGAGATACAGACATCACAGGCCTTAATGTCTTTGGCAAACTACTGCCAGACGCAGAGAAGTTTTCCACAAAGCTTCTGGGACCTAGCCCATCTGGAATAGCCTCAACAACGGTTGTACCCTTTTAAAGAGGGCCACTCTCCCGCTTCAGCCAAAATACAATTCCAGCCAGTTAGCCAATTAAGTAAGCCACACAGGACAGCTCCTGCTTAAAACATCGGCTATCCACCTCCTTAGGTTAGAGGTTTGCGATTTTATTGTTTGTTTGTTGTCTTTTTAAATTAAAAAAAAGAAGCTGAGTCTTGACAGAAGCCAGTGCATAGTGCAAGACTCCTCTGGTGTCCGAAGAATCTAGCACTGTTGAGACTTCAGTCAAGGAAAGCTTCAGAGGTGGGTGGGTTTTTTTTGTTTTTGTTTTGTTTTTTAAACTCAAGTCCTCTGTCTCTCATGTCAGATGTTGGTGCCATTGAAGGCTGGCTGCTCACAGGTCTGATAAATGTTTCAGAACTGGACAAGCTAGCTAGGGCCTTTTCCTCCAAAGGAGAGACTACAGCTTCACACTCCTCCTTTCACTCCTCAGATACAGGAGGAGAGGGGATTGGCCAGTTCTCCAAGGTATGCGCCTGGCCATTGCAGAGAAATCATTTATTGTGGGCATCTGTCACAAGACAATACAATTTACAGGAGTAAATATTAGTTTACATATATAACAGTGCTTTACCTTCTCTTTGCCTTTATTTGGGCTAGTGGCTTTGGCAGGAGTGGCTTCTTTTTCTATAGTGCCCACAAAGCGGTGATCTGACTGGGTGTGGAATGAAACTGTACCCTTAGTAAGCTTTTTAATCCTTATAGCATGATTTCTTTGGGCAGACAGCATATCCTGGAAAAGAAGGCCCACAGAATTTTAAAGCAATCACATGTACAAGTGTTTTTTAAGTTTAATTTTATGGAAATTTATTTTACTCAAAGGGACCACAGTGAACTCTACTTCATCAGAGATGTGGAGCTGGTTGCCATCCAGAATTTCACTAAAGTGAAAGAACATGCGGGCATCCCGGTCGACACATTTGATGAAACCAAAGCCATCTCTCATTGCTGCAATCACACCCTATGAATATAAGAGAATCACACTAAGTCAGTTGTTACATCTGATGAAAAGTACTGTGGTCCAGATGGCTGCCTGAAGGGTCATGCTTGCAGTGGGTGTAGTGCTTTTAGTGCAGAGCAAAAAACCTTTAAGGGAAGGTCTGTTTGTGCACAGACATTTAGTGTTCAGTCCCAAGGACAAGGATTGATACAGGTCAATCCCAACCAAGTTCCTTTCCCAAAGGAAACAAACAAGTAATAGCAGGTAACAGTGTTGACGTATACAAGCAGTTACTTAGAATAACTGTGTTAAATAACTAGACTCCATTTCCTTTCAGAATTGCTACTATGGATGCTCAGTTGTAGCAACACATACCAAAACACACATTGACAGCTGATGCAGTACGAGTGCTTGAAGAAGAATCCGAAAAATTCATGAAGGATCATGCACAAGAACATTATGGTGAGCTACCCTTAAGGTAAATCTACAAGATTGGCTTGTAGTGCTCTAAGAAGCTGGTCTTGGTCATCTTATCACTACATTTTAACCTTAATGTAGTTGTCCAGCAATTCTCAAGCAACAGCAGCTGCAGAAGAAACTATTATTTATATAGTGCCAGCAACGAGCAGTCATGATTAGAGATGGGTCCCTGTCCCAAGTGGCTTGCAATTAAGGATGGACAAGAATACATAGAGAGCAGGAGACTGGGGCAGAGCTCAACTGGAATACCCACTGCAGATGCTTTAGTTTTTAGTGAATTAAAACAAGCAGACTGGAAGACACTTCAAAATATGTTTTCCATGAAGGTGCTGAGAAGTTGTACTCCAGACCCACCAAGAACTATTATGAGGAAACTGTAGTAGTTTAACTTCCATCTCTACTCACCATGCACCTTGGTATGTCTCTTAACGGGGAAGGGTCGCTGCGAGCACATTACACCCGTGCTCCGTTCTCCGCACTGGCTGCCTATTGTCTTCTGGGGCCAATTCAAGGTGCTGGTAATGACCTTTAAAGCCCTAAATGGTTTGGGCCCTGACTACCTGTGGGACCGCCTCAGGGCCCGGGTCGTATCTCGGTCCCTGCGGTCGGCTGGGGGAACCTGACTCTAAGTCCCCTGGGTGGCGATGATAGGGAGGGCATTCTCAGCAGCCACACCTAGACTGTGGAACTCCCTTCTGATGGAGGCCCACCTGGCCCCAGTCCTCCTCTTTCTGAAGACAGTGAAGACCTGACTGTTCCGCCAGGCCTTTGTAGAGGGAGATGGGTAGGGTGGGGGCTTCTTTTGCCATTTTAGTAGGTTTTTAGCATTTTTAATTAATTTTATATTGTTTGTGGATGTTTTATAGGATGGTGTTTTATTGTTATGGTCTGTGTCTATTGTGAGCTGCTCTGAGAGCAGGAGGGTGTGGGGTAAAAGACCAATGAAATAAATAAATATAGATACTTGCCATTTCTCTAGTTTCATTGGTAAACTGGAACGTATTGGGAAGAACTTCAATATTGGTGGCTCGTTCTAATTTGTCACGTCGATCTGTTGAAATATTGAATCTAACATGGTCACCTTCCAGCAGGGTCACCTTGGATTTTGTATCTTTGTCTCCAAAGGGAAGTTCTTTAGGAATCACAAAGTCGACTTTTATGCGTCCAGGCAATGGGTCATTCTGGTAATCATGGAAGGAAAAAAAAATAATACAAAACACAACAGATTAACGCCTCCTTCAAAATTAAACTGATTCTCTTTTGATGGTTAATTTGTCTATCTTTGGCAGTTGTCTGTCTGGCATCTCTCTTTTCTCTGTATCTCCCACCAGTTACCTTGTCTTATCCACTCCCACCCATTCCATGCCTCCTATACATTTGGCTCAGTTTATATATTTAACTAGCTACACTACATGCCTGAGGAAGGACCCTGTGTGGCCCAAAAGTGTGCTCATTTTCATCAACATCAGTTGCCCTAAAAAAAGGTATAATTCAAACCACTTTATCTCCCTCTCTGTCACTTGGGAGGAACAGCAACCACACACTACATCCAGAATTTCCCCAGAGATAATAGTAGGGTAAGCAACCAAGCACTTTTTCATAAATTTAAGATTTCAATTTTTGCCCCTAAAGTACTTTCAGATCATTTTTAGCAAAGGATATTGCAACCCACTTCTAGTTTCAGAACTGCAGAAAGGAAAACTAGGCACTTGCATCTGAATTTTCCTTCTGCAAAGGATCTTCCTGGACGGCCAGTCAGGACAGTAGGGTAGATCCTGCCAACTACCAGTAGGCGGCAGACAACTCTGAGGAGCCTACTAGGAGGGATCTATCCTCAGCTCCCCAGCCTTGTATAGCTCTATTCCTCATTTAAGCCTTATACATTCTAATCTCAACTGAAAATGAACTATCAGGGCTAACATAACTCCGCCCCTGCTAAATAGTCCCGTGCCCCTGCTCTTCGAGAGTCAGACACACGACCAGGTCCCTTGACCCTATTCCCCTGAAAACACCACAGAGTTGACCTCACTCCGGGTGGGGACTGGCCGTCCAGTAGGATCCCCCGCAGAAGGAAAATTCAGAGTTAAGTGCCCAATTTTCCTTTCTCCCAGAGGATCCTCCTGGCTGTCCAGTCAGGATGTACCAGAGCAGTACCCCAGTCCTACTCAGAGGGAGAAACTCAAGGAGGGAGGTCTCGGTAGGTGCCTGCAGAATGATGGACTACGCGAGTACTCCCTAGAGAACCGCCTGCAGTACCCGTCTCCCGAAGGCTGCGTCGGCTGAGTCTTGCAGTGGAATCCTATAGTGCCTTGTAAAGCAACGCTCCGAAGACCATGTCGCCGCACGGCAGATTTCCCCATAGAAAGCTGTATTACGAAAGGCCTGACATTGCTGCACCCCTAAGGGAGTGAGCAAACACGCCCACTGGGTGAAGCGTCCCATCTGCCTTATAGGCTTCGGTAATACTGTCAGTGTCATCCATCTGGCTATCAAGGATTTGGAAGCCTTCAAACCCCTCCTCTGAGGGCTATACAAAACAAACAGGGCCGATGTCTTTCTAAAGGCCCTTCTTCTGTGTAGGTAAACTCTCCCGATATCTAGCGTGTGCCACTCCCGCTCCAAGGAGTGAGAGGGATTTGGGCAGAAACGAGGGTAGAGTAACTTCCAGTTCCCTATGAAAACGGGTATCCACTTTGGGGCTGAATGCTGGATCCAGCCTCAGGGTCACTGAAGACTCCTTGAAGGAACACACAGCTGGGTCCATAGAAAGAGCCCCCAGCTCTGAGACCCTTCTAGCCGAGGTGATGCCTACCAGGAACACTATCTTTCGGGACAGGTAGTATTGTGAAACCTCGGCCGGAGGCTCAAACGGAACCTTAGTGAGGGCCCTGAGAAGGAGGTTCAGGTTCCATGACGGGAACCTGTGAACCACTGGCAGAGATAAAATCCTTGCCTCCCTAAGGAAACGCACCACGAGGGTGCCCGGAAATCTTATGTGATTTTACTGTCCCTAGCATGCTATTAAGGGCTGCTATTTGTCTCTGAAGGGTGTTAGGTTTCAACTCCCTATTTAACCCCTCCTGCAGGAAGTCTAGGACTACTTTGATGGAAGCCCTCTCTGGCCTAAGAAGCTTAACCTCACACCACCTCGCAAAGGTGGCCCAGGTACTCTGGTAAATACGCCTAGTTGCCGGTCGCCTGAACTGGAGCATTGTGTCCAAGAGCTTCCTGGAGTAGCCTAGCCTATTTAACGCTCTCCTCTCAATTTCCATGCTGTCAGCTTGAGTCTCTCTGGTTTGTCATACAGGAACGGGCCCTGAGATAGATGGTCTGGTATCACTGTCAATCTGAGCGGGGGTTCTAAACTGAGATCCTGTAAGTCAGCAAGCCACGGTCTCCGTGGCCAGTAGGAAGCAACCAGGATGATGGTTGCCCGCTCCTTCCTGACTTTTTATTATCCATTGTATGAGCAGGAATGGTGGGAACACATAGAGGAGTCCCTGAAGCCAGATGCAGTTCAACGCGTCGAAGGTGATTGCTTTGCGATTCGGGTGCCGGGATACGAAACTCTCCATCTTTGTGTTGCTTGGAGAGGTGAACAAGTTGATTGAGGAAGATCCGAACTGGTTGACTATGGCCCTGAATGCCAAGGGGTGAAGAGACCATTCTCCCTGGTTCAGCTGCACCCTGCTGAGCCAGTGGGCCTGGGTGTTGGCTTGGCCTTTGATGTGAATTACCCTGAGAGACTTCAAGTTGCTCTCTGCCCACCTAATCAGAATGGAGGCCATTTGGTGGCACGCCTCGGATCCCAAACCCCCTTGATGGTTCACGTAGGCCTTTGTTACCACGTTGTCCGTATATACTATTACATCCTTCCCTCTCAACATCAAGGCTAATTCCCGCAGAGCTAAGTAAATTGCCCTCAGCTCTAGCCAATTGATGTGGTGAGTCTTCTCCTAAGGGAGCCACTTGCCTTGCACCGTGTAGTCCTGCGTGTGAGCTCCCCAACCTAGGAGACTTACGTCTGTTGTTAATGCCATTCTCCCCGTATCAGAGAGTGGCATCCTGGGTGAGCACCTGTCTGCCTGAGTCCACCACATCAAGGATCTCTTTAGAGATGCGGGTACCATGATCCAAGGGTTCTCTCCTTGGGTCAGAGCATCCTGCCATGGGCGCAGGAAGCGCTGCAAGGGTCTGGAGTGGAACCTGGTCCACTGTAGAATCCCCAAACAGGAAGTCATGGTTCCTAGAAGGCTTGCGAGGGTTTTCAGTTTGGACTTGTGAGTCCTTGTGACCTGTTGGATCAGTAGTTCTAGTTTCAGCCATCTCTGCTCAGAGAGGAATAGTCTGCACTGTTTGGTGTCCAACACCACCCCTAGGTGTTCTAGTGTTTGAGAGGGAACAAGATGGCTCTTCTTGCAGTTGATGACGAAGCCGTGGTCTTGTAGATATTCTACTACTCTGTTCACATCCCTTCGTGCCTGCTCGCAGGGCAGGGATCTGACTACGATGTCGTCGAGGTATGGATGTAGTTTTATTCCCTCCGTTCACAGGTTTGCGACCAGGGTGATCAGTACCTTGGTGAACGTTCTTGGTGAGGTCGCCAGGCCGAACGACAGGGCTGTGTACTGCCAGTGCTGCTGTGCATAACTGAATTGGAGCCATTGTCTGTGTGACAGCCGGACGGGAACATGAAGATAGGCCTCCTTCAAGTCGAGAGCCGTCAGCCATTCCCCTTGCGCTACTGCTGTCCGTATCGATTGCAGCGTTTCCATCCTGAATTTCTGTACCTTGAGTACCTGGTTTAATCTTTTCAGATCTAGGACCGCTCTCCATTCATTTGACTTTTTTGGCACCAAAAATAGGATGGAGTATAGGCCTTGCCTGCGTTTGAGTAACGGAACCTCCTCTATAGCTCCGATGGTGTGGAGTCTGATTATTTCTGATTGCATAGCGATCTGTTTGTCCCGGTTGCTGGATATTGGCGATGCGCAGAAGTACTGGCAGGGGGAGTGCTGGAATTCTATCGCTTACCCCCGTTGAATGGTCTGAAGAACCCACGCGTCTGTGGTGGTGATCGCCCATTGTGCCGCGAACCGCTGCAGTTTTCCCCCCAGCTCTGACTGGTCGCGAAGGCTGGGCACGTCAGGTGTCCAACTTGGGGCGGCCTGCTCCTTGTCGTTGTTTGGCTGCCATCGAGGTCTGTACCTCTGTTGACTTCCTCTGTGGGGGAAGAAGGGTTGCCTGGAACCCCCAGCCGGGGTATAGGATGCATTAAAGGGACGAAAATTCCTCTTCTGGACCCCCGCGCTCTGCAGGGTCTGCTTTTTGGACTTGTCCGCTGCGTCTGCCAGCATTTTGTCGAGACACATGCCAAATAGTTTGCGCCCCTGGAATGGCCCGCCGACCAAAGCATTTTTGGAGGTGTTATCACCACAATCTCAACCATCTCAATCCACAATCTCAGCCATATGGTTCCACAATCCCAACCATAAGCGGCGACGGGCTGCCACGTTGGAATTGGCCGCTCTTGAGACCCAGTGAAGTATGTCGGTGCTTTTTGGACTTGTCCGCTGCGTCTGCCAGCATTTTGTCGAGACACATGCCAAATAATTTGCGCCCCTGGAATGGCCCGCCGACCAAAGCATATTTGGAGGTGTTATCTCCACAGTCTCAACCATATGGTTCCACAATCCCAACCATAAGCGGCGACGGGCTGCCACGTTGGAATTGGACGCCCTTGAGGCCCAGCGAAGTATGTCGGTGGAGGAATCTGCCATGAAGGTATAGGCTAGTTGCATTATTGTGGACAGGACCCTGGTCATCTTCTCGGAGACTCCGGGGTCCAAAGCTCTCTTTATCCAAACCATCAGGGCTCTTGAGACGTATGATGTGACTGTGGTCATCTTGATAATCGAGACCTCCTCAAAATTTCTTCTCAAGTTGCAGTCTATACCTTTGTCCGTCGGATCCCGGGGAAAACACTCTCCTTCTGTGGGGAAGACCGAGTTCCTGGCAAGGGACGCCACCGTTGCATCCACCTTTGGAATAGCCAGAATGGAATTCTTTTTCTTGGTGAAGGAATAAAAGGGATAGTTGGGATTTGGTCATACTGGAGGCCCTATTTGGATTCTGCCACTCCTTCCTGACAATCTTTTCATATGCCTTGTCTAAAATCATCCCTCTGTCTGTCTCTGTCTCTTGCCCGGGGAAGGTACTCTCTCTCTTCCTCCTCTGAGGAATTTGAAGAGGTTTGCTTTTTCTTCTTTTGTTTTAGGTGGAACGCTTTCAAGACCAAATCATAAATTTGGTCCCTGTATTTGCTTGGGAACTGCCTGTCGGGATCGGTGGAGGGGTCTAACTCAGTTTCTTCTGTTTCTCCCCTTTCTGACAGGTCCTCACCACTCTCCCTTCCTGTGTCCCGCTCAGAGATCTCCCCTTCTTCACTGGCCTCTGCAGGGGGTGACATGTCTCCCTGCTTAGCCCTTCTCTTGTGCCTAGGGGTCCTCTCCTCCTCTGAGGATTGGACGGACATAACCTCTTCCTGCTCCTCATCTGAGGAAGTCGGGGAGTCGAGGGGACGAATGGGCCTGTGGGGATACTTGGGGAGGGGTTGGTTTCCCTTTCCTGCCCCCTTGGAGTGACCCTTATACGGTCTTTGATCCCTTGGTCGGGAAGGGGACCTCTTCCTTTTCAGATCTGAGAGGATCTCCCGAAGGACCTCCATATGGGGGTTCTGGGCCGGAGGGGGGTGCAGGGGGGACACTCACTGCGGCCGACTGGTCTGTTATCACTGTGCCTGCTGCAGCAGCGGTCTTCTAGTGGCCATGGTCTCCCTGCTTCCGGCCAGCGCCAAGACGAGCTGGGGGCGGGGTGTCCTCGCTGCGCTTGTCTCATGTCCCGTCGGCATGCTGTCAAGCCGTGGGGGGGGAGGGGCGCCTCAGATACGGCCTGACTAACTGACCCCACCTGTAAAGGGGGGGGGGGGGGGGGNTGTGGCTGCTAACTTCACGGCCCGAGATTGCCTGGGCGCGAGCTGAACCGGCGTCTCCCCGGTATGTATGTATGTATGTATGTATGTATGTATGTATGTGTTATTTTAATATTAATATACATATACATATACACACACACACATATACACACACATGCGCGCCCGCCTCTCTTTGTGCCCCGGGCAGTGCCGCTGTCGAGCAGGGTTGGCTTCTCTGCTGCCGGTTCCCTGCTCCAAGCCAGGCGGATGCTCTGCCACGCGCCGAGCTACGGCCGCGGGCAGTGGCGGCAAAGGGAGGGGATAGGGCTGCTGGGGCTCTACGAGGACTGGCTGAGCCCTAGTTGCGAGAGAGAGGGGAGGTGATCACCTTGTCGGTTCTAGCCGCGGCTCTGTGGGCTGTCTGGCCCCCCTCCTTCTGCTCTATGGGCCCGCCTCCTTGCCCAAGCAGGGCTAGCAATCACTGCCTGCAGACAGCTCCTGATGGGGGGAGGGGAGGAGGGCTGCTGCGCCCGCTCTTCGGGTACCCCCGCGCCAGTGGGAAAGGGGGTGCCCGGTCGGTGCTCCAAATCCCCCCCGAGGTAGGGGAAGGTGAACAGGGAGGAGAATTATTCTCCCCCTGGCACCAGGAGCCGTTTCTTCTGTTTTTTTGCTGCCTGAATTCTTGAGGGCAGCTTGCCTGCTTCCTAACTACTCAGAGGCAGACAAACAACTGGGGAGCTGAGGCTAGATCGCTCCTAGTAGGCTCCTTAAAGTTGATTGTCTGCCTCCTACTGGTAGTTGGCGGGATCTACCCTATTGTCCTCACTGGACGGCCAGGAGGATCCCCCGGGAGAAAGTAGCAGCAGTATTGATAACATAAAAGTCCCCCATGCCTTAAGAGAAGACTAAGTTTCACAGAAGAGGCCACACTGTTCTAGAACAACCCAAGAACTAGGATACAAATGCACAAGTACACTATTGGTTAAGCTTTCCTCAACTTTTTGTTTCATTTTATCCTGGCCTTCCTTGAAGGTTAAAGGTGACTAACAGCATCAACACACACACACACACACACAAAGTAAAACCCATAAAGCCACATAAAAATAGCTCTATAGCCCTCTCCCAAATCCTAATCCTGCCTATTGAACGTCTGGTCAATTAAATACGAATTACATTAAATTAAGTGACGTTTCTCCTTAGGACCTTGAACGATACCACTTTGTAACCTGAATTAGGTTCAGTTGCCAAACACAAAACACTAACTATGGTGCAGGTCAACAGATGGAAGCACCATCAACTCCACCCCCGCCAAATCCCAACCTTGCACAAGATTTCCCTTTGTGGTACGATCAAGTTACATTTCTGAGGTGTCTCCTTTGATTTATGACAAGTTCTGGTTTTTATCATTCAAGTAGGTCTCTCAATTCTTGCTTTCTGTTCCCTCTACTAGGTTCACTACTGTTACTAAACATTAGTGAGGTGCATTATTTTGCTCAACATCATGCAGGATGAAGGATGGACTGTGACCCCAAATAAGTCAAGCAATCTGCAGATGGTGTCATGATCCCAATATCAGATATATTTTGCATGTCTGCTGCTGCTGGTGGGGGCAGGGGAAATTCATGGAGTTACATTAAAGTCTCCTAATGAGGTGCTCTGTCACATCTTTTGAAGACTTCCGTGGCTGTCAAGGTCCATTAGACCAATTAGATCAGGTCTTGGCTGGAGCAAACTGGACATGATCTGGAGCAGTAATCCAAGTTATGGGCTGCCAAGTGGGTTGGGAAGGTCAGCGTCTGGAGGTCCCGATACCGAGATTTATCAGACCGTGCCACCACCAAACAAGCCCTCAACTGACTGCTCACACCAAGTAGGGGAGGGAGCAAGCTATTAGTCCTGTAGCCAGGGTCTGTTCCTGAAGCTCCAATCCAGCCCCTCCTAGAACCAGCTATATTTCCTGGAGAACTCTGGGTCCTGGAGAGAGAGCACCAAAATGTTGGAGAAGGTACTTAAGCGGCCTGAGCCAATAGTTAGCCCCCCCACGTTGACAGACAACAGAGCTGAACACAAGTATTTATTGTTTGAGGCACGATGTCAGCAGCAGACTGACACAGGCCACAGGAGACCCTAGCGTTTAACAGGAGACCCAAAGGAGGAGTCTGAAGGGCAGTACCCCCCTTACATTACATACGTTTCAGACAAAGGGCATACATGAGTCAACATTATAGTGAGGATACATTGGCCACTTTTACAGACACTCTAATGTTGCAGGGCGGCACTGCTGCCAATTAACAAAGACCCTTTTCACACAAGATGCCTCCACCCAGTTTCCCTGGGTGGAGGCATCTGTGTAAACACCACTTGTGGCGGTTGTAGGTGGGTGTGTGCTCCTGCGCAACACCCACCTCCACCCACCCACGGAGCAAGGGACACCATTGCCAGTTGCTCTGTGGGTGGGTGGAGATGGGTGTTGCGCGGAAGCACACCCCCACCGCAAGTGGTGTTTACACCGACGCCTCCACCCATAGAAACTGGGTGGAGGCATCTTGTATGAAAAGGGCCCTTGTTGATTGGCTGCAGTGTCACTCTGCAACATGTATAATAAAATGTAACCCATTTTATCGGTGTTAGAGTGTCTGTGTAAAAGTGGCCATAGTTTCATGGAGTTTCCTCAGATAACTACCAGCAAGCTCTCGACTTTACTAATTGGGGTCAGGTGCAGAATCTGCTCATTACGTCACCTTCCAGGACCAGCATGGAAGGAGAATTTATGCCCTGATCTTAAAGTAGCCAGGGATAGGTCAACATTTACGAGGGGCCTCTTCTCACTATTTAGCCTCATCTGGTCAGGTTTCCATGGCAACCCTCACCTGCAGTGCCCCTCTGCAGCAAGAAAGGAAATTTGCTCTGATCTCAGAAAGTTGGTCAAAACAGGAGACATGACAAAATATGGGGCTTAGACCTACAGAGGTTACACAGGCAAAGTTCTAGGAACCACTGGTCTAGGTTATGCTGGATATAAAGCTCTTTTTCACATCAACAGTTACCTAAATTTCCAAAAGTAAAACTGAAGGAGTTGAAGTAGCTTTTGCACAAAGTGAAGCAACACACATGACAATGCACCATTCAATACACTAGAAGATGAACACTTCAGCCCACTTAAAAACCCTGACCTTTACCTGATTTTTGTTGGGTACTTTTGGGATTACTTTGGTTACAGTTCCCTCAAAGTGTTCAATGCTGATATCTTCAAAAATAACAGTCCCTTGAGGCAATAGTCTTACATCTGTTGCAACTTCTTTACCCTGCAAGCAGAAAGTATGTCAAGCAATCAGCTCTGGTGAAGCAGCACAACTTGCCAGAAGACTCTTGAAAAAAATCTATATTCTCAGACATAGAGGGTAAAAGACATTTTACTATTCAATCCTGTGGTATCTTGACTTAAATTTTACTGGATCTTCTCTTACATTTCTGTCTTTGATTGTGAACTCCACATCATCACCAGGCTGTAAGGCTTCGAGGTCACCTTTAAATTCGCTATAGTGAAAGAATATCTCCTTTACAACATCACCTCTTTCAATAAATCCAAAGGCTTCCTAAAAAGAGAACACACTGTGTTTAACAAAGAAGAGCAGAACAGTCTCCTGTTTCAAGAGATGATAGCTTGTAGGTGTTCTAAAAGTACCAGACCATTTGAATGAAGACATTCTTAGAAGTCAAGGTGTGACAAGAAGAGGGGTCGTTTTGGCTCTTAAAAGAAATTGGGGGGAGTAATTTCTGTATTAAGAAGAGCGTATGGGCCAAAATCTACTGAGTGAAAGGGAGCCTCAATTCGAGTTTTCCAGAAGACCACACACATTTCCAGAAAGTACTGCTCTTTTCAATTACTTTAAACTTTTCTAATAAAGTGTTACTTACCTTCATGGCACAGACTACTCCTTGACAGCGGGCTTGTTTCTTTTTCAACAGCATAATGTTACGGGCACTTACAGCACCAGTACTAGGGGAAAATAGGTAGACTACAATGACAAGCTAGACCTCAACCGTGTCCCATAGCAACGAAAGTTAACACTTGTATTAGGTTACGTTTTCTCTATTTGTAATATCCCTCAGAAGTCCCATTGTAATGGAGGAAACTGAGTAAGAGAAGTTTCTTCTAGTCATTTTGTCAAACGACTCAAAAAGGCTTTTAGAAAATTTCAAATACTACAGTTTGAATACGAACATGAAGATTTCAGATTGTTGAACCAACATGCCAGATTTAAGTAGAAGATGGATCTCAAACTATCAGTTCTTCACTATATGGGATTTGTTAAAGTGGTAACTGCACCAAAAATGTGGCACCTCTGTCACAATTTTGTAATAGCAGAGGAAGGTGGTGAACATCACTATTTCTAAGCCTAGCAAGACTAAGTTTCCATTAAGTAATGCAACCAATTGATTACTGTGACTAGAGTACAGAAAAAGGTATCTACTTACTGCTTATTTGTATCAATTACAAAATTTATTTTATCTCCAGTTTCCAGCTGTACGTTTCCTTCAACATCTTCAGGGGTGTAAGTTAGGTAGAACACTTCCTGTGAATTAATATTCACTAGCATTACCTTATTTTCAATATGTAGTCTTGTTTTAAACAAGTTCAAGCAAAAAAAAAATGTAGTACTAATATTGTGTCACTGAACATTTTTGGCTTTAAAATCTGGAAGTGTTAAAATGCCACATGCAAGAACATTTTGGTTCCTTGGTGCTGGTGGTTTTGGCGAGCCCACACCCAGCAACTGAGAAGTTGAAAAGGTTTTTATATTGCATTTCCATTACTTTTAAACTCGATTCCCAAAAGGGTGTAAAAAATTAATTCAAGACAATGAAGGCACTAGAGCAGTTAGTTGTTAATATTAACTTTAAGTAAAAATGATTCTACTAGAAAGGAGCTAACTAGGCATTTAGTTCTACATTAGTTCTCTATCAAAGGTAATATTTTGGCAGAGCAAGTTGTCAAAAAACATGAAGTCAGATGTTTCTGATAATTAAAAGCAGCTTTTAGAGATAAGTGCAACACTGTTTGACAACTTCAGTTTTAACTGTCTACTTCAAACAGTGCCAAATATTTTGATTAAAAGTCACACTGGTGGATCAGTCAAAAGTTTAAGTAAAATACATGAGTTTTACCCCATTACGTTCGTAGCATACACTCCCTGTTGGACTCTGACCCGGGGCAGCTGGAGACTTACTCTCTAAATTGTGAGGAACAGCACACACAACCTACCAGTCAAAAAAAAAGATTCCATTGCTAATCATTTTAGGAGCATCACTATGCAATACAAACTGAGTTTTTATATCCCCTATTATTCACTTGGGGATGCACTTTAAATGTAACCCATAAGAGGATGCCATGCTGCAAAGTTTCAAACTTACAGTACTTCTGTAAGTACCACTTGGGGTTAATAAAAACCCAAGTTGAATTTTTATATATTTGCCAAAATGAAATAAAAACAATTTTTCAAATTAAAGGGAAAATTTATGCAATTAAAATTGCACGCAAAACTGGAGTCTGTCCTTGTCAAGAGTAAAATGGATGCAGGTGTAAAATTAGATGTCACAGCCACTAACTTGTCCATTTATTCGCTCTTCAGGTAAAATTTCTGGTTTTATCTTGACCAGTTTAACAGCAATGGGTTTTCCAGTTCGCCGGTCAGAAGAGACTTCAAATTCAACATCATCTGCAAGACAATCAAAATCATGAGACAATGACATGGGATTCCTAACTTCCACTTTATCATCTCTAAACAGCATCAGAGTACCATGAGTGAATTCTCAAGTCTCTCACCATTGCAGAAGGGCACAGCATTGAAGAGTGCACAGGAGTCTGCATTCACCCCAGCAAACAAGGCATGAACATGGCCCCTGGGCTCAAGATGATAGATGTGCCAGATATGTCTTGTTTAATTTTCCTCCTCCCACCATTATATTGGGTCCTACTAAGACACCAACTCAGAGGTGGCAGTAGAGAGAGATAGGGTGTAAGCCTTTGTCATTCAAGGAAGATTCTCTCACTTTGGCTTTCCAATGACAGACTGCTTTTACAATTGCTTCTTACTGGCTAAAGACAACTGGATAAGTCTGCAGTGGTGGAAGATGTTGAAATTTTGTAAGCCAAATTAAATTAGATTTACAGTTCAGGGCTACAAAATTGTCTAAGTGATTACCTCCTACTTTAAGCTCCTGCAGGTTGCCATTATATTGTGAACAGTGGAAGAACAGTCTAGCTTGCCGTTCTGAACACTGAATAAATCCATAAGAGGTCAGCAGTTTTTCAATAACCCCAGTTTCACGCAGTGCTGCCGAAGTACCATTGGGGTACCCGTTATGTCCATTGTTGTGGAGAAGGTTTGGATCAAAGCTCATCTGTTCGAAGAGATAAATGATGGCGTTTTAGCAATTCCAATAGGAAACTCCCCTTTCCCACCCCTTGGAAGTTCTTACTGTAATTCAAGGTAGATACTATAGATGAAGAGTATTGTCAAGAACCATCAGGGAAACAAGTAGGCTTCAGGCAATCCTTTGTAACACATACACTAAGCTAATATTAGCTGTCTTAGCGCAAGACAGCTTCCTAGGTGAGCATTACCAACAGACATACTAGTGCTAGGCTGTAGTAACTACACAAGAATGTAGCTCATTAAGATATCTATGTAGTTTATCAAGGAAAACTATTTTGAATTGTACAAACTATATATTGAAGCGTGTTCCTAGTGTCAATATTGGCAAGCTATATTTAACTCTATGCTTTCACTGAAAAAGTAGATCGAAGGTTGTTAAACCATTACTGAATAACCTTGATATAGTCAAGGTTAATTTCACATTGAACTAGTCTCTATTCTCATGCTTAAATGTTAAGTCATTATTTAAGCAGCCAGATTTTTTATTTATTCAATTCTTCCCCCTCTCCCTTCCCACAAAGGCTCAGAGAGGCCTGTTTGTATGCACACATGTCCAATCTTAAGTTTACTTTTAAAAACTGGATTTAAAGAAGTTTAAGTCCTGGACTACCATAAAAGTTTAAACACTCTCCCCTCCCACAACATGCAATTCAATGAAACAGACTGAAGGAATGAAGGAAAAATTAAGGTTAGTAAGAATTAACTCAACCATTGTTGTTTCCTTTATACAACCCTACAAAGATGAAAACACACTTCATATCAAAGCACATTAAGAAAAACATTAAGTGAAACTATCTTTCAATTTGTGTGTAAGACAGGATCATTACAAGAACCTCTTCACATTCTTTGTTTTGACACCTTAAAATGGAAATTTAAGGCTTGTTAAGACTAACTACGTTAGCAGCCATTACAAGAAACAGTGAACACACTGTGCAAGTCAAAGAGATCATTCAAGACAAGAGTGCCATCAACATGCATTCTGAGACACTATATTACTGTTAATACCTGTTGTAGTTTCCATTGTATCTGTTTAACAAACTGAGGGAAGATTACCATTCAGGTCCTCCCAGAATATTCAAATATAAATACTTGTACAGCATTAGTGTTAGAGACTTCCAAACAACGGATTAATGACAAAGCTTGTACAATAAGTGACTAGTTGCTCTGTGCAGAATCTTCCACCTATTAAAGTCAATGGCAAAGTTCCCACTGACATTAATGGTGGGGATTATGCTTTCAAATGTACAGAAATCTACTTTTTTCAATCAGAGGGAAGCTATTGATCAAAGGTGTAGAGAAAATGCTTGGCTGTTGAAAAATGTCTGAGGATTTCTTATTAACTGGGACGGTAAGGTCAGCACAACAAGTGTGTACATAGACTTCTCTCTCATCTCTTATGTAGAAACTGAGTGCTTAGAGTGGTAACAATAGAAATGTGACAGTTTCCTAACTGAAAACTAGTCCTTCTGGAGATACTACTTGCTACTTTTCCATAGGACTTCACCTGGATCACTTGTTACAGAATGTCTCTTTAGAAGCAGATCATGTTCAAGTGCTATGATCCATCCCAGACATTATTAGTTTATAATGAATGCAGCGGAGATAGCTTACACCTTGATGCTGTTAAAAAAAAACAAAAAAAACCCAACCCCATTGCACTCTTCAGTCTGCCAACAACCTTCTGACCATGCCCTTGGCAAACCAAGTACAGATGGGGAGGATGAAGGCAGAGGTGTTCTCTGTGTCTGCTCCCCAGATGTGAAATTCTCTTCCTCCTGAGATCTGCCAAAACTTGAGCCTGTGTGTGTTCCAGAAACAGTGTAAAACCTTTTTTTGATTAGACAGGCTTTTGGTGATCCAGGGATGTGTTAAGGGTGGATAAATTTAAAAAATTGTTTTTTCCACAGTAAGCTGCTCTGACCCTGCTTTTTGTAAAAGATAGAAATTTAAAATAAATCTACCGACCCCAAATAACACATAGCAAACATGTGATAACCCTATTACATCAACAAATGGTGTAGGGAAAGGAAACAGATTTTCCATTAAGTTTCTAAAACAGATACAGGAAAGCACAAGTTCAAAGTGAGAGACCAGGAAGGGTTTCCAACTGGTTCATGTGGAATTTGAGCCTTAAACTTTAAAAGGTTTGATATTAGAAGAGTTAGAAAGTTAGGAGTGTTCAATAGTCAACCCTTAAACACTCACCATGCTATTAAAATGCATGACACGTGTGGACGGCTGCCCTGACTTACTGATCTCTGATACAGGGGGGTCCTCTTCTGTTTTTTAGACCCAGATGAGGTAGAAGATGAAGAGAAAGGTAAAGGATGAGAAGGAGGGGGAGCTGCAGGAGGGGGGAGAGGATCTGATGACACAGTATAATGCTTCTCCATCTCATACAGCTGTGATAATATAGTACAATGTTGTTATAACTGATCAGTATTTAGCATACCTTTAAACACATCCAAATCACTGTTAATCACATCTATGTTCATCACCATAAGGGGTTCTCTAGTTAAGATCTCAAGCAAAGAGTAAACCCAGATTTCATTTGTCATGGAATTACTACATCTCAATTAAGTATGGGACAATACTTCTACTTCTAGAACTCCCTTCTTTCCCCATTCACTGGGTGGTTGAAGCTAGCAGTTGCCTGGCCAGCTTCTACACACACAAAAATATCACAAATACATCAAGTGCAGAAATAGTTGCTATAGATATTATATTCTGAATTATGATCTCTCCCTTTTCAGCTAAACTGAAATTAAGAGCTGCTGCTAAGAACTCATTCAATTCCAAATACCTTCCATCTTTTTCTCCACTGTATATTCTCTCACAAAAACAAGAGTTCTCTGCCTCCCCCTTCCCCCTCCACACTTTAAAAGGGAGAGCAGCAGAACAGATTAGGTTTCAGGAAAGCAGAAAATGACACTTCAGTAGGAGATCAACCGTTTGGTAGATAGGTTCTGTCTCACTGAAGTCTGTAGCAAAGCTTCTTTTGCCTTAGAGGCCTTGATCCTTCGCACTCTAGGCCACAGATAAAATGGGTAAAGTTTCTGCCAAATCCCTACTACAATCTATGCTCACTATTGTGGCAGAATTCCCTATTAACTGAAATGTTTAAAAGCTGGAAGTATTGCAATAACCCACCCCCTTTGGAAGGCTTGGAGAGATCATTGTTCCTATCCATTAGCTTTCCATGCCTTCTAAAAGCGCTTTCCTCTTAATAGTAAGGCAGTATCAAAATAAGGCCAAATCCTGTAAGCAGCTGGGATCCTGTAGTGCCACTGAAGTACATGGGCTGCAGGTACTTAGCACTGCTTTAGATTTGGGTCCTTAATGCAGGCATAAGGGCAAGCTGAATCCTACTGTTTGCCCGCAATTGAACATATCTCTATTTGCTAGAGTAGATTCATCAGTAGGGTTTTACAAGCCTCATTTCATCCCGGTAGCTTTATTAAGTCAGCCTTATAGGACATTACAGAATGATCAGGTTACAAACAGCTGGAGCTCAGGTGAAAATAGTGCAGCCTGATATTTTTGGTCACTATTCCATTAGGCAGAATATACAAATATTGGTAGTCAAAACATTTCCAGGCTAGACTGTACTGCCACCATTTAAAGTCCCTAACAGAATGGATTTGTAACGTTATTTATACAACAGGCAGCTTTCCTAATCCTATAAGGATACCTCCACCAAATTATTTCAAGACCATTCCCTTTTGCTGCTGAATGACAGTCATTTTTTTTTTTCAATTTTAACTCAAGAGTTGAAAACTTAAGAAACCTGACAATTCAGTCTTGTCCAAACTGTATTCCTACTCCACAAGTTTGTAAATAAGCTCAAGTTTATAACCACTGACTCTTAACATCTCTGAAATGTGATCCTATGAACAAAGATCAAATCAAGTGCCACTGCCAAGCAACACAAAAGAACTCGTATCACAAAGTTTTGCATACCTACATCCTTAAGTTATACCATCAGCAAAAGACACAAGCTGTTTGGAAAATGGCTAAACCGAATTAAGGGCACATCCAAATTACCAATATACCACTACACCGTTAATGCCACCTATGACAAATATACTCTGGCTATATTCAACAACAAATGCTCGAAACCGCTATTTGATAAATACTAAAAGCAGTCAGAACATACAAGGCTTCTACCAAGGCAGAAGACTCAATGACATAAGCCAGCCCAGAATTTATGAGCATGTTTAGGATCCCTACCTTTCAGCCGGTGCAACCCCCAGGAGGCCTCAGCAAGGCAGCTTTCCTCAAAGACGGACAATACAGTATTCTTACTGACTGGTTTTTAACAACTGGAGAGGCTACTTAAATGTCCCTCAAAGGAAAGGTCAGGGTCCTGTGCAAATGACCAATAGTGAGAATGGCTGGGAGGAAAGAGAGGGTGTGAAATGGCTTTCAAGTTGGAAATAGTACAGCAATAGAGCGGTTTCTCCTATCCTATCACACTCTGGCAAGGCTGGAAGACACCTCATGCGCTGATGTGTTCAAGTGACCAAAGTTTTCTGCAATTCATCTGCAAAATGGCCACATTTCTCTAGTTCAAAGGAGATTGTTGCATCAACCGTCTGAGCTACTTTGGGTTTACTCTAAAGAATATTGCTAGTATGGCAAAAGAACTTACTGATTGGCCATAAGGTGATAAATTCAGTCCGACTGGAGATGCATTGCCCAGGTTGGCACTAACGTATGCAGTGGGGGGAGAAGACGGCATGGAAAATTCAACAAATTCTTTCCAGGTGCTTGCCATATTTCTACGCCTGTTTCAACTTAATTTTATAATGCTGCATGTGACAAAATCAAACAAGACAACCTTGTCAATTTATATCTACCACTTATCCAGTGTCTCATCAAAAAAGTTGCTCTTTCAACAGCGTCCTAACAGAAGTCAGATAAAACATTGGGGATTGCCGTACTAGTGCAATGAAGCCAATTTCTCAGGCTTCTTTCACTTTGGTGGGTTTCTGCAGCGCAGAAGCCAGATGCTTTTTGCTGAACTGGACTCCATTACTAACACAGCTGTGGCACCTACCAGTAGAAGTCTCGCACATCTAACCTACCAGCTTACAGAAATGGAGACTCACTATTAGCTGTCATATCCATATTTGCAGAAATGGAGACTCACTATTAACTGTCATATCCGTTTTTGCAGAAGATAAAGTTTATTTAAAGAGATCTAGATTTCAAGCATTAAATAAATTTCAACACACACACACACACACACACACACACACACACACACACACACACACACACACACACACACACACACACACACACANACACACACACACACACACACAGAAAAACTGGGGGAAAATAGCAGGAAGGTTTAAGAAATGGCTGCAATTAAAAAAGGCATTCCATTGTTAGGCCTGCAAATAGAACCACACACAAATGACAATTCTACAGAAATTCCACTGATGTTTAAGTGTAAACACCATAGCCAAAAGCTATCTTGCTTTGATAACACTGAAACCAATAAAGGCTGTAACCTATGCAACAGAAGAAAGATAGCAAAATGTGTATTTAAATTTTTCATGACAAACTTTAGTTCAGAAGTTGCTATAGCTGTTTAATGGAGTACATGCACCAACCTCGCAGTGATATTCAAATATTGCACTTTCAGTAGTATTCGCTGATTCTTCCGTTTCAGCACACGTTTCGAAGGATGAAGATTGCTATTATTAAAAAAGAGACAGCGAGAGAAAGTGATCTATCAAGCTAATACGGAATATAACTGCTGCTGCACTGGGCAGATTCAGTGCAGCACTGAAGAAAACAAAGACTACTAGCAGCGTTGGGACGTGCTCTTCTGAAGCTGTTGAGTAGGCACAAACTTCTTGTTTCAGATCAAGTGTTGTGTCTTCAGCATAAGTTTACTCTTCTTTGGTCTTGTTTTGTTGTTACGATGGGATGTGTTCCTTTTCCTGATCTGAACTTGAAGCAGCAGTTTCAGGTGGTAAATTCTGTTCTGTTACACTTCATACTGGGGAGGAAAGAGAAACAAATGCTAAGTAGTTGGTATAGATCATCCCACAGATCCCCTACCACAATTTGATTTGCCACTAAACAAAAGAGGTAGGTACGTTTGTTCTTTCTGAACAGGATTACCTACTTCTACAGATGTAGTCTAGTTTTCCCATTTTGGGTCTTGGATTCCCAAGAGTCCACCTCCAGACAGGAAACCATTTCCAACTCCCAACAGCTTCTCCAGATCCAGTTATGCTTAATAATTAAGCTCCTGTTTTTTAAACACTGAAACAGCAACCTTGCTTCAATCAATACTAAGTGAGAGATGTTCCTTAACATGAATTTGGGAATTTCCAGTGTTAATGTGGTCCATTTGACAATACTTTTAACCTATTAAGGATTACCCCTTACTAAGTCTCTCTAGCTGCTGTGATTCACGATAACAAGAAAAAAAATAACCTTCTGCACACTTTATTTCCATTAGTAGAAAAACACACAAGATTGCCAACTATAACTTCCATCACTTAAACCCTTTGCCTTGTAAGCAAATCCTATGCAGAACCTTATGACTAACCAGACAAAATGTAAGTCAACATCTTTCTTTCTGCTGAAGGACATCAACTCTACATACTGGAGAGGTTTTACATTAAGATAGTTTTCCTTTCACGGCCTTTGCTGTTTGCTTTTTCCATTGTGAAAATGATCATTTGTTTCTATCCTTTGTTACTCCATCAGTTCTTGATATATGGGAAAGCCCTCCCTTTTTTCCTCTTATTTTTTAAAAACCTCAAAAACTATTTTAATTTAAAACCAGTTATGCTTAATAATTAAGCAAAACAAAAGGTTTGGGGGTAAGGAGATGTCTCACTGGGCCTTTAGAAAGGAGAAAAACATCCTCCAGGTACATGGGGGGGGGGGGGCGGTGTCCTCCCCCTGCTGAAAGACACAAAGAGAAAGTTTGCCTTACTAACAACAGGACATTAAGGGTAATTCTCCACCCACTGAAGTTAATAGCCCAGCTCACACTGACTTTAATGATGGAAGGACTGCATGCTCCTGAGCATTACAGACAACTGGTTTGGGCAGCACTTTCACCCATTGCCCAAGCACTCTGGTGCTCCTTAGCACCAAGGAGGAGCAGCCTGGAGATACATGCAAGGGAGGAGCAGTAGGACTGGTGAGGTTGCAGCTCATCTGCATACGCTCCCAGCATCCTCGGCTGTCATCGCTCGAGGACACCACGACTCTCCTGGGGCTTGGCCTTCCTGCCGCCCCAAGCTC
>QEPC01004304.1:6836091-6850028 GCA_003113815.1 Sphenodon punctatus | reverse complement strand
CGAGGAAGTGATCAGAATTAGGGCAGGGGTCAAAGGAGAGGTCAGCAAGAGAACAGTTTCGTGAGAAGATGAGGTCGAGGGAGTGGCCGTCAGTATGAGTGGGGGAGTTGGTCCAGAGTTGGAGATCAAAGGAGGTGGTCAGAGAGAGAAAGCGGGAGATAGAGGGGGTGGAAGGTGTGTCGACGTGAATGTTGAAATCACCAAGAATGAGAGTGGGGATATCATCGGAGAGGAAGAAGGTGAGCCACGATTCAAAGTCTGGGAGGAAAGAGGAGAGGGAACCTCTGTCATAGGAAGAGTCAGAATACAGAACAAAATATTAGAAATCTGAAATGGATATAATGAGAACTGAATATGAATGTTAAATACTAATAAATCAATTTAGGACAAAACATATATGCAAACCCTCTGGAGTTCTGTCGAAAGTTGTAGTTGAAACAAGATCTTTCAGAACTCAATCGTTTGCTATCTCTGGGAAGCTGCCATCTTGGGTATAGAAATGTCTCCCAAATGCTATGTGACTCATTGTTTCAAGGCTACCATCCCAAACCTTTTCCAAATATACACACAGGCTTATTTTTGACATTAGCATTTTCCATGCCCTTAAATATGGACCTGCATGCATCTGCCCTTTTGATGCATTTCTTGAAAATGTAAGCTTAAGAACTGTGTTATCAGATGCTCCCTTAATCCATTTAATTAACAGTCCCTCAAAGGGAGAAATTAAATTCACATTTTGGTTAGTGGGGAAGAGACGTCTCCTGCTCCATTATCGGCCAGCTTGTCATAACAGTTAACTGCCTTCAGAATTTTGTAGATGCTACATTTACAATATTTTCCAGAAGCATTGAAGAATGCCTTTTGATTTATTCCTCTATCACTGAAGTCAAACATATTACCTGAAAGATGCAGAAATCTGAACAGTGTAAGCTGAGGTTTAGCAAGCTTCAGCAGTAACTAAGACAGCATATACTCTCTGGTCTACAAAGCACTAAAATGCTGACAGCTTTGCTGTTATATAGGTCAAACTGATAGTGAAAAATGATACTTCATGTCTCAAAGTGGGCACCATGCACTGTCCCTCTGTAGGAAAGTGTGAAATCTTTGGGGAATGAAAAATGGATACCAAAGCATCTCTTCAGGAACAGAGACTTGGAAGAATCATGTCAGAAGTCCTAGCTGTACATTCTTCATCCTAACTTGTGTGCAGTATGTCACATATGAATGTAATTATTTTAGTGACAATAAGCATTTTAAAAACTTGTAAAGACATAGCTTAGTTCTATCAGAAAAAAGTTCATGACATCTCTTATTCTAAAGATCACTTACACCACCTTTGGATAAAGCAACTACAGTGATATCTTTTATTGAACCAACTGTAGTTGGTGCAACTAAGGAAGTTTTCAGGCCACACTGGGTCCTTCCTTCGGTATGTAACAAGTCAGAGCATGTAACTATAGATTTGTTAAGAGAAAAATATTAAAGCTACAATTTTAAAAAAAAAGTTAGACGACCTCACTATACTTGCACTACTGAGAAGGCTTTGGCAAGGCAGCCACTGCCAGTACTTGAGTAAAGTCAGCTTGTGTGTCTGTTTTAAATTCCTTACTTTTTAGCTCAGCTGCTATAAATACTCCTCCCAATGGTAAACACCCAGCTGCCTAGTCCTCAAGTCAGTGGTCACTGCAATAATATTTTACAGCTGAAAGGATTAGCTCAGAGACAAAGTTAAAGCTGTCTATATTTTGCAGCATAAAGCTTTCAGCTTTGTTCTGTTTAAACAGAAAGTGCTATACTGATGTAGGTTTTATGTGTATCAAAACAAACACCTTCAGCAAGGAATTGGCAAGATACCACTACAATGGTTACTGCTATTCTCTGGTTCTACAAAAAAGAAATATTATGCATTTAGTCGCAGGGCAAGACATGGGGTCAAAATACTGTTTTGCTGTACCAACTAGATGCGACTATCTTGGACAAGTGCACATTTTAAGGAGAACAAATCGTTCTGCCAAATTTCATGCCGAGTGCAGTTTATATTCCTCACCAGGAGATAGTAGTTTTGAAGGGAGGTGCATACTAAAGATTATTTACAGGAAGCTTTCCCATAGAGATCTTTCAGGTATTTCATTTCTTAAGCATATATTAACTAAGCGTAGTATTAACTCCAGAAACAGTAGAAATGAAGTCAGCAATTATTACTTATCACAACTTCAAAGCCTAGACCAGGGGTGGGAAACCTCAGGCCCGGGGGGGCCAAATACAGCCCTCAACAAGTTTTTATGTGCCCCCTTTCCAGTGCCTGGATCCAGCCCCTGAATCCATTCTCTATCCCCAAACACTGAAAAACTGAGCTCAGGATAATGGAACAGAAAGGAAGGCATACACAAAGGGTAGGAGACAGATCCATGATCTAGGCCCTCCTTTTCTTAAATAAACACATTAAGCACCCCAACCCCTATGTGGCCCTCAGAGCTCATACTAATTTTCAATGTTGCCCCCAAGACAGAAAAGGTCCCCTACCCCTGGCCTAGACTGTTAAAAGAAAAGAGGAAATTCAAGACAATGTCTGTGAGGAAATCTGGGCCTAATAAACATTTGTCACCATAATAGCAAATTAATAGAGTCATGTATTTTAAGATAATTCAAAATGGAGTTAAAATTGCCACACTGGAATATATTAGCTTTCTTTCCCTTTCAAATTTCAAGACGAAAAAGGAAATTCATATTCAGATATTATCTTGTGGTTACTGCAGAGTACTAAGATGCTAGGTCATGTGATTTTAGGCGTTTCCTTAACATTCAGCTGCTAATGTGAGAATCTCAGCTTTCCTTTAATAAAAAAAAGCAGCAGCAGCAGCTCCTAACCCTTCTGGTTGCACAAAAAATGCTGTAAAGCATGACTGGGCTCACAAGGGATCTGGAGCCAGAAATGAAAGGAGACTACCCAATATAAGAACACATGAACCGAGGCTAGTCTCGTGATGGTTTGGGGTCGGCAGAGCTGGGGAAAGAGACCTCATGCCCCATACTCCTTAGCAAGAACTGCAGCAGAGGAGAGATTGGTGTGGCTGGCCCGCCCCATGTCTCACTATCTGGGCACAGAACCTCTGGGGAGAGCCAGCCTCTAATCTGGTCACAGCACATGGCCCCCTCTGCACCAAGATGGTGGCCGCAGCTACTGCCGGAGGGGCTGTAGCGCCGGGGTCCGCAGCCCCGAATCAAAGGGTAGCCTCACTTTACTGCTGGGAGGAATGGACAAGGAAGGGAGTCCCCACACACAGCTCCCTGCCTACCAGCACGTCTCACCAAACACCCGGAATGGACCCACTCCCCTCCCTACACAAAGGTGGGGGGGGGGGAGGAAAATGGCGACCGCTCCCCCTCACACAAAGGGAGAGACCCCTCCTCCCCGTCCCAGGCGGGGTTGCCTGCGCGCTGCACGCAGGGAGATGTGGTTTCCTCGCTGAACTGGGTGCGCAGCTCTAGCGCCGCCACGACTCCATCCCCCAGAAAAACTAGCGGCGGGATAAAGCTACCACTGTATGCCGGGAGCCGTAGTTCCCCCGTTGGCCCCGCCAGCAGGCCCGGCAGCCCCGGAACTCCATCCTCCAGAAGCCCCCACGATATGGTCTCCTACGTACTACATGCCAGAAGCCGTAATGTGCTCGGGGTTCAGGCCCATCGGCCCAGTGCCAACAATACGTGCCCTACTCGCCTACGGGGGGGCGGGGGAGGGAGACAGCCTCGGCTCAGCGCGCCTCAGCAGCATCCCACCCCATGCAGAACGGGTGGGGGAGGGGCCTCATCCCACCTCAGACCGTTGAGCCGCGAGGATAGGGGTCGCGGAGTCCCGAGCTATCACAGCCCGTCCCGCCACCACCCGGGACCCGTCAGGCAGACGCGGAAGCCGCCAGATGGACGCGGGAGCCGCACTTACCCCAACAGCTCAGCGCCCCCGCTCCAGCGCCGCCATGAGCAGCACGGCACAGCACGTAGGAATAAATCCCGGCCTCTCGCGAGAGCCGCTGGCAGGGGAGAGGTGGGGCCACTGAGATGGGAAGTGAACGCGCCTGCGCGCGAGGAACGCAGTCAACGGAGTTAAAGGAAGGCGCAAGCTCGGGAAGGGCGCCGGCCACCTATGGAGAATACGCATGCGCTCAAGCGCCGGGCTTCAAGAGCAGTGCTCATGGGTAGAAACCAGTCTCTTCCCAACAAGGATGTTGGAATGGGAACGAGCTGGGCTGGCGGAAGTTGCCGAAGGGTTTGGGCAGCAAAGATAGCTTCTGGGCAGTGGCTGTCCTGGAGAGTTGTGCTTCAGGGCGATGAGCCTTAGTCAGGCAGGTGACCTTTAAGCAGCCTGTCCTGAGCCGCTAGGCCATGACACTGCAGGCAGGCTGGGCATTGGGACCTCTGCTGTTGTCTTCATTCACTAGGCAAGCCAGCCCCACACACTTGATAATTTCCTCAAAGCCTAAATCAAGAGACTTGGTGTTATAACCATCTCCTGGCTTCCAAGCAGGTGGGGTAGACTGGGGGCATGTTTTCAAACTTTCTTCTCCTGAGGGGCCACAGACTGAAAACGCTTTAACATAAGCAACCCTGTTGAACACAGCCGGTCTGTGCATAATCAAGGGTTTCCTTGGTCAGGCCCTCAAGCTGCTTGTCTTGGAAACACTTAGCATAGCCTCAGCTATGTGTATGGAAGTGACACACTGGTGGAAGTCCCTGCAGAATTAGGACCTTCCTTTAAAATGAAAAAAGAGATCCTCCTACAAGTAGGAGTATAGAAACTTAATCCTTAAGCCTATTCAAAGGAATTGGCTACATTACATGAATGCTCCAACCTCTTGACAAAGGAGCACAAGTCTGCTCTCTATAAAGGCTTATAAAAACCAACTGTTCAGCAAAAAAAATCACCATTGTTTGTGACACCTGCTCAGCTTCAATGCAATTAATTACATGGTTCTCAAGGTGACTGTTGCTTGCGTACTAAAAGCAATATGTTATACTGACAATGATTTAAACCGTGTTAGTCCATCCAGACTAAAGATTCCATCTCTGCTTGCAGCAGTAAGACACAGACAATGGTTATGTGGAGTTTAAGGCAGCTGCTGTTGTGTATCACCTGAATTTGACAGACTATAACACTAATCAGTTAAAAATAGTGTCACAAGGACTTAAAAAAAATGTCTAGACTGCCACACTATTTCAAAATAGATGTTTAATGCCATTTGGGAGGCCCTCAAGTGCAGATCTGGCCCAACAGTAGAAATCTAGTCCTGGAAATCCCTATATAGTGTTACAGGCATCTGTTCTTTTCATTTGGATTGCCATTGTGAAGCAGCATTAAAAGTAGAATTGCAAGAGTAATGTGCTCATAGAAAACTCCTAACTCCTGAGCTCCAAGACCTAAAACATAATAAAGTAATCAAAGACATTGTCCATAATGGATTTGTCTTAATGCTTTAGTATCAAGTTTTCACAAGTCTAAAGAGAGAAAAAATCTAAAGCAAGCTTTTAAGAACTGACATACAGATTATGACAACAGAAAAAAATAATTATATACATGTCTCAACCAATTTAGATGAGAATTTTAAAACTTTGAAGAAATTGAGTGTGTTTTCTCCCTACTTTGGTAATTAGTAAGTTAAAAAATCAGGGAGATAATGCCACCTCGCTTCTGGTAAGAGTAAACAGTTTTACTTTCTATGTAGAAACATCCATTTAATCTTGTGTTTTTGTTTAAAATCAGTGTAGGGCAAATGGCAGAAAGGATGTTTTCATGGCTGTTTAGTGCAAAAAGTAGTAAGATGAAATTCAGTATGAAACAAAAAGTGAAGTTCTACACACTCCAAAGAAAAACAAAGGATGTAATCCTCTGCTATTAAAGGTAATAGGCTTTTTGCCATTGACTTTAATGACAAAGGATTGCACCTTATATGTAGAAACACAAAGTAGAGAATAACTAGATAGGCAAGAAGTACTGAGTTATCTAATGGATCACAATTGCAAAAAAGCCCATATAATCCACTGGATAACATATTGAACTCAGTGCCAGTTTAGGGGGAAAGGAGCCCTAAGTTCAAATCCTGACCTGACTTGGATGTCTTGGGCAAGTCACCATCCTCAGCCTTAGTTCCCATCTGTAAAATAGAATACTAGTGATAGATCTGGCCAGCCAGTCAGCATAATGCTGTGCTCTTATGTGTGTGTTCCAGTAAAACCAGATCCCAAGTCAGGGGGATAAACCAAGAACAAAGTGTTATGGAACTCTCTTCCTCGGAGGCCCATCAGTGCCTGAGCATATTCAGGAAGCAGTGTAAAATCTTTGTTTTTGGCAAAGCGTTTGACAGACAGGAATAGGGGTTGAGTGGATTTTTTAAGGGAGAGGGTATATTTTCTAAAGGGATTTTAATGTATTTTTATGTGTTTTATATTGTAAGCCACCCTGACTCTTAGGGGAAGGGCAGGGTATAAATGTTAAAATAAAATAAATAAAAACACACACCGTTCTTGGATAAATTAAAAGATGCATCGTGTGTAAGACGCAGGGTGTAAAGGTTTTACACTACTTGGCTCTGCTCAGGCTTCAGCTGGACTACTTTCTTCATTTTTGTTTATTTTAAGAATTATTTAGATAAACTGGAGGCATTTCAAGATAGAGAAATAAAGGTTTAGGAAGCCAGGAAAGGTTGAAGATCTAAGCATGTTTAATTTTGAGAAGATGAATGAAGAAACAGTTGCTATCTTTATAAGGTTTTGCATCTTTTAAAACTAATTGTTCCCCATGGGCACTGAGGTTAGGGCAAGACAAATTACAGAAAGGAAGATTTAGGTTATCAGGAAACTTTCAGAATGAGAATGGGTTGGAGAGTGGAACAAGTTACCAAGGGAATTCCTCTCACTGGAAGATTTTTTTAATAGGCAGGAGACAGGGAAGTAGCAAGTAGGGGTGTGAACCAGGGGCCCATGTTGTTTTCTTTTTTTTGTTTTCATTATTAAATCTGTCCTTTTTGTTTTCATAAATATCAAATTGTAGTTTTTGCTTTCATTTTTGTTTTCCATTGGTTTCAATGGGAAATACATTTTCAGCTGTACCTTTTTTGTTTTTCACTGTATTTGACTGAAACCTGGAATGATTATATCTCCAATGGAAGGCATTGTGTGTACCAAATTCCAAAATGATTGGTTATAGGAATCCAATTTTAGAAGTGGCCGAATTAATTTATTTTGCAAAAATCTTCATATACATTCTTAGGTGTAACTTCTTTGCCTCACATGTAATGTAGATGAAACTTGGCAAGTTTATACCTATTCCCATATTCACTATCTCTGCCAACTTTCAGAAGGATTGGATAAAGGGTCCTGGTGGTATAAGCAATTAACTTATAAATGTATGTCTGACTGTAATATCTTTGTAGTCCAACCAGTATACATGAAATTTGGCGGGACTGTATATCACACTTTCACGATCATCTCTGCTAAATATTAGAAAGATGTGATATAAAGGGTCCCAATTTTATATGCCTGCACAGCGTATGCAGAGAAGGCACCTATGCCAGGGATTCTCTTACGTGTCACTGTGGTATAAAATTGGTTTGTGATGCCAATTGGCCAGCAGAAATGTCAACCAAATATCCTCATTCTGTGCTGTGACCATCCCACCATCCCACTTGTTACTGGGAGGTCAGAAGCATCTGTTTAGGAAAGAGCCAATAGAGATTCTTTTACATCCTCTGACAAAGTGCTGCAGGATGTGATTGTGATCATAATTGGCCAGTCTGGATGTGTAAACTATGTCTCCTGATTGCTGGGATGCTATCCCCAAAGTCCCAGTTATGTCCCTCCTATGCCTGCGTCGAACCCACTACTGATTGGTCCTGTAAAGCTAGAAGCATACAGTAATTGGCCAGTGAATGTGTCTTTCAGTCTTTTGTGTTGGTCCACATCCTCCCTCCCCCTGCCATGCCAGGTGCCTGCCTCTGACTAGCACTGCATGTGCTGCTACAAGGGGACAACTTCAATTGCTTATAAAATTGGGTCCCTTTATCAAGTTGTCCTGTAGTTTGGAGGAGATGACAGGAAAGATATGTGATATATTCCTGCCAAATATCTTGTAAACAGGATGGAATATACAAATGTTACAGCTTGAAATGTATTTTCAAGTGAATGTCTCATACCATCAGGACCTTTTATCCAATCTTTCTCAGAATTGGCAGGTGTGTTAAGCTTATGATATTCACAGGTTTCATGCAAATTGGATGGAAGATAAAGAAGGTGTAGCCATGAATGTGTATGGAGCTTTTCTTAAAATCACAACATACAATTGCTTCTAAAATCTGTTCCCTTTATGAAATTGTTTCAAACGATGGTACACGTAATGCCCTCCATTGGAGGTACAAGCATCCCAAGTTTAATCACAATTGAATAAGAAACAAAAAAGTTATAGCTGGAAATATGTTTTTCCATATTTCCCCTTTATTTCAGAAACAGAATGTCATTTTTGTTTCTATTTTCATTATTATTTTTTGTCATTTTCATTATTGCAATAACGATAACAAAACCAACAATTTTTGTTTTCATTATTGTAATAACAAAAATGACATGCACACCCCTAGTAGTAAGACAGTACAAGGCCCAGGCTCAGGGTCCCATTTATGGGGGTGGGGCCATGAGGGCATGTGGGGCTTGCCTTGTGGGGGTTGAGCCCCCTTTAGTCTAGCAGCCAAACCCTGATTTTGGGTCAAACCTTGCACGGTGGGGTGCATAGTTGTTTGCAGTGGTTTTTATATATTTTGACCATGCTGATTTGGAATCTGAGTGATGCCACTGTGCCACCCTTGGAGAATTTTATATTTTCTAGATGGCGTCCACTATACTCACCAAAACAGGAAAGGAACCTAATATGCTCCTTCAAAAGTTAGGACAATAATTTTTTCTGTCTATATGTAGCATTTTGGGTGCAGGAAGGCCATTTTTTCAGCCTCCTAACATCTGTGGGAGAAAATTATCAGCTTAGTGGATACATTTGCAGCCACCAGAACAAGAAAATAGACATAATTTAGGGTGATTTCAGATGTTACATTTTCGGCATTCACCACAGTCAACCTCACTCAAACGGGGGGGATGGTGAAAGAGCCGTGCACGTCTATTGCCCCGCATCCAGATGTTCACCACAGTCAAACACGGGCCGGGGTAAACCTAACCACGCTTTGTGAGGTCGGGGCGGGAGGAGGTCCAGAAGTGTGGTGAATGCTCACCACGGCAGGGGTGAAAGAAATGTAACGTCTGAAGGGAAAACCCCAGCCGCAGTGGAAGGAAATGACCACGGGCAGTGGTGACGGCACATAGCGCCGCTGCCAGGCAACCAACAACAAGCAGCACACGGAGGGAGATTTAAAGGGCAGGCAGCAGTAGGGGAACGTGGCGGAGCAGTCGATGGAGAGAAGGGTGGAGGAAACGGAGCGGAGGATGGAGCGAGAGGGCGAGGAGGAGGTGCAGCAGCAGCAGCAGGGGGAACCCGGCCCAGCGGGGGACACCCAGCAACACACGGGCCCACCCTGGAAGAAGGTAGGGGGTGCAGCCGGGAGTGGGTGGGTCAGACCTGGGGAGAGGAGGGGCACAGAAGGGAGGGACCACAGCTGCCAGGAGCCTAACCAGCAGCCTCCCAATGTACCCCCAAACAGACCAGCAAGAGGGCACGCGCCCCGGAGGAAGCCAAGGCTGGAGGGAGCCAGGGACAGGTGGTGGCGTCCGTGGAGGAGGAGGAGGCAGTGGAGGGGCCAGCACCCAGGCACCGGTACCACAGGGGGGCTCCAGGAGACCCACGACCTCATAGCTATCTGGGCAACACCCAAGATGCAGGGCGAGCTGGCAGTCAACGCCCGAAACAAGCAGGTGTTCGCCCAGATAGCCACGGAAATGGGGGAGGCTGGATACGACGGAACGCCCACACAGTGCTGGACTAAAATAAAGGAGTTGAAAATGGGGTATAAGGACATAACCAACAACAACCGGTGCTCTCGGCGGGCGACACGTGCCTCCCCCTACCTGGACGCGCTGAGCCGGGTGCTGCACCACAAGGGCTCCATAGTGGCCAGGTGCCCGGTAGGAGGGGGCGCTCAGGAGGAGCAACCCCCCTTGCAGCCGGAGATCCCTGAGCAAGCCCTGGCACAGGGCACAGTCAGCACGGAGGAGATGCCAGGGACCTCAGGCACACACACCCAACACACACCCAGCCCGACCTCCGACGAGGCCACACATGCCCCGGCGGACTCCGAGGAGGGGGAGGGGGAGGAGGAGACTGTAACCCTGCACCTCACGGCCTGCTGACCTGGAGACCAGGCAGACTCTAGCCCCAGCGACTGACCGGACTCTGAGGGAACGGACACTGAGGGAGCAGGTAAGGGCAGAGCAGGGCACACGCATGGACCCCAAGAAGAGGGGGGGGGCTAAGGCAGTGGAAGGGGATGGCAGCCGTCCCTCCCTCACAGCCCCAAAGGCAGGGAAGGGGCATGGACAGAGGGAGCAGGACAGGGGCCGGTGGTGCCCATCCCAGGGGGGGAAGGAGCGCCCATTGCACGGAGATGGGAGGGGGGCTGGGGAACAGCACCCCACATGATGAACCGACCCCTTTATCACCTCACAGAGCCATACCGAGCACGGGAGGGTCGTGGCTGTAGGCCGCCAGTACCGCCGGCCCAGAGGATGCAGGAGCACCGAGCGCAGGCATGCAGGCGCAAGGAGGACCTCACGCAGGAGCTTGTCACCACCAGCACGCAGCAAACAGAGGAGATGCTGGTGGCTGTCAACCGGCTGGAGGAGGGGACAATGAGGGCCCTGCAATGGGTGGATGGGAGGGACCGGGTGCTGGTGGCAGAGATGAGGAAGGAGCGGTGGCTGATGAGGCGGGACATGAACCGCAAACTGGAGGCACTCTAGGCCCACTCTGATCGGCAGGACCACTGGTCCGCAGAGCTCAGGCAGAAACTGGACCGCTCCCTGGAGCAGGGCACATCCCTCCTCCTGCAGGCCAGGGCCCTGAGTGCCTTCATAATTGCATCAGCCCCACCAGGTGCCATGCCAGCGCCCAGACACATGCCCCCTCCACCCCCACCAGCCGTACCACAGACCCTGCCAGCACCACAACCCCTACCTCCCCAACAGCATCAGGGACCGAGGATCCGGGGACCCGTTCCCCCACAGCACAGATGTCAGCAGCCGGGCCGGCAGACCCCGATACGGCCGCAGGCAGTGCAGGGCGGGGAGGGGCAGGGACCTCCCAGGGGCAGGTACCCCAACCCTTCCAGCTGACAGAACCTCCTCCTCCACCTCGGACGAGGGGGGGGGGTCGGTAGCCTCGGCCATCCCTGTTGGCAGGGGAAGGAGCCAGCCAAGGGGCACCAGGGCATGGGGGAGGGGCAGGGCAACATAGGAAATGGGGAACGGAGTGGGTGGGCGGCAACACCAAAGGGGGTGGGAGGAGGGGAAGGGCACACGGGTGTACCAGGGTATGGGACGGGACCGGGGGAGCACAATAAATGGTCTTAGACACACCTAAACCTGTCCGAGTGCTTTCTTTCCTACAGGTGCATACCCCCTCCACAGCCTCACAGACATCCCACACCAGGGATGCCACGGTTGGGGACCCCACCCCAAAATACCGGCTATGGTCCAACATCGGGGGTACCATGTGCGGCCGGCCCGCTACTCCTTCCTGTGCATGCGCGTGCTGTCATTTCTATCTCCACTAGCAGGTGTGTATGCATGGGGCTGTCCGGCCTTGCATGTCAGCAGCTGTGCGCTGCCCACTCCCTTCGCATCCCTCCACAGCGGCCCCATTGTTCCCGTCCTGCCATTATCTTTCGGCCTTGGCAGCCTCTGTCTGCCTGTCCAGTCCCCTGGCCCCGCATCCCATGCTTCCCCCATGACTGCTGCGGCTCAGACCCTCCAGGAACTTTACCATGGCAGCTGCATCTCAGCCCAAGGTCCCACTTGGAGGCTCCAGGGGCTCTGTCTGAGCCTGGACCGCCTGCAAGAGNCCTCAAACTCCTCACAACCATGGCCCAGTTTAAGGAGAGCATAATCCAGTGCCAAGCGGTTTTGTAAAACGGCCGTGTGGAGCCGACGTTGTTCTTCATTCAGCAGCTCTATTAAGGTGGAAGTTTCATTAATAGACTTGGCCAAATCGCAGGCAAGGCAGCGCAAATCAATGTAGCTAGCAGTAGCAAGGGCTGGGACACCTACAGTGCTAGCAGCCAAGGCCACAACCTAAGTCCTAGAAAGCAAAGTCACATTTCCCTGGCAATCCGAGGGCAGCTGGTGCACAGATCGCTTGCCCCGTAGATGTAACGTGGAGCTCTGGGTGGAAAGGATTAGGGCAGCCTTGGAAATAGCACAGACAGAAGACAACCAACCCAGGGTACATGGGCTGCCAGTGGCATTTACTGGAAGATATGTATAGGCCCGCAGACCACAGATAAGAAACCAACCTTTGGGGAGGAGGTGGTCCTTTACTGGGGCCCTAGGGTATCCCTGACGGTGTGAAAACAAGTTTATATGTGCATGATGGGTACAATTCAAACTAGGAGTACTGGGCAGGGTTCTGCAGGTGCTGGGGCACTCAATGAATGAGAAACAGATGTGGGCTTTGATAGACAGGGTAAGTTGGACAACGGTCTGTACGGTGTTTGTCCCATAGGCCCGGAAAGGGATTAGAGTGGTTGCTCAAAAATGCCAGGATGTGAAGTTTACCAAAGGAGGCACAAATTCCAGGAAGGATCTCCAAGGCCTGGGAAAGCAAAGGTCTCGTTCTGAATTGAATTCCCGGTAGGAGCAGTTGTATGGAACACCTACGATATGGATCATCTGGACACCAGACACAGTTAGAGCATGTGGCACACAAAAATGTGAAGTATTCAGACTGGAGGTAACAAGTTTTACATAACTGTTGTCCTGGTGGGAGGGAAACCAGGTCAGGGCTGTAGGGCTAAGTAGAGTCAGCAGGAGGAGATGACTTCCGGCAATGAGAAGCATGGATCCAGGCATTTTTGTTTTCTACCTTGACAGCGGTGTGTGTGGTTAGAAGAACAAGATGGGGGCCGGTCCAGCGTGGAGCTAGGTAGTGCTTTCTCCGGAACTCTTTGATGAGGACCCAGTAGCCTGGCTTGAAAGGATGGCAGTTGTCAGCTGTGGGTGGCACAAAAGCGGCTTTTACCCTCGCCTTTGTTGTTTGTAGAGCCCTGGATAAGGATAAAACATATGAGGCAATATCATCAGACAGTTCAGTAAGGCCTTCAGTGCGCAATCCCCTGGGCTCTATCCCCACCCTCATTGGTTTACCCATGACAATCTCATAGGGGGATAGGCCGTGTTTTCTGTTTGGGGTTGAGCGAGTGGCCATAAGAACAAGTGGAAGGGCATCAGGCCATTTTAGACTTGTGTCATGGACTACTTTAGACAGTCTAGTTTTCAGATCAGAGTTTTTCCGTTCCACTTGACCGCTGCTTTGGGGATGGTAAGGTGTATGAAAGTACAGGTTAACTCCCAAAGTTTTACACAGAGTTTTGGTGAGGGCAGCAGTGAAGTGTGAGCCCATATCAGAATTGATGGAAAGGGGGATCCTAAAACGAGGGATAAAGTCATGAAGGAGATGCTTGGCTACAGTTAAAGCATCATTTTTACGACAAGGAAATGTTTCAGTCCACCCCGAGAAGGTACAGATAACAAGAAGGTGTTTGAATCCCAGTGCTGGAGGGAGGTCTGCAAAGTCAATTTGGAGATTCCGAAAGGGTCCATCTGACCATGGTCGAGTGGAGCTGCGGACCGGAGCTGTCTTTGCTACATTATGAAGTTGGCACATAGAACAGGAGCGGACCAGGTTTCGGGCTTCAGTTGCTACAAAGGGTGCAAACCAAGAGGACGAGATCTGTTGG
>QEPC01004304.1:6787991-6811148 GCA_003113815.1 Sphenodon punctatus | reverse complement strand
CTGGCTGGGAGACAGGCTGCAGCCAGCTTCTCCCCCAATAAGTTCTTTTGCCTCCCCTTCCTGGCTCCGGTCCTCATCCCTCACCTGCCTTCTTCCTCCTAGTAGCACTGCAGCAGCAGCAGCAGGGACACATTTACAAACTCCTCTTCCCCATGTGAGTGATCAGAAGGTTGTTGCCTTGTAAAGAAGGTTCTTTGAGATGGCTCCCAACATTCTCACAACTGGGTTGTGCGCGCTCACCCTATTCAAATAATAGACCACATGATGGTCTCGAGTTCCTCTAGTATAAAAGCACTCTCCCCGTCAGAATGACAGTTCCTTCCAAGCCTTTCTAGGCATAAGAAAAAAATTCCATGTGGGGTTGGAGAGATGGGTTTTGTGAGAATGTTAGGAGCCATCTCAAAGAACCTTGTTTACAAGGTAGCAACCTTCTGTTCTTCTACGAGTGGCTCCTCACAGGCCCTTTTCACATGGCTATGCCGGATGGTGGGTCCGTGAGAACGCTGGTGCATGGGGCGGGGCATGCACATGGCCGCACACGCATCCCTACTAACCTCCCCCACTCATCCACACCCACGGAGTAACTGCCGTTTCCCCCGGTTACTCTGTGCGTGGGGACAAGTGGAGGGTGAGTGAGGATGCATGTTAAGCAGGCACGCACGCACTCCCACTCACCATGGGCGCATGCACCGCGTCGTTCACACGGAGCTCCCACACCCACGAACTTGCAGGGGTGGGAGAGGCCCATGTAAAGAGGGCCACATTCTCACAACTGCCGCTTTCTCCTCCCCTCTCCCCCCTCCCCTTCCTTTGAGGCTCACTCTGTGTGCCTCTACTCCCTACTCCATCTCCGCATTGCCGTCATCTACCGTCCCCCTGACTCACTCTTTCTTCCTTTCTCTCTGAATTCGAGTCCTGGTTCACTTTCTTCCTCTCCAACTATCAGGGCTGGCCCCAGGCATGTGCCACATGTGTGGTCTCCCAGGAAGCAGGGGCCCCACGCTTGCCTGGCTGGGAGGCAGGCAGTAGCCAGCTTCTCCCCCAATAAGTTCTTCTGCCTCCCCTTCCTGGCTCCAGTCCTCATCCCTCACCTGCCTCTCCCTCCTAGTAGCACAGGGAGGGTAGGATAGGTTGGGGGTTTTGGGGAGGGAGGGGTTTACAGTAAAAGTCGGGGGGGGGGATTACTCTTTTAAATTATTTTTATTTCGTGATGTTTTTATGAGTTTTATTGTTGTTTTATCTGTTGTGAGCTGCCCCGGGATGCCGTAGGCATGAGGGGGCGGCCAATAAATGTACAGAAATAAATAAATAAATTACTTCTGCTATCTCCCTTGCTAGACAGCGTAACTACACCTCCCACATACAGTCTTGTTCTCGGGACCCTCGCTGCCTATTCTCCACCTTTGACTCCCTTGTGAAGCCCCACTGTCGTCCTCCTCCCTCTCTGTTCAGGATCTTGCTTCCTTCTTTCCCTCCAAGATAGATAAGATTCACCTCGACATCGCTTCCCACTCCTCTCCTCTCCCCTCCCACCTTCCTTGAGGAAATTTCCACCCTGCTCTCTTCCTCCACCCTTCCACTTGCCTCCTTGACCCCATCCCCTCCCACCTCCTGACCTACATTACTTTCACGGTCACCCCTTCCCTCCTGCACGTCAGCAACCTCTCCCTCTCTACTGGCTCCTTCCCCATCGTCTTCAAGTGCGCCACTGTCTCTCCTATCCTCAAAAAGTCCACTCTTGACCCCTCTGACCCTTCTAGCCACTGTCCTGTCTCACTCCTTCCTTTTGCTTCCAAGCTTCTTGAACGTGTTGTTACTCCCGCTGCCTCAACTTCCTCTCCGCCAACACCTCCCTTGACCCCCTCAAATCTGGCTTCTGCCCCCTTCACTCTACTGAAACTGCTCTCACTAATCACCAACGATCTTCTTGTGGCTAAATCTAATCGCCTCTACTTCATTCTTGTCCTCCTTGACCTCTCTGCTGCCTTCGATACTACTGACCACTCATTCTTACTGGACTCCCTTGGCTTCTGTGGCTCCGTCCTCAACTGGTTCTCCTCCTACCTCTCTGACCACTCCATCAATGTGTCTCTTGCCAACTTCACCTCCTCCTCCCTTCCACTCTCGGTTGGTGTTCCCCAAGGCTCTGTTCTTGGCCCTCTCCTTTTCTCTATCTACACTCTGTCCCGTGGCAAACTCATTGCCTCCCATGGCTTCCAATATCACCTCTATGCTGATGACACTCAACTATCTCTCTTCATCTGCTCAAGCTCGCCTCACCAGCTGTCTCTTAGATATCTCTACCTGGATGTCTCAATGTCAACTCAAACTCAACATGGCTAAAACTGAACTCATCTCCCCGCCTCCACCCTTATCGACGGGGTCACCATCCTTCCCGTCCCCCAAGCCCGTAACTTAAGCTTCACCTTTGACTCACCCCTTTCTTTTAAACCCTACATCAACTCTGTTGCCAAATTCTGTCACTTCTCCCTCCATAGCATTGCTAAGATTCGCTCTTTTTTCTCTGTCTCCTCTGCCAAAACCCTTGTTCATGCCCTGGTCATCTCTTGCTTCGATTACTGTAACCTCCTTCTCACTGGCCTCCCCCTTTCTCCCCTTATCTCCGTCCAAAACTCTGCTGCCACGGTCATCCACCTCACCCATCACTTCGACCACGTGCCCGTCACTGGCTCCCCCTTCCTGAACGAATCCTGCACAAGTGCCTAGTCTTCACCTATAAAGCTCTTCACAACCTTGCTCCCCCCTACCTCTCTGCGCTAATTTCTCTCCATACTCAAGTTCGTGAACTCCGCGCCTCCTCTGTCCCCTCTCTTGCCCTTCCACACCTCCCCTAACCGCCTTTGTCCCTTCTCCCTAACTGCCCCCCACACCTGGAACTCCCTCCCTGCCCATATCTGCCTCGCCCCCTCCCTTCGTACCTTCAAATCCCTCCTCAAGACCCACCTCTTCCACTCTGCCCTCCCCCAGACTCCTCGCTCCCCTCATCTAACTCCTGCTGATACCTTCCATCTAATACAATCTGTTACCTGAGATCTGTGTACTCATAGCCTCACTACATGGACTAGTCAATCATTCTCGATGTAACCAAGCCGCACGTGCACCCGGGACCTCGCATCATCGTGACTGTTACACCCCTTGTCTCTCTGTCTGTTCCCCTTCCTTTGTCTCCTCTCCTCCCCGCATCTCTCAGATTGTAAGCCCTAGGGCAGGAACCTTGTCTATTCCATTACTTTGTAAAGCACCAGGTACATTGCTGGTGCTATATAAATGCTTGCTAACAACATTATTGTGTGCAGTTCTGGTAGCCCCATCTCAAAAAAGACATAGCTGAACTAGAAAAAAAAATACAGAGAAGGGCAACAAAAATGATCAAGGGCATGGAAGGGCTCCTGTATGAGGAGAGGCTTGGTAGGTTGGGGCTCTTCAGTTTGGAGAAGAGACGACAGAGGAGTTATGATAAAGGTCTATAAAATCATGAGTGGTGTGGAACTAATAAACAAAGAGCAGTTATCTGTTGTGAGCCATCCCGGGATGCTGTAGGCATGAGGGGGCGGCCAATAAATAAATACATAAATTTACCCTCTCAGCTAGTACCAGAACTAGGGGACACTCCATGAAACTCATGGGTGGCAAGTTTAAAAACAAATAAAAGAGAATATTTTTTCACTCAGCATATAATTGGGTTGTGGAATCTACTGCCAGAGGCTGTGGTAAGGGCCAGTACTATAGCTGAGTTTAAAAGAGGTTTGGACAAGTTTCTGGAAGATAGGTCCATTAGCCAGACAGGATCAGGGAACATGACGAGAGATGGGGGAAAAACAACAGGGAATGGATCCCCCATTGTGACCTGTTGGGTGCTTCTCCCAAGTCACCGTGATTGGCCACTGTCAGAGACAGGATGCTGGACTAGATGGGACCATTGGTCTGACCCAGTATGACACTTATGTTCTTAACCTGTTTTTCTCATGAGTGTCCACTAAAATTTGCATATCTGGCCACCCTACTATTTATATAGGGCAAACAGTGTGCCTGGCACTAATCATTAATAGAGATAGGAAAATTGGGACCTTACCTTCTGAATTTTCCTTCTATGGGAGATCCTCCTGGATGACCAGTCTGAAAAGTAGGGTAGATCCCCGCCAATGCCAATAGGAGGCAGACATAACAATTTTATGAGCATGCTCAAGGGGATCTCCCTCCTTAATCCCCAGGAGTTCCCAGCTGTAGTCCACACGGATGTCTTTACTAGGACTCTAAACTCTATGCTTCTAAATATGAAAATTCTAATAGGTCTAACAAGATGACTTTCCAATCACTCCCAACGGGAAAAACTTATATGCTATAATAGGCAACAAGGTCTAAGTCCGAACCTCAAGCACCTCAGAGTTACTCTTCACTCCGGGTGGGTCTGGCCATCCGGGAGGATCTCCTGGAGAAGGAAAATTCAGAAGGTACGGACCCAATTTTCCTTTCTCCCAGGAGATCCTCCTGGATGGCCAGTCTGAAAAGTAGGGACGTAGCAAAGCAGTGTCCCCTTACAATACAATGGGGGGGGGGAGGGATTGGAGGAGTACTACCTGGTCGAGGAGACTCGTGGCCCTGGGTCTAGCTACTCTACACCACTGCCTGCAGCACCCTCCTTCCAAAGGCTCCTTTGGCTGATTCCAGCAACAGGATCTTATAATGCCTTGTAAACGAGTGCATCGAAGACCAGGTGGCTGCCTGGCAGATTTCTCCATATGAAGTCGAAGTTCTAAATGCTTGCAAAGTAGCAGCCGCTCTGAACAAATGAGCGAACACACCCCGAGGAGGGAGTTTTCCCTGCGCCTTATACGCTTCAGAGATACAAAGGGAAATCCAACGGGCAATGACTGTCTTCGATGCCCTCATTCCCCTTCTTTGAACACTATAGGATACGAAAAGGGCTGATGATTTCCTGAATGAGGCGGTACAATCTATATATTCTTAGTGCTCTAGTGACATCTAGGGCATGCCAAATCTTTTCCTGCAGAGGAGAAGGATTGGGACAAAAAGGACGGAAGGTTTATTTCCTGTTCCCTGTGGAAAAGTGTGTCTATTTTTGGACAAAAGGCCGGGTCTAACCGGAGTACCACTGATGATGACTTAAGGTACATAGGTTTGGATCTATAGAGAGCGTTCAATTCCGAAACCCTCCTAGCTGATGTAATACCTATTCAGAAGGCTATCTTGAGAGAGAGGTAGTACAGGGAAACGTCCCTAAGGGGTTCAAAAGGAATTTTGGTCAATGCCCTAAGTAACAGATTCAGGTCCCAGGACGGAAAACGGTGCGCCATCGGAGGAGAAATAACCCTAGATGCTCTGAGGTAACGGACTATGTGCGGGTGTCTCACTATCCTATATCCCTTAGTAGTGGTAAGAATGCTGTTTAGGGCTGCCACCTGTCTCTGCAGGGTATTGGGTTTCAACCCCCTGTCCAGACCCTTCTGTAGGAATTCTAAAATGACCCCCACAGAAGCCTTAGCTGGCCTAATTTCCCTCTCTCTGCACCAGCTGGTGAAGATGGTCCAGGTGCTCTGGTAGATACATTTGGTAGTTGGGTGCCTGAATTGCAATAGCGTGTCTAGGACCTGTTGGGAATAGTCTAACTTTCTTAAGGCCTTAGTTTCAGGGTTTCTGGATTGTTGTGGTTGATTGGACCCTGTTGTAACAGATCTGGCCTGCTTCAAAGATTGAGGGGAGGATGTGCGGACAGCTCTAGGATATCTGCAAACCACAGGCGACGAGGCCAGTACGGGGTCACCGGAATGATGTGGGCTCGTTCCTTTCTGATTTTTACCACCGTTCTTTGGATGAGTGGGAATGGCGAGAATGCGTATAGAAGACCCTTTGGTCATTCCGTGTTCAGGGTATCGAAGGCTGGCGCTCGATGGTCCGGAAAACTGGAGATGAACTCTTGTGTCTTTGCATTGACCAGTGAGGCCAAGAGATCGATCCTCGGTTGACCGAGATGGGGGACTATGTCCTTGAATGCTGTTGGATGTAGGGACCACTTTCCTGGGTCTATCTTTTCTCGACTCAGCCAGTCGGCCCGTGTGTTCTGTTCTCTCGAGATGTGAATCACTGAGTGACTTCAGGTTGTTCTCCACCCACCTGATGAGTGTGACCACCTCCAGATCAAGGGCCTCCGATCGTGAGCCCCCTTGGTGATTGACGTAGGCCTTTGCTACCGTATTGTCTGTATATACCAGGACGTGATTGCCCCGAAGAACCGGGGTCAGGTTCTTGAAGGCTGGGTATATTGCCCGTAGTTCTAACCAATTTATGTGGTGTTTTTTCTCCCACAGGAGCCAGCTGTCCTGCTTGGTCCTGCCCTGTGAGTGAGCCCCCCAGCCGAACAGGCTTGCATCGGTCGTTACTGGGACTCTGTCTGGTTCCGATAGAGGGATCCCGTCTCTGAACCTCTCCTGTGTCCACCATAAAAGGGATTTCTTGACTGATCCTGGGACAGTGGTGTCAGCAGATCCTGCCATGGTCGTAAAAACCGTTGTAATGGTCTGGCATGGAGTCTGGCCCAGTGAAGGATCCCCAAGCAGGATATCATGCTGACCAGTAGACTGGCCAGGGATTTCAGTCTTGTCTTGTGGGCTTTTAACACCGTTCTGATCAAACAATGAAGGTATTCTGAAGTTGTAAGCGTCCAGGATCACCCCCAAGTGTTCCAGAGACTGGGAGGACGTGAGTTGGCTCTTTCTGAAATTGATCAGGAAACTGTGCTCCTGTAGGTACTGGATTGTTCTGTATGCATCCGCTTCCGCCCTCTGGTAGGACGGTGACCGGATGAGTATATCGTCCAGGTAGGGATGAATCTTGATGCCCTCTTTCCGTAAATTCGCAATTAGGGGTATGAGGACCTTTGTGAATGTTCTGGGGGATGAGGGCAGGCCGAATGGGAGGGCCGTGTACTGCCAGTGCTCCTGGTTTTATGTGAATCGGAGCCATCTTGTGTGACTGGAGAATTGGCACGTGCAGATACGCCTCCTTGAGATCGAGCGAGGTCAGCCACTCACCTTGAGTGGTCGCTACCCGTATGGACTGGAGGGTTTCCATCTCAAATTTTTTGGGTTTGACTGACTTGTTCAGTTTCTTTAGGTCGAGTAGGGCCCGCCATTCCCAATATTTTTTCGGTACCAAAACCAGGATAAAGTAGAGTCCGGATCCCTACTCGTGAACGGGGACTGGTTCTATGGCTCCTATGCTTTGGAGTCTGGTTACTTCTGCCCGCATCACATGGTGCTTTTGTGATTTGCTGGAGATTGGCGATACACAGAAGGAGGACTGTCTTGGATATTGAATGAACTCGACTGAATATCCCTCCTGGACGGTGCACAGGACCCAGGCATCTGCAGTGGATGACCCCCATATGCTTGCAAACCTCTGGAGTCTTTCCCCCAGGTGGGCTGGTTGGTGGGGGTCCCCAGAGTCATGCTTCCGCCTTATTGCGTCTCGTATTTTGAGCGTGTTTTGGTCAGTTGCCTGTTCCCTTCTGCTTGTTCCATCTAGGCCGGTATCTTTGTTGGTTACCCCTGTGTGGATAGAAGCGTCGTCTGGAGTTTCCGGATTGTTGAAAAGTATTGAAGGGACAAAAAGATTTTTTCGGCATCCCCACAATCTGTAGGGTTTGCTTCTTAGACTTGTCTGCTGCATCCGTCAGAACCTTATCTAAGCAGACCCCGAACAGCTTCTTCCCGGTCACTACTGAAGCGCCTGCGCAGTGTGCCCTCCGCTTGGAGGCTGTTGTGTCACCTAAGTGCCCTGGCGGAGCGCGGGAAAGCTGTAGCTAGGTTCAGGTTTGCTCCCCGCTTTTAGCCCCTGTGCTGTAACCCCTAGCGACGCGCAGGAAAACAAGTCGGAGCCGGATCGAAGCTGACAAAGGCCGCTGCGTCGTAGGAGCATCCCAGCGGTGCGTGCCAAAGGCTACCGCAGGGTCCTAGCACCCGTAGACGCAGTATCCCTGCGCGTAAAAGTAGCCGCTGTGAATGGATCCTAGCAGTACGTGGGAAATAGGAGCTGGTGCCTAGCCGAGACCTGTACCCCGGAGGGTGGGAGGTCTTTAATACGCCCCCCCCCCCTTGAGGACGGGTTTTTTGCTGGCGAGCTCTCTGCCACGACAGGAATGGCTGGTATCCCTTGTCTCAGGCTCCAGCCGGGCAAGGTCCTGTTGGATCTGTAGACAGCACCCCCTTGGGAAGCTGCTACTCCCACTCTACGGGGCTTCCCTGCCCGAAGGAGAGCGAGAGGCCCCGGCTGTCTCTCCATGCCCTTCTGGGAAGGGTGGTGAACAGGTGGGGAATTCTCCCCCCCCCGGCACTCGAGGAGTTTCCTTTGAATCCAAAAGGTGGCTGCCTGAATTCCCCTGTGTCGCTGGGGAGGCAGTCACTCTGCTTCCTATCATTGTGGAGGCAGATGAACGACTGGGGATTAAGGAGGGAGATCCCCTTGAGCATGCTCATAAAATTGTTATGTCTGCCTCCTATTGGTAGTGGTGGGGATCTACCCTACTTTTCAGACTGGCCATCCAGGAGGATCTCCCGGGAGAAGGGTTCCTGCCCTGGACTGTAAATCTGGGATGGACAAGGAAGGGGAGCAAAGGCGGAGGGGGGGGGGGCTTTATCAATGAAGTGGAGAGTCACAGGTGCATGAGCTTAGCTTATTTACAGGGGAGAAAGCGACCCCGAATGATAGGTCACTAGGTGGAGCATCAGTGAGCAGTCTGTGGGGTTGAAGACATAGGGAAAGCCTGACAGAAGTAGTAAGCTTTTAGGAGGTATTTGAAAATAGGGAGGGAAGGAGCAAGCGTATGTGTTCAGGGAGTAGAAGGCACAGGTGATGCGCCCAACTCCATCTGAACCCTCTTCTCCTGCTGTTCATGGAGGAAAGAATATGTCGCAACCTCTATGGAGCAGAGTCCTCTAATTACTGACCACTACAAAACTGATAAATGCCTCTTTACCTTTAATAAACTCAACTTGCTCTCTGGTGACCAGTTGCTCTCTAATATACATTTTACTTGCTCTCTGCCATTGTGGTTGAAGAGATGGGGTTTTCTTTTTAAAAGCTGGCTTACGTCACACCCCTATGTAAAGCAGCAATGATTTATTTCAGTATCCTAAACACCAGGCTCCCATACCAGATTCTGCCACACACTTCAAAGCAACAACAGGGTCTTACCTCCAACTGTGCTAGCTTCTCCTGGATTTTACAGATGTGGTCGTCGTCTACTAGAACAGCTTTCCTCATCACTTCTCCCATTTCACAGATTCTGTCTATTTGACTCTCAATTTTCTGAAGAGAAGACAAGCAAATTGATACCATGATCAGTTGAGAGCAAAGTTCTTTACCTTCCACCATTGCTACATTTCACGCAGGCTCCAGGATAACCTTTAAATACTAACAGACAGTCCAAGAAATGATAAGTACTAGGGCTGAATGCCATTGTATTAGGCATCCTGAAGAAGCCGCTATGTATAAAGACATTACCAAAAAAACCTGGTTCAGTGACAAAGAAAAATACAAGAGCTGGCTAAAATACAGGCAAATAAGCAAGTTTCATAAAGTAATGAAAATATAAGGCAAGCAACTTAAACATAATCACAATAAGGAAAAGCAAAGCTCAGGGAAAAAACCCAACACACCATTCAATGGGAACCCCTAGAGGGGCAGCTATGGGTGAAAACAACGCGACAGTGACCCAAGTTGGCCTGGGAATCACCTCCATGTTTGTTCCAGCACTGCCAGATGTTGGCCCACGTATGCCCCGGAGCAGGGGAAAGGGGCCTTTCAAAGTGACAGGGAGCCAGCCCAGCTGCTTGGCAGACTGAGTGTAAACACCGAACAGCTGATGGGAGGCAAGGAGCACACACACACCCCCAACAGCTGTTTGGTGGGATAAGCACACTGAGCAGCTAATAGGGAGACCACAGGAGCACCCTCCCATCAGCTGTTTAATGGGCAAGTGAGCACACCAAACAGCTGATGCAGAGCCAGGAGCACACACACACACCTGCCCCATGTTTGGCAGCAGCTCTTCCTGGGGCCTGATCCTGCTAGGCCAATGTGGCACAGGAGTCCTGTCCGATGTGGATGATGCCTTTGACATGGAGGAACCTGAGCCAGCAACCCCCACACCCAGGTTACCTTAGGGCGAGGGCCGTTTGTGTGAACAGCCCTCCCCATCAACCTGAGGAGCGACAGTTTGCCCTGGGACAGTGCCTCACTGCCATCACATCTGTTTTCACCCTGTGTTTCAGAATCTCTCATGATATTTGCCCTAAAGAGTCAGAGCTATAAGACCTTGTGAACTGCATCCTGGAAGTATGGCATTACTCACATTCAAAGTCCCATGGTGGCACTGTCAAAGTAAACTCTTGTTGAAATAGAGCATTCAACCACAAAAGCAAATTCAGAGAGACAGTAACGTTGAGAATTCTGATCCAAAGACAGAGCTACAGCACAATAATGCCGCTCTGGAGGTAAAGCTACATTAAGTTACAAGAAGTGTCTGACCTCACAGGGCCCGAGTTATGCTCACTAGATCAGGTATGCTAGCCTTGACTGCAAGACTCTGGGTGAAAACAGACATAATGCTAACTCTAGTTTAACACCTCTAACATTTCTTATGCATGTTGCAGCGCTGTATTGGTGCCCTATGCAGTCCTGCAACATGTATAAGAAGTGTTAAAGCAGTGTTAAAGTGGCGTTACACGTCTTATTTCACCCACAGTTCACTTCAGACTGTGCATTCAAGATGAGAGATTAGATTAGACAGGGCTAGTGTCCCCTCACTCATCCAAACCCCAACGAAATATACAAACAATTTAAATGGGAGTATCCTAGCTTTAAAGCTTTATAATAGAACATGCTCATATCACAGTTCCAAAAAAGAGGGTGTGTGTGTGTGTGTGCAGATCATTTCATCCTTGCCATGGATCCATCCACTTTCTTCAAGTGAATGCCTTCGCCTTCATCTCTGCTTCCCTGTCCCCGGACACGCTCCTTCAGTGCCTGAGAGTAAGAGCTGGATTCATGGGTCAGATCTAGAAACTGGAAAGGGGTCTAATAAAGATCAGTTACAGGCCAGGATTTCCCATTTCTGCTCTAGGATTAAAATACTTAAAAATAAGGTTGCTAAATAAGCCATCTGACTGCTGAGCTGCAAGACTTCCATCCTGGTCCTTTTTACAGTTAACTAACAATGAGTTAGAGCATCAGGGTTGTTCACAACTAGTTACAAGGAAAACACATACATTGCCCTGGCCTGAAGCACTTGCCATTTGGGGCCCAATCCAGCAAAATATTTACAAGTACACTTAGGCTCTTTTTAAATGAGACAGGCCCATGAATGCCCACGCAGATCTGCTACGTGGGCACTGCTCGTGTGACCGCTGCAGTGGGTGGGCTCCCGTGGTGCACCTACCTCCACCCATAGTCCACGTATGGAGCAATTGGCCAGAATGGCGATTGCTCCATGTGCAGAGATGGGTGTGTGCCAGTGTACTGCCACCCTCCCACTGGCCCGCACACCCATCCCCCCAGCACTGCGGCCAGTTTAAAAAGGGCCTTAACATGTTGCAAGTAATCTTGCGGAAGAAAGGGGCATGATTCATGTAGTTAAAACTTTGCAGGCCGGAGTCTACAATAAATACAACCACCATGTGGCAGGCTAAGGAGTGAGCCTGAGAGGTTCATCCATGTTTGTACATAAAGTTAGTAGGGAGCATAGATCTCTGCTGAAAGGACAGAGAAGTTCTGATCCCAAAGGGCTCATTGAAGTTGTTTCAGAAAACAGCCACTTATGGGAAAAGATGCAAAGGGAGCGAGAAATGACAGAGGCAGAGCACAGGGCTTTAACCTTTAAGTACCAGCTTTCTGCCCAGAATCTGCTGCCAATTTCTACTTGCTGGAAAGAGATAAAAAGGAATAAACCCCTTACTGCAGACTGAGCCTGATGCTCTTTCAGGACAGGCTGGGCATCCACATCCTTTCTTCCCATCATTAGCTGTAGCATGTGTTTCCTGTATTTGCTCATGATAAGTTCTAAAGCATCTTGATGTTCTTCCAAAGAGATCCACAACTCTGAGAAAGCAAAATACAAGTTCAATGGAGTAGCCATTATGAAGGCAGGCCACATTCCATCAGTGCAGTTGTACAAGGAAACAGACCATACAAATGTTACAGGCAGAAAGGCACATTAGGCCTGCAGAGTCTCTCACACTTCCTCTTCATCAGTGGAAATCACTGTATATGGAACTTAACTGCTCAAATCAATCCAATTCCCCTCCATTCCAACTGTACACATTATTAGAATTCAGACAGAAAAACACCGAGTTACATCACACTAGAAAAAGTGATTAGCCTCAGAGCCCTAGAATTTTCTTTGTATAGCAAAGTCTAACTTCAGTTTGACAAGCCCTAGAAACAAAGATATCCTTTTCCTAACATGTGGATGAACTAATTCTCACATGCTTTTTAAATAATTACATGTCTCTAAAACATGTAGTTTTATTCCCCCACTATTGAAACCTTTCAATCTGAAAGTCCATCAAGAAATGATACTGAAGGAAATCTTTATTCCAAGAGCCAAATCATAAGGCTACTAAGAAGTTCTAAATTTTTGTTCATTTCCCCCAGAATTTTACTCAGCTATCACTTAGACCCCAAAAGCGCATACACTTGTGCTGGTTACATATCTGTATAAGTATATGCAGGATATGGGGAGATCTCATGAATGATTAAAACGTTGAATTACATGTTCAGTTTAACACTTCACGAAAAGCAACATTGTACCTCCATACCAGTGTCTAATTGCGCAGGACAAGACAAGCAGGTATTTCTCTGTCTGCACTACAAGCCCAACATGTGCTGGGCTAGGTTGATACCCTATGTTCCATCACACTCCCTTAGGTCAACAGGGGGGTTGCCCTCTTGCAAGTTTCATCATTGCAGCAGGACCAGACAACATGGGTACACAGAGCAGTATTCTCGATGACCGCCCCACCACTTTGGAACTAACTTTCCCTGGAGATTTGCCACAGTCCAAACCTGAGCATCTTCAGAAAGCAATGTAAAACCTACTATTTGTCTGGGCTTTTATCAGGCAGGACTAGGGTTTGAGGGGAGGGAGAGGAAATTGTTTTAACTGGAATTTTATATGGTTTATCTATTTTTACTGGGTTTTATACTTTGTTTGGATTCGTATCCTGCCTTTTTCTGCAGGCTCGAGGTGACTCACAATGTACAAACAAACAAACAAACCTGGCTCTTGGGCTGGGCCAAACTCAACTCAAGTTAACAAATTGGGCCTGATATTCAGAAATATAAAATGGACCATTCTGGACCCAGCTTTGAACTCTGAAACTTATAGTAATGTGTTCAGGTTGGGCTTCAGTTGTACACAATGGGTGTTTTTACACACACATTTCTCCTGCATGTTTGCGGTTACATCCTGAACTTTCTGTGTAAAAAGTTCTCCTGGTAAACTGCTTTGCTTCAGGCAGCTGTGGTCACTTGGGTTCCGTGGCAGCCTGTCAGGTCTACAGTTGCGGCTACTTTAGGCTGCCTCAGGGCAGTGTTTGTGTGAAAAATGCATCCAGAACTTACTTGTGGACTTGTAAACCTAGAAGATTGAAACATCCGGAACTTTAAAAAGGTGTGTATAAAAATGCCCAATGTTATAACATTTGAATCAGGTTCACAATGACCTCACAAAATATATTTCAGGCTTTGGTTGGGCTAGGATTTTGTTCAGCAGGCTCACAAGTTTAGAACTGCACGCTCCTAATCATGAGTGCCACCTACTACCTTTCCTTGAGGAAGAGGGCCTAAGGCTATATGGCAGAGGTTCCCAAACTGTGGCTCAGGACCCCAAGTGAGGTCACATCTTCTGCAGCAAGGTCATGAGCATGATGATATTTGCTATACTATGCATGTCTATGTTGTCTGGGGATGTGGAACTGTATTTAAGTCTCAAAATGGGGTTATGCAAGAAAACATTTTGGAAAACACTGTTACACAACCTACTTTGATGTTAGCCTAGGGGATTTATAGTTGCTTAAGACTGAGGAAGGGATATAAATTAAGGGACTTTAGGTGGAATTCGTTGAAGAACAGATAAATAACAATTCCAGGGTGCTTGATATAGTCCCCTATAATGTGCACAGTAAGAATAAAAAGAAAACACATAAATGCCTATATGCAAATGCTAGAAGCCTACAAAGTACAATGGGAGAATTAGAGCGTATGGCACTAAATGAAGATCTACACATTACAGGAATTACAGACACATACAGTATTTTCAGACGTTACAAGATCACAGTCAACTAGCGAACCACGGTCAATCCCGCGGCGGGGCCAAAGCACCCTGAACGTCTGTTTCAGGGGCGCCAGATGTTCGCCACAGTCAATACCCACATCGGGTCAAAATCAACCACGCTGCCGGACCTCCGGCCCGGACCATCTCCGAAAGCGTGGTCAAAGAGATTCCCAGCAGGAAACAAAAAAAAGTAACGTCTGGATGGCAACCACCGGCCGGAATCAAGCAACATGTTTCCCAGCCGGGGACAGAGCACGCAGCGTTGCTGCCAGGCAACCAGCAACACAGGCCAGGGAGGGAGATTTACAGGGCACACAGCAGCAGCCGGGACGAGTCGCCCTGGCGCCTTCTGGGTGCTTTCACCACAGCCTGGTCCGGGATCAACGTAACGTCTGTTGTGCTGCCCTGGGCCATGGTCTGCCGGCCCGATTCCCTGCCATGGTCCCGCTCCTGTCACGTCCGTTTGGGGCCTCTCTTGCCCACGGGGTGGGTGCGTGCGTGCGTGCGTGCGTGCGTGCGTGCGTGCGGTTAGCCAGTTTGCCACCGTTGGGAATCCACTGTGGTGAATTGGGCGCCCGTAACGTCTGAAGTCACCCATAGTGGAACGAGGATAACCAATGGAACACTAATACCAGGGTACAAAATATATGACAGAATAGACAGAGTTGGTGGTGGGGTGGTTCTATATGTAAAAGACAACACTGAGTCAAGTACAATTAACATTTTAAAGGGTGCAAACTGTTCCCTAGAATCTCTATGGCTAGAAATTCCAGGTATAAAAAAGGGAAGAGTATCGCAGTAGGGCTATACTACTGTCCCCCTGACCAGGGCAGAGAGACTGATAAAGCAATGCTAAAAGCGATTAGACAGGCTACTAAAGTCAGCAACATAATAATAATGGGTGACTTTAATTACCCTAATATCGATTGGGGGAATGTTTCCTCAGGGCAAGACGTGGAGGTCAAATTTCTGGATGCCGTAAATGACTGCTTCCTAGAACAGCTGGTTCTGGAACCAACAAGGAGGAGGAGCTATTCTAGATCTAATCCTGAGTGACACGTAGGACCTGGAGCAAGGAGTAACTGAGGCAGAGCCACTAGACAATAGCGATCATAATATGATCACATTTTACAATTTCTGTAGGGAGAATTATAAACAAAAGTACAGCAGTAGCATTTAACTTTAAAAAGGGAGACTGACAAAAAAGGAAAATTGGGCTCTTACCTCTGAATTTTCCTTCTGCGGGGGATCCTCCTGGATGGCCAGTCAGGACAGCAGGGTAGATCCCGCCCACTACTACTAGGAGGCAGACAATCCATTTTTGAGGAGCATGCTCATAGGGATCTAGTCTAAGCTCGCTCTCCAGTTGTGTAAAGCTAAACTCTGAACTATCAGTCTATAGTGTATCAAAACCTCTTATAATGCTATCGCTATGAACTATTCCCAAGGTCCAATGGGACCAACCATCTAACACCGGGCCCTTCCCCTTGAAGGGGATTTCGGGGTGGTTTGGACCAGATAACTAGTCTCGGGGCTGACACCACAGAGTTAAACCTCACTCCGGGTGGGACTGGCCGTCCAGGAGGATCCCCCACAGAAGGAAAATTCAGAGGTAAGAGCCCAATTTTCCTTTTTCCCCGGAGGATCCTCCTGGACAGCCAGTCAGGACAGTAGGGACGTACCAAAGCATTGCCCCATTCTACATTTCTGGGGGGGGGGGGATAAAGGAGGAGGTATGATAGGAGACGTGCAAGGCGGAAGAGGAAAAACTGTTCCTATAGTACCGCCTGCAAGACCCGTCTCCCAAAGGCCACATCAGCTGAATCTTGCAGTGGAATCTTGTAGTGCCTTGTAAAACAATGCACTGAAGACCAGGCTGCGGCACGGCATATTTCTCCGTAGGAAGCAGCATTTCTGAAGGCCTTGCCCCCTGCCTGTCTTCCACACATCCTTAACAGCCCTGTTTATATACCTTTTTTGTTTTTGGTCTGGCACTTTTCTTCCTATGAAATAGCTCCTCCACTAGTCACTGTGTCTTATTTAACCCCATGCTTTCCGGCCTCTTTATATACTGCCCTGTATTTGCCCTGCCCTACCCTTCCTTTTGATGAAAAGGCAAGACCTGGCTGTTGGTGGGTGGGGGTGTAAGGGGTTGATTATTCCCCCCCCAGTTTTAATTGTTCTGCATTTGGGATAATTTTTTATTAATGTTTTAAGTTACTATTGTATTTTGTATTTTTATTACTGATTGTTAGCCGCTTCAAACTGCTGTGAGCAGAAGAGGTGGGGTATACAGTTTTTAAATAAATAAATATTTGCTCAGTTTATATATTTTTGACTGACTATACTACATGTCTGAGGAAGAGCCCTGTGTGCCCTTGAAAACTTGCTTATTTCCACCAAGAGCAGCTGGTCCAATAAAAGATATCATTCGAACCACTTTGCTTCCCTCTCTATCACTTCCACTGGTAGAATAGCTCCCATATCAATGTAGTGGTGTGGAATTTTAAAGGAGATCACTGTGGAAAAAGCCACAGCCTGCCTGTTTTCAAAGGGAAATTGTCCTCCAGTGCCTTCAGATGCTGTCCCATTTAAAGGAGGCTAAAATGAGGGAAGGAGGAGGGATAGCATATGGGATCCTTCAGCTCAGAGACTTTAGAATATCATGCTTAAGAAGTAAACAGTCTTCAGTTAATCTCTGCAACCAGTGAACCACCCAGGGTGGGTTAAGTTACACAATAATATAACACTACCATCACCTCTGTTTTCCTGTTGCAGCTCTCTGATCTGCGTGTTCTCTTGCGACAGCAGGATGTGGGGTTTGTATTTGGATATGTCCTTCGGCTCACCTGCATCTTCTTGGTACTTGCAAAGCAAAGACACTCTCGTTAACCCAGTAGAACGTAGCACGAATCACTGATCCACTCAGACCATGGTCAACTCTGCACCCACCTTCTCCGAAAGGGCAGTGCCAACCTCCTTCATGGCTGCCACCCGCTTGTGCAGCACAGTGGACTGGTCAATGAGGGACTCAGCTGCGTTGTCATGGTCTTTCAGTCTTTCCAACAGGGTCTTGGCATCTGTTAGTATCTTCTCTATGGTGCAGGCCATAGTAAGAGCTGAGAGATAGAAGAGGCAGCAGATCGGACCTGGCAGTGCCACTGCCTTCCCCAGGGCCAAGGGAGACACACCTAAGGGGGCGCATCTACGGGCGTTTGGCTTGCTGGCAGATGCGAGTCACCAGGGTGGAAACGACTGCTCAGAGTGGCCCGCTGGTGGGCACTACCACCCCGGGACCGGGACATAGGGCAGCCCTGAGGTATCTATATGAAGGCTCCCCAGCCCGCACCCCTCAAGCAGCTCCCCGCAAGTTAAATCTGGGCCTCGGGCGGCATGGAGCTCCGGCCCCAAAGTAACTGGTGCAAACGCGGCGCGAAGGAACCAAAGGCCTGCGCACCCCCCATACACTCACCGTCCCGGGCCCCAAAGTCACAACCGGCACAGGCCAGCTGCGCATGCGCACAACCACCACTTTGGTCTCTCAAGCGCTCTCAAGCGGCTGCGCATGAGCACTACTTGCTCCGGCTCGTCGGGGACAGTGCACCTGCAAAGTACTCTCTCCAGGTCCTAGCGCCGTCCATTTTCCGCATCCTAGCGCCGCCAAGCTACATAACGGGGCATTCTCACATCCCATTCGGACTTTAGAGCTATACGGGCTCTCTTACATGAGCCGTTCCCAGTGCCATGGCACCTGAAAGCTGCGTCCTTGAGCTCACCGTACTGATACGACGTTGGTACATATTTTAAAATGCACAATGTGTATACTATTTTCATATGGCATATTGCTTGTATTATATTTGATTTTGTTAAACTTAACGTGGTAAATTCATTCATTGATATGACATCACTATGTTGGAGTGTGATGTTACTGAAGGCCGCTGTATTAATGGGTGATGTCCTCATACCAGTGTGTGATTCAATGTTGGATGGCATTACTATATTCCTGTGTGATGTCATTGAGTCTCAGTGATGTCATCCCGTTGCTGTGAGATGTTACAGTGTTTCAGAGCAAGAATGAATGAACACAGGAACAGACTGCTCTACAGACTGCTCCACAGCAGCACGCTGGGGATTGCTCTGGTAATAACTGTAGGTGTCAAGAGTGTCTGAGGTGGGCAGGGCATGCAAGAAGATCTCAATGGCAAGCCTGCCAATTTTTCTGATACTATGTAAATCTAGGGATTACAGGGAAGTCTGAAGTCCTCAGACCAAAGGCTCATAATGGAAGGGTAGGACTGTCGCTTTTCATCAGCCTGTGACCCTTTTGCTTTGGAGAAAAGAGTGAAAATGTGATAGTACTCACCCACCATACAGCTAGGGTTGTCACTTCTCATAGCTTCCGTGAAGTGAGAGGTGACAACCCTATTGTAGTTAGCTTTCTGTTGAACAACACATAGTAAAGTTCTGTTTTGAAGAAACTTCTACTAAGAGCTCAGAAGACAGGCTTCCATACCGTACAGACTGCATGGGACAAGATGGAGGACAGAGAGAGGAGACGAGGGGGAAAAAAACAAAAAAAACTGTTTCATTGCCTGATCCTCCCCCTACTGGACAAGCCCATATTGAGCTTTCAATGGGCTTTTACTTGTGACTGTTGCACATTCCAACAAACCATACCTGACATTGGGTATTACTATTTTCAGAAGTGAGGCTACCATGCTTAGCCACACTTACCTCATCCCAGGGTCACCACCACCATCACTTCTGTTCGACAGCCACCACATGTTCACCACACTTTGCCCCGAACCATGGTAACAGTTACTGCCGGTTATAATCTTGAAAAAAAAAATCACAGGGAACAGCCAGTAGTAAATGCTACCACAATTTGGGGTGAAGTGTGGTAAGGGGCACCGTGCGCCCAGGGTGGGGTGGCAGCCACTACCCCAGATTGGGTCTAAGCATGGTAGCGTCACTTCTGAAAATACCCTAAATGACATACACAGAACTGAAACCCATTATTTTAAATATCTCATTATTTTAAAGCCAGTCTGTGTCTTTTAGGAACCTTGACTCATGGGGTGTTTTTAGATGAACACCTCTCACCACTCTCCCACCATGCAGGTTGCAGGGCTGCATAAGATGCCAATGCGGCCCTACAACATGGCATGGGTGGGGAGGGGCTTGTCTAACACCTATGATTTGTGAACTTCTAGGTGTGGCAGACGTAACATCTATTCTGTTCCCCATTTGTGAAAAAGCCACAGTTTGAAGGCTGAAACTCACTCCACGCTAGGGTTGAGGTGGCCAATTCATAATGTAAAATTATTCACAGAGCTGCATGTTTTTATAACACCATTATGGTTTTATGCACATATAGCACCTAGCCCATAGAGCTCTGATCCTTATATGGGGTCTGTGACTATGCTGTAATGTTTTATGAAGCAATAGTAATAACTCAGATTTCCATTTCATACCCCACATAGTTTGGAAAAAGGCTTTATATGTTTTGAAGATTAAACATTTCTATTCCTTTAGTATTTATAGTTAGAGCAGAAAAAGCGGAGAACCATGACTGCTGGGTTCTGTTTCCAGCTCTGGGAAGAGAGGAGTCTAGTTTGAGAAAGCAAAGGGGCTTTAATATCCAGTTTAGAGAGGGAAGTGAATCTATTAGTGGATGAAAGCAAGAGCATGATTCTGGGGTTCTGTTTCAAGCTTTGTTCCCTACTATGTGATCTTGGCATAGCACTTTGCCATTCAGTGCCCCATTTTACACTATAGGTTTTCATGTTGTGGGTCAGGACCACAAGTATGGTTAAACCATCTGTAGATGGGATCACAATCCCATTAGTATTTGCTACAATTTGTTATATTGCAGTCCCAGTATTATACTTAAGTCTCAAATAAGACCATGGAAGAAAATAAATTGGGAACCTCTACCTTGCACACTGTAAAATAGGAATAATTAATCCTTCCTATACCACATGAATTTTATGAGTTACTTACATTTTTCAACTACTTCTCACACCTTGGTTAACAGGAGCTGTAGAACCTTGTAACCAAGCCAAGTACACGCACCTGAGACTTCGCATCTGCCTGAATGTTTGTTTGTCTTCTCCCATGTCTCTCCCGCTGTCCCCTCTCCTTTGTCTCCCCCTCCTTGTCTTTTAGATTGTAAGCCACAGGTAGGGACCGCAGCTGATTTTATGTTCTGTACAGCGCCAGGTTGTTACTGGAGCTTTATAAATGTTTAATAATAATAATAATAATAATAATAGAAGAGCACAGTATTGATATATTACGAAGTTGAATTTTTTCACAGTTATCAGACTTCACGATATCCAATGCCATGTAAAATCCCCATTTCCAAGATCATTGTGGAAATTCACTTTTTAGCACTTTAAAATACAGCAAATGTTTGGTTTGTTCACACACACACACACAGTCAGATGACATCACCCATTTTAGTTTGCTTCCCATGAATAACTGAACACATTGCATGCAGCTTTTCTTTAAAATGGCTTCAACCAAAAAGGTACTCAAAGACCAGAAATAAACATTTACAAGAAGTGGATGTTTCAGGCATTTGGTGATAATATTTAGGCTTTGTTCTACATGCAGTACTTGCTGTAGATCGTAAACATTTGGGGAACAAAAAAGAAAAAGATTTTGAATGTGCCTCCGTTTTTCTGCTTCATTGAGTATTCTGTTTAATTGTGAACTATCTAGTTTTAGAGGCCATTGTTGTTCTGTGAAATAAGCAGTATTCTTAACTGCGAAAAAATATGGGCCCTAATTATTTTTTTATGTCCCCAAAATGACAATGTTTTAATTTAGTTTACTTATATTTTCACTTGTGTGACCTGAGGATAGATTTAAAACCTTGTTTTAGCTGGAACTACTGGTTTACTCTGTGGACTGAAAGAAATATAGAGCAACAACTATAAAATGATATTTTAAGTTGTTTAGACAGTTACTTTTGGGAGCATGAGGAGATTAGCTATCAATGTCATAAGCCCACCTATGCTTCTGCTGTTTTATTTTGTCCACTAACCACTGAAAAAGAGTTAATTGATGGAAGGAATGTTATCATTAAATCATGACCAAAACCAGATATTAGAAACTTGGCAGATTGAGAGCTCTCTGTATGCAAAGATTTTATAGACTTCACCCACTGTGCAGGGCCGAGTTGGTGTTTGCTTTCCAGTACCACTAGCAGAAATTATGTGGCAAAAGCCCTGCACAAAGATGATTCTGAAGTCTCTCTGGCTTTGCGACTTTAATGGTTGTGTGCCAACAGTTCACATTCTTTGCAAATGAATCTCTTGAAGTAGAAAATGTATTTGTTAAAACAAACTTCTCAGAAAGGCTTCCTGAAGTGGGTTGGTTTTTGGTTTATTCTGTAAAAGGATCACAGGAATTCACTGCAGAAATAGACTTTCACAGCAGTTTATAAGCAAGTCAGATGATTAGAGTTCTTTTTGCTGTCAAAAATCAAAACCAACTCCAACATGCACTTCCCCTTATGGGAGTTTTGCCATTGATTTCTGTGCAGCCACACCACCACCACCCTGGGATTTTTAAAACTATAATGCAGTGTTTCCCGAGATGTTTTTGGCCTGTGTGGCCCCATTTTGAGACTTAAATGTAATCTTGTGAGTGATCCCAGACAATAACAAAGTTATGCAGAGTCTATTAAACATCATTCAGGATTGCAAACCTATCTGCAGATGGAACAACCCACAGTTTGGGAGCCACTGACATAGGGTGTTTTCAGACAGACATTTATTCTGGAATTAGAGCCTTTAATCCAGAATGAGATGTACATCTAAAACGCTGCAGTCAGAGATCGTTAATCCTTGATAACCAGGATTCCTAGTTTTCCACAACAAAAAATTGGAAATTCTCTGATAAAAAACACCCCATAAATTCTCTGTGTCAAGCACCTCCAGGGATGCCCGAGGTGGAGAGGGGCTGACCCCGTAGATCTGGTGCAGCCCCTTGCGCAGCAAGGGGACTCTTGAACAGTGGTGGCTGGCCCCCGAGGGCATTTGGGGCTCTTCCCCCCCCCCAAGCGCTGAGGGCCTGCTGGCGCCGCCACTGTTGCGTTATAGAAAAAAAAACAACCCGCACCTCCACCGCCGCTGCTTCTGACAGCGCCACAGCAGCCTCTGACTTTGCTTCAGAGCGGAGGCTGCTGCGGCACTGTCAGTTCTTACTTCCGGGATCCACTCCTGAGGAGTTGGTCCCAGAAGGGTCAAAAAAGCTAAGCCCAATCGTGTTTTCCATTGAAAACACGATTTGGGCCACTGAGCTCCTCCGTCCACAGCACGTATAGGACGTGCTGTGGAGAGAGGGGCTAGGGGCTTTCCATTGTGCTCAATGGGCACAAGGAAAGCTCTCACCAGGGCACTTGTTGAAAGCGCCCTGGCGAGATGCCTTGGGCCAGGCGCCTGAGGCAGGGAGCAGCGCACATGCACGCTTGTCCCTGCCTCACATGCTGAACATGGCTGCCGGCGGCGCTGTTGGAGAGCTCATAGCTCTCCAACTGCCCACCGCCAGGCCAGCCGCTTCCTTGCTACTCCCCACCAAATCTGCCGCTCAGAGCGGGGGGGGGGGGGGGGAGTGGCAAGGCAGGAAACGTTTTGTGTGCGCATGTTTTTGTTTTAAATTGCCCACGAGTCCTGTCTCCGTGGAGGAGAGCAGGACACGTGGGCAATTTTAAAAAAACAAATCCTAAAGTCCACCACCCCCGCCTAGGGCTGATGCGAAATCAGCTGTTACCGCTC